>NW_024121588.1:3419714-3952768 GCF_016745375.1 Pimephales promelas
AGCATTTGATAATCCTTTGTAAGGTTTTTTATGTCATGTGTTTGTATTGTTTTTTTTCTTTATTTTACTTTCTATTTTATTCATTTTGGTACAGCACTTTGGTTCCACTTGTGGTCTGAAAGTGCTCTATAAATAAAGTTGAGTTGAGTTGAGTTGAGTTGCAAGAAAAATAGTTGTACACAGCTGTAAATTATTAAGTTGGGTATCACTTTTCCAAGTAAATATAATAATTTTACTTTTTAGGGTTGCTTTTTCATATTTATTGAAACTGTTATGTGTTTCATAATTTGTTCTGATTATTTGTTTATAAGTCATCAACTGTACAAATATATATAAAAATTAAAAAAAAATCAAAAATATCAAAGAATATGAAATTGCCCTATGAATATTTTATTGCTTCTATTTCTATTGCTTCTGAATTTCTATTAACAGGGTCCTTGTCATGTGTATGAATATGAAGTCAAACTATTTGTGAATAATTTCCTTAAATCATCCAGCACAACTAAATGTAGGCTTATTACAGTGGACTAGTTTCTATGCAGAATGCTGTATTATAACAGATGCCGTTCCAGTTTTCAGTTAGTGTTGAAGCAGTGATGAGTCATATCAGTGGATCTTGAGAGTGGCCTCCTTTGCCAATTGTATTTGCCCTACATGCAAAAGTCACTGCTCAAATTGACCTAATCCTATCAAAGCAGTATATTTTTGCTACTTAATTAATATCAAAATTGGTACACATCTTAATCCATTTTATAATGTTTGCATTGCTTCTCATTCAATAAAAAAAAAGTTTTACAATGACTTTGCCATCCTAGATGTTACAATGCTGTCAAACCAGATCAAACAAATATTTGAGGAATAACTTTTCTTATTTATTTTCTACAAATTATTTTGAAACATTACACTAATTAGGGTGGTGTTATGAAATAAAAATGTATAATTATTGTTTAAGCATTAATACAGTCAGAGTATATTGGATTAAAATCAATAACATGACAAAATGTTGACTAAATTTAAAGGACATTTTCTTTGAAAGGAAAAAAAATCTATGACTAATAATAATAATAATAATAATAAATACCTTAATTCTCATCTCAATACTCTTTTTGTGCTCTTTGCAGGACTACACCATCACCATGTATTTCCAACAAAGCTGGAGGGACAAACGGTTGGCCTATGCTGAGATGGCTTTGAATCTCACTTTGGACAACCGTGTGGCTGATCAGTTATGGCTCCCAGACACCTACTTCCTGAATGACAAGAAGTCTTTCCTGCACGGTGTGACAGTGAAGAACCGAATGATTCGGCTCCACCCAGATGGTACTGTTCTTTATGGACTGAGGTAAATGCCACTGCCTCTGTAACATCACTGCTACCTACGTGTATTGTGCTGTATAATGTCAGACTTTCCAATAACACTGCAAACCACAGTCTTAAAGTCCACTGGAAATCAGAAATGACCTTAGCGCACATTACTAGTCATGTGGTGAACAATTATCTATGACAATTACATTTGCCACATACTGATGTTAAGTCGGACCACAACTCTGTTCGCGCTGACTTTAACATGATTGTAATCAGCAGAAAGTAATGAATAGGTTTCATTTACTCAGTCCAAGATCAATAATTCCCTGATTAACAGTAATTTAACCTGAACTTTGCAGCCATTTTGTGTGACATCATTCTTGTATTTGTTGTTGATATCAGTATCAAAGTTCTTAGTACTGTGTAACTGTACTTATAAGTTAAACTTCAAGTCACACTTGCTATCACATTGAGGACAAGGTTAGCTATGGAAAGCTTCTATTTGGAGTGTGTGAAAGATATGTGTTAATGGTTCACAGCACTGACAGACTGTGTTGAAAATGAAGGCGCTAATGATATTGGGTGGAAAGTGTGAAGAAGCTTTGCCTTATTTGAGTTACCCCCCCCGCTTCAAACTTCGTTTTGATTGCCCAAAGTAAGGTGGTCCCTTACTCTCACAAAACATAAAACTACTTATAGCAAATTAGTCACGACTGTTTCCTGAAACTGTAACATGGCGGAATCTTCTGAAAGACTATACTGAATCATGAGCAAAACACATAAAGAAAGATGCAGAAAACAAAAAAATATAATGTAATCATATGAATATGTAAAATAATGCTATCTTCAACATTAAATAGCATAGAAATCAAAACTGCCCAAAGTTACTGAATGAAATGTCGACCCAGACGAGCTATGGGACTGTGCAACCGTGTTGGTGGACTCGATCTACTCCATCTATGTTTTTAATATTGTTCTGAATCCGATCCTTATTGTAGTCTTTGACAAAATGTGATTTTCTCAGCTTTTTGCTCAAAATTTTGCTTTTTTGAATGAAACTTACCCACATTCAAGTTTTGATTAAAAAGAATGCATGAATGATTTATTTGTTGGTACACTTTATTTTGATGGTCCCTTTTGAACATTCTACTAAAGTAACATTGCAACTACATGTAAACTAACTCTAACTAGACATTGGTGACTGGCAACTTTATAAAAATAAAAAAAAAAACGCTGGTGGGAAAGGCTAATTAATCTATTAAAAATCGCCATTAATGCCAGCTGTTTATAGTTAATAGGGGATTATCACGCTGACACGTAGTGCTTCCGCATTCAGTGATCTTTGTGCACTGCCACTTCCGTTGAATCACCGATCACTCTGGCGAACTGATGACGGACTACACTAGGTTTATTTATACAGCATCCCTGGTAAATTAGTCTGATTCACTAAAGTGCCAGTGTCGTGCCGAAAAGTGATGGTCCGCCGAAAAATGATGGCTGGCCGCGGGAGCACGCGCAGTGTGTTAAAGATGTATCGCCTGTTCTCTTTATGAATGCAGTTGCTTTTATGTGGATCAAACAGACATGACGTGCAAATAAACATCACTCACCCAGTACTTTTACCTATTAAAATACCTGTAAAGGGCCAATACAACCATTATAATGGCAGTATTATTTTACCTGCCAAAAAGTGATTGGAGCCTCTACATATTGATTGAAAGGTTATTTCTGCCTTGAAATTAGTCAATTATATTCATGAGGATTAAATCCGACTGATTGTAACTCACCTACTACTTTTTACCTATTAAAATACCTGTAAAGGGCCAATAAACCATTATAATGCAGTATTTCCAACACATTCTCATCCTTTAGCGTCATATAGGACGCTATATGACAAAACGGTGCTATACTACTCACATGGCACCCGTTATCGTTAATATAACACGCTGTGATGGTTAGGTTTAGGTGTGGGCAGGGTAAGGTAGTCTCATATATGCTAAAGGATTTATGACGCCTTGGGTTCGTGTGAATATTAACGATAAAGGGTGCCATGTGCGTAGTATAGCGCTGTTTTGTCATATTGGATGAGAACGGGCTGGTATTTCACCTGAACAAACAAACGTGCTACCTTGTTTATTTTACAGTTTGTACTTTCATCCCGGCGAACCGCTTTAATCCACTTCTTCCTTATACTCAATTCAGTCGGGAATCCATGAAAACGTCTCGGTTACGTATGTAACCCTCGTTCCCTGAGTAGGGAACGGAGACGTTACGTCAGAAGTGACGGAGATTGGGGGATTTCGCATAGAAAGCCAATCCTCTTCGAGTATTTAAACACGAGCCAATGGCATGCAATGCCTTGGGGCTGCGGAAATTTGCATAGCGTACTCCGCCCTACTCCGTGAGTATAAAAGGAGGAAGTGAACGCAACCGCAGTATGTCTTCACTGAGGAGCCAAGACTGAACTCGGCATCTACCCAGCGATACAGCAGAAGTGGCAGGGAGACGTAACGTCTCCGTTCCCTACTCAGGGAACGAGGGTTACATACGTAACCGAGACGTTCCCTTTCGTAGTCACTTCGAGTTACGTCAGAAGTGACGGAGATTGGGGTCTGTGCCATCACGCCATCTTCAAGCTGTCTTCCAGTGCCCTGCGAAAGACTGAACCCCCGAGCCTTACCTCTTTTTTTTTTTTTTTTTTTGGGGATCCGACTTTGACACAGGATTACCAAGGTACACTGGGAAACATATCCCGAAGGGGACATGCTACCAGCTGCCTACCGAAGGGAGGACTTATGAATACACATATGGCCACATAGGAACGCATATGGAACACTGGAGTCCCAACCGCAGGTGGCTACTGATTTAAACTCCAGGGGTGGCAGATGGCTTGCCAAGGGAAGACACATGCTCAGAGAGACTTACAGTGGATAATACACATGAGACGGTTACCATGGGGAACCGTGCGCATGGAGGCACCTAGCTAGCATCCAGAGCAACGCAGTGGTGCCCGCATCGTCGGTGCTGGAGGACTCAAGACTTCAATGGAAGAACTGAGGAAATATCGCACTTATCCAGTCCGGGGAGTGGAGTGGCGAGCAAGCGAAGACACCTGAGCGGATCCAGAACTGGCCGAAACGAGTACGTGAGAGGATACCGGCTCAATTCGCAGATTATAGAATCTGGCGAAGGTGTTGGGTGTCGCCCAGCCTGCAGCTCTGCAGATGTCTGTTAGCGAGGCGCCGTGCGCTAAAGCCCAAGAGGAGGCTACACTCCGAGTGGAATGGGCCGTCACACCAAGGGGGCACGGAAGGCCTTGCTGCTGGTAAGACAAAGCAATGGCATCCACTATCCAGTGGGACAGCCGTTGCTTTGAGAGAGCCCTTCCCTTCTGGCTCCCTCCATGACAGACAAAGAGCTGGTCTGAGGTCCTGAAACACTGCGTTCTGTCGACATAGGTGCGGAGAGCACGTACCGGACAGAGCAGTGCCAAGGCTGGGTCTGCCTCCTCCGGGGGCAGCGCTTGCAGGTTCACCACCTGGTCCCGGAAGGGAGTGGTGGGAACCTTGGGCACATATCCAGGCCGGGGTCTCAGGATCACGTGAGAGTAAGCCGGCCCGAACTCCAGGCACGCTTCGTCAACGGAGAATGCGTGCAGGTCCCCCACCCTCTTGATGGAGGCCAATGCAACCAGGAGTGCTGTCTTCATGGACAGAAACTTTAACTCTACCGATTGCAAAGGCTCAAAGGGATGCCTCTGCAGAGCACTTAAAACTACCGAGAGGTCCCAAGAGGGTACGAGGGGAGGACGAGGCGGATGCAGCCTCCTCGCTCTCCTCAGGAACCTGATGACCAGGTCGTGCTTCCCTAAGGACTTACCTTCCACTGCTTCATGAGAAGCGGCAATGGCCGCGACGTAAACCTTAAGGGTGGAGGGCGACAGCCTGCGCTCCAACCCTTCTTGCAGGAAGGAAAGCACGACACTGATCGAACATCTCCGGGGGTCTTCTCCGCGAGAAGAGCACCAATTGACGAAGAGGTTCCACTTCAACGCATAAAGGTGTCTCGTGGACGACGCTCTTGCGGAAGTGATGGTTGCCGCCACCGCAGGTGGCAGCGAACTCAAACCTGCCTCGTCCCGTCCAGGAGCCACACGTGCAGCCTCCAAAGATCGGGACGAGGGTGCCACAGAGTGCCCCGTCTCTGAGAGAGTAGGTCTTGTCTCAGAGGAATAGGCCAAGGAGGTGCTGTCGCGAGGAGCATGAGATCGGAGAACCACGTCTTGGTGGGCCAGTAGGGGGCTACCAGCAAGACCTGCTCCTCGTCCTCCTTGATCTTGCACAACACCCGTGCAAGGAGGCTCACTGGGGGAAACGCATACTTGCGTGGGCCCCGTGGCCAGCTGTGCGCCAGCGCATCCGAGCCGAGAGTGCCGCGGGTCAGAGAATAAAACTGGGCGCAGTGGGATGAGTCCCGAGAGGCGAACAGGTCTATCTGTGCCTCCCCGAACTCGTCCCAAATCAGCTGGACCGACTGGGGATGGAGTCGCCATTCGCCGGAGAGGGGACGGACCCGGGACAGCTCGTCGGCTGCCCAGTTCCGGTCTCCAGGAATGTAAACTGCACGAAGGGACCTCAGGTGCTTCTGACTCCATATCAAGAGGTGGCGGGCGAGCTGCGACAACTGGCGTGAGCGTAGACCCCCCTGGTGGTTGATGTACGCTACTGCCGTAGTGTTGTCTGAGCGGACAAGCACATGCTGGCCCTTGAGCAACGCTCGGAAGCGGTGTAGGGCGAGCCGTACTGCCAACAGCTCGAGGCAATTGATGTGCATGAGGCGCTGGGCTCCTGTCCAGGAACCGGCGGCTGCATGCCCATTGCACATGGCACCCCAACCCGTGGTAGATGCATCCGTGGAGACAACGAGATGCCTGGAAACTCGCTGAATAGGGACGCCGGTCCGTAAGAAGCTGAGGTTCGACCACGGGAAGAAGGTTCGCCGGCATGCCGGAGTCACTGGGACTCGGAGCGAGCCGCGATGCCATGCCCACCTCGGGACTCGATCGCGAAGCCACAGCTGAAGCGGTCTCATATGAAGCAAACCGAGCGGCGTTGCCGCGGCCGCGGATGCCATATGCCCCAGGAGCCTCTGAAATAGTTTCAGTGGAACCGCACTCTTGCCCTCGAACTGTCGAAGACAAGTCAGCAGTGAGTGCGCGCGCTCGTTCGTGAGCTGCGCGGACATGGCGACCGAGTCTATCTCCACGCCGAGAAAAGAGATCCTCTGCACGGGGCAAAGTTTGCTCTTTTCCCGGTTGACCCGAAGGCCCAGACGGGCTAGGTGCCGGAGCACCAGGTCTCTGTGTTCGCAAAGCTGAGCTCGAGAGTGTGCTAGTATCAGCCAGTCGTCGAGATAATTCAGGATGCGAACCCCGTGTTCGCGAAGGGGAACAAGGGCTGCCTCGACGATCTTCGTGAAGACGCGAGGGGACAGAGCTAACCCGAATGGGAGAACGGCGTACTGATATGCCTGGCCCTCGAAGGCAAACCGAAGAAACGGTCTGTGTCGAGGTAAAATGGACACATGGAAGTACGCGTCCTTCAGGTCGATCGCTGCAAACCAATCCTGATACCGAACACATTCGAAAATGCGTTTGGCCGTGAGCATTTTGAACGGTAGTCGGTGGAGAGAACGGTTCAAAATGCGCAGGTCCAGGATCGGTCGTAACCCACCGGTCTTTTTGGGGACAATGAAGTAGGGGCTGTAAAACCCGGACCTCACCTCGGCTGGAGGGACCGTCTCGATTGCACCCTTCGCCAGCAGGGTCGCAATCTCCGCTCTCAAGACTGGGGCATTGCCACCGACCATCGTGGAGCGAACTCCCGTGAAGCGGGGAGGAGACCGTAGCCGAGTCTGATCGTTCTGATGACCCAGCGGGATATCCCAGGAAGCGCTAGCCAGGCTTCCAGGAAATGAGCCAACGGGGTCATGCGAACCACAGACGTCCCCCCGGAGGGGCAGCGGTGCGGGTCGACTGGCACGCGTGCAGGAGTTACCCCGCTCGGATGCGTCGAAGCCCGCTCCCCGACAGAAGGGACCAGGGAAAGCGGAGCGTTCCACGGGGGTCTGTTCTGCCGGGGGTCTGGCGACAGAGGGGGAAGGGATTGGTGTAGCCCTGGGACGACACACGCACCCTTCCGCGCCCTCAGTGACAGAGAGGAGTGTGTGGGCTGACGCACGGGGGCATCGAGCGCACCCACTCCAGTCTGTGAGCTCAGTGAGGATGTCAAGTCTTTCTTTAACCAGTTCAGGGTGCTGCCCACCCGTGGGTGAGCAGCGGGGAGCTGAGAACAAAAGATTCTCCCCCGGCCCTCCACCGGGGGAAGGAGGGGGCCTGCTACCGCCTCCTGGGAAAGACTCGAGATCGTCACTGAGCGGCCCGTGTCAGGATCTTCGCTTAGCCTGGCGTTTAGCGGGGCGAGCGGCCTGAGGGGGCTGTGACGCTGGCCTGCGGCCTCCTCGACGCCGGGGCCCGGGTGAAGGCTGCTGCTGGGGCCGGGCGGGAGGGAGGGGAGCCGCAGGGGGGCGTCCTCGGCGGCGAGCAGAGGGAGGCACCTGCGCCGATGACTGGGTGGAGGCAGCAGCTGGTCGCCGGGGCAGGATGTGTTTGATGGCCTCCGTCTGCTTCTGGGCGGTGGAGAACTGCTGGGCGAAGTCCTCGACCGCACCGCCGAAAAGGCCAACCTGGGAGAGCGGAGCGTCGAACAGACGAGTCCGCTCAGCGCTCCGCGTATCTGCCAGGTTGAGCCAGAGATGGCGCTCCTGAACCACCGAAGTGGCCATCACCTGACCGACGGCGCGAGCGGCCACTTTCGTTGCCCGGAGAGCAAGGTCAGTGGCGGACCGCAATTCTTTAAATGCCGTCGAGTCAGTCCCGCCCTCGTGCATGTCTCTGAGCACCTTCGCTTGGAAGACCTGCAAAGTGCTCATGGCATGCAAAGCGGAGGCCGCCTGTCCCGCCGCTCTATAGGATCGCGCCGCCATAGCAGAGGAGAACCCACAGGCTTTGGATGGGTGCTTAGGAGGACCACGGGTGGAGGCGCTCTGCGGACACAGCTGCATCGCAACAGAGCGCTCCCCCGGGGGCATCCCAGTGTACCCACGGGCGGCCCCACCGTCGAGGGGGGGAAAGGCGGGGGAGAGATCGCGCTCTCGAGTGGACAAAGGAGCCCCCCAAGAGCGCGATAACTCCGCATGCAGCTCGGGGAAAAAAGGTATCGGAGTTGGCCGTGGCCTTGCGGCGGCAGCTTTGTCCAGATACCAGTTATCCATCCGCGAGAGATCGGGGCAGGATGGAGGTTTCCATTCTAGCCCGATACTCCCAGCGGCTCGAGACAGCATGGCCGTCAGCTCGGGATCTGACACGGGCAACGCTGGCACTCCCGAAGGGGGCAACGCCGCCGCATCTTCCTCTCCCGAGGACTCAAGCCCGCCTAGTGATGCAGTGATAGACATCACATCATCATCTGGAGCGCTGCTAGAAGCAGCCGGCGCCGCCGAAGAGACAGCCGGCTGAATCGAGCTGGCGCTCGCTGGCTCACGCACTGAGGCGGGAGGTGTGGCCCGAGGAATCGTCGGGGCTCTATCCCACACCGTCACCGTTAGATCGCCGGGTCCCCGGGTCGACGGGCCCCCTTTCGTGAAGGAAGCCGATCGAGTAGGGGGGACCGGGGCTCTCACTCTAGTGAGATCATTGAGCCTCGACCTCAGTGTGGAGATGGTCATGCTCCCACAGAAGGAACATGAGTCATCCACGAACGCTGCTGCTGCATGCTGAATGCCCAGGCATACAAAGCAGCGTTCGTGACCATCAGATGATGACAGAAATCTACCACATCCAGAAGGGCACGGGCGAACCATCTTTAAAAAGACGTGCCGCGTGCAGCTCTTTCACTTTCACTTTTAAGAGAAAGGAGAAATTCACTCTTTCAGCGCTGAAGCTACCAGGGAGAAGTGCAAAGTCTGGCAGACCACTGCTCAGATCGCAGGCAATGCAAAATCTCGCTGGGTACCGCCGTCACACCAACACTGAAGAGGACGCTCGTTCTCGAAGAGTCTTGAATCAGCTTTTAGGAGTGAAGAGGTTCTCTTGGCTCCGAAGCGAAAACATACTGCGGTTGCGTTCACTTCCTCCTTTTATACTCACGGAGTAGGGCGGAGTACGCTATGCAAATTTCCGCAGCCCCAAGGCATTGCATGCCATTGGCTCGTGTTTAAATACTCGAAGAGGATTGGCTTTCTATGCGAAATCCCCCAATCTCCGTCACTTCTGACGTAACTCGAAGTGACTACGAAAGGGAACTTAAGGGTTGGAGTTGTTGGTTAGATTTACAAAGTAGAACAGAGCAGTAGGCGCGTTTCCATAACAGATTTGTGCAAAACTTTTGCGATATTTTCCAAATTTCGATAAAAAACTATTGCGAAATGACAGTGTTTCCATTAACCGATGTTATGCGACTAAAACGTCTTTTTTTCCTCTCGCGATAAGTCATTCCAAAAATCAACGGACTTTGGTAGGTTTATAACTTATTTCACAGCCATGCACCGCACTAGACATTATTATTATTATTAATGGAAGGAGACTTGATGTGTTATCCAAGCATTAATAGCAGGGAAACATACAAAATTCCTGGTGTTTCTCCCTTATTTCTGCTTCGATGTCTTGATGGCATTTCTTTGAGGTTTAGAGAGGCTATTCCTGTGATTATTGTTTCTTTTTTTAAATGAATTTAATAAAGAACTCTATCTCGTATTATGTCCAAGCGGTCGTTGAAAATCGAACGGTTGTTGTATTTTTAAAACGCAAAGTTGAACACCATCATTTTAGTTTGACCACACCAATGCTGCGCTATATAGGCTACATCTCAACAAAATTTCAGATATTTGTTTATGACTTTTTGCCCCCTTTAAAACATTTAAAATATTCACAAATTAATATGGGAAAAATTTTTAGATTTTACTGTTTTTCTAAGGCCAAATTAGAACATGGATAGCCTATTTATGATATTTTTCCCACAGTGCTTTAGGCTATAGGTGAATTATTATAAATGCGTCTGAAAAAATAACAAGCTAAAAACATAATCTCCGGATGCTCCTTTGGAGAGAACGGCACCTTTCATACGGATTACATAATCAGAAGGTATTGGTTTACGATTCGAATTTGTTCTTTTTAAAGTGGACATTTAAAGCTTTAGTCTATAAAGGCTATTGTTTCAGTTCTCGCGCTCCAGTTCACGAAGATCATAAAGCGCACCTGATTGTTTTATGTTATTTTACAAAAGAACAATGTTTTCTTGTTATTGTGACATTACGCAAATAAAATTAGTTGCGAATAATGTATTATTATTTTCTGAATGACCAGAAATGCTAGAGTATTTTAAGTGGATTCCACTGTTGATGGGAAAATGAAAGTGTTCACGGCGCGCCCCGCGTCTGTCTGCCATCCAGTGCGTGCTCCAAACTCCGCACACACTCTTGGATATTGGTCAAAATTGAGTGTTTATTTGTGATAATCTTAGCCCTATTATTGTCCAACCTGTAGTAAGAATGAGATGTGACGATTTTGCTTTGTTCCGTTTTTGGATAAAAGCGTCTTCTAGGCTACATATGTAGCCTAATAAATGTTATAATAGGCTAATGATGATAATTATTATTATTATTTGCGGACACGGACCTGAAACACACTCCGTCTTCTGTTAGTCAGGTGACTGTAAATGCGCAAAATCCGTTTCCATTGCAGTTTTGCGAAAAAAATCCTTTTTCGAATTGCCTGAAAAACCTCCTCATGCGAGCGTAAAAACTTTTTTGCGATAAACGGGAGTTTTTGCGAAATTGACGTGTTTCCATTGAGCGTATTTTCATTTCGCAATTTCAATTTGCACAAATTGAAGGGTAATGGAAACGCGGCTAGTGACATCTAGCCTTCGTTTTGGCCATTGGTAAACTGCGTTGAAGTGGACATGCACAAAGTTGACAAATCCCGCCCATGAAACCCGGAGGCATGATAATCCCCTATTTACACAAAACAACAAAGCCGGTAATTATTTGAACCATCTAGTCTAGACAGCATTTTAATGGGTTCTGTTTGCTTTTGATGCACCATATTTTGCTGGTCGCGTCCAGTGTGGACGCAGTGTAATATCCTAAAATTCAACTTATTAAATTACCAAAAACATTTATTTCTCTGAACTTTTCAGCTAGATGGAACACAATGGAACAAACTGAGTTTTGAAGTTTTGAAGGTTTGACTATTGTCAGCTCAACACTCGGGGACCTATTTTAATTATCTAAGCGCATGGTCTAATGCACATGGCGCAAGTGTGCTTAGGGCGAGTCTGAATCCTTGCTAGTTTTTGGTTTGTTCCTATTATCTTAATGAGTAATGGGTTTGTTTTGGGCATAATGTGCAGTAAATCAATCAGAGTCTCATCTCCCATTCCCTTTAAAAGCCAGTTGTGCTCACGCCATGGAGGATTTGGTATTTACATGATGGAATGTGCAAGTGGAAAGACTGAACGGTTCTCTAGCGAGGAAACGGATCTGATCGTATGCGAGGTTAAAGCGCTCAAGCAGATTATCTACGGGACAAGCTGTCCCGGAAACTAGCAAAAAACACTTGCGTCGCACCAGCCACCGCATTGTTCCAGGTCTATGATAGGGTCCACAGTCTTAAAAATGCAACAATTACATTGTATGCTCTAAAAATCATGCAAAACCTAACACAAAGGCCAAAAGCTGTAGCGGTGATGGATAAAACATCAATAATACAAAGACTAAAAGTTGACAAAAAATGGACGTCTAGTCAAATAGTCAACTTTCATAACTCACCCCCAAATCACCTCTAAACGGTTACACATAAGATGGAACGCCTACAAACGGTTGTCTCAGATGGCGTCCTCTGTTGGACAAACAAAGGCACGGGTATAAAAATAAACACTCTCCCGCCTGACTCTGCTATGCATTAACCCAGAGCTGATCCTGCAAGGCAGAGAGTACACTCTTCGTGCTCCTTTCAATCAAACTATCAATAATGAAACATGACAAACTGTTTCCTCTTCCAAGAGGCTCTGGCACAGGTGGAATCGAGGAATAAGCAGTGAGGCCACAGGTTGGTTGCTTTTTTTCCCCCAGAGGGTCTCTCAAACCTGCACCGCTGTGGAGAATTTAAATAAGGTGAACTCCAGCCTGGATGTTTGCAGTATCGATACGTCCACTTTTTATAATGTCTTAAGATGGACCTTTGCTGGATGTAAATTATTCATGAGTCGGGGCTGTTGTTAATGTTTAATTATCATATCATGCCCTGTCGTGTCTAAAAAGGGATTTCGAATTAATGTGTCTTAGTCAGCTTTAGTCGAGCTACAGTATGTATGCAAAACATCCTCCATATGACCCACAAACGCATAGATTTGCAAATATGCAGTGGTTTGTGCGTTATGCGGATTTGAAGGAGAATGCTAACGCTCATATTGAAGGGTTTTAACCCTTATGCTGCATTAGGGACATTTTTGGTCTTTTGCAGTTTAATTTCTTTGACCATTTTGGCTGTTTTAATGCAAATGGTATGAAATTTGGCAAAATTGTGACTTTTTGGATACATGTAAAAAATGTGATCCCATTTTGCAAAATATGTAAAACACACACTGTGTAGATCAAATAGTAACACTCAGCACCATAAAGACCAAAAATGGCCCATTGAAACCCATTAAAACGTTGTTTAAATCTATGGCTGTCAGTAATACATGAAACATGATTTTTGCACAAACATCCTTTCATTTTGAAGCAAAAGCATTATATTTGCATTATATAGTGTATTCCACCAGATGACGTCACTACACATTTATTCCCTATGGGTGGAAATGCACCTTATTTTAGGCAATAGGCAATGTTTAATAGGTGGCCATTTTTGGTCTCTAACGCGCTAAGTGGGATTTTTTGCAAAGTGGGACTGTGATAATCCAAATATAAAGTTTTCTCTTTGCATTTAGTTTATTGAAAATAATTGAATTTTTGTGTTTTTTCCTCTTATACAAATCGATGGTTTCGCAAACAAAACGGGTAATTAAAGGGTTAAAATCCTGAAATTGAATACATTTTTGGTAGTTATGATGAGGACTGATGCTGGTTAAAAGATTTGACTTGGTAAAAGTGGAAAATAATAATAATATATAATATTTTAGGCAATGTTTAATATGTGGCCATTTTTGGTCCTTAATGCACTCAACAGTGTTAAAAATCTAATGCAGCACAAGGGTTAAGCAGTGTGTTGAAAGGAAAGAATGTTATAGAATGTTAACACTGAGCGTCTAAGGTATTGTTATGAGGCAGTTTAGAAAGGACAGAGAGGAGGATCTAAATGCACTGACTGTTTTATTAAAACAAAACAACAAAAGAGCATACACAACATCCATGTAGGACAACAGCAGACAAAGAGCGTGAGAAACACTCGGGTGTAAAATACATTCATGTGCTTTAGGGACAATTCATTTTCATTACATAACTGTAAAGTGATCTTACGGTAGATGAAAAGTGAAAAGAAAAGTCCAAATACCAACTAATTGAAATTTAACTCGGTATGCAGATTAATGCAGTGCATTCTAAAATTGGTTGGCAGCCTACTATAGCAGAAATAGTTCTGTTGACCACATTACAGTTCTATATGACTATATTTTAAACATATTGCTTTGGAATTATATTCATTGTGAGAAGTGATTTACAGTTAAATCTGGTGTAACCATTTTCAGGCCTTCGTGCTGAGGTCTCTCCAGCATTGGAAAGCTTTTCTAATTTTAACACGGGTCCTTGCCTCATCATATCCCCCTCTTTTTTTCTCTCCAAATCTCCCTCTTGCTCACTCTCTCACCCCCATCATTGGTGGACATGGGTGTTCGGTCCGATGCACTTTCAACAGAGTTTTTAAAAAATCGCTTACTGCACCGTTAAAGGGAAGTTAAAAAGACAGTAGATTTTGAACTTTTGAAGCAACAAAACAAGTGGGTATATAAAATTATTGATCCTTAGAAGTAGTAATACGTAAACAGCCCTGGGTAGAAAGTAAGTAAGCAGCGTATACGTGCGTATGGCCTCGACTACACCACTGGTAGCCTATACAGTACTGTAGCAGTGTCTTCGTCTTCTGACAAAAGACTTTCTCTACCTCAGTTATTTAAAAATGATTTTAAGATGATGTTTGCTTTATTTAAGCAATTCATTTGGATTTAACACAATTGTATCAGTTTCTGGTTCACCCACTTCAGGTTAAATTGGCTAAACTTGCTGTTTTCATTTGAAAATAACATGTTTCAATCAAGTAACCCAATCAAATAGGACTTTCACTTCCCATCATGCGTTGCAAAGGGGCTGAATTGGGAGAATAAATGTTGAAATAAAGTGTTAATTAATGCATTTTTAGCAAGATGAGAAAATGGAGAAACTTGTTCTATTATGTTGTTATTTAAAAGTTTCTGTTATGTCAGTGTTTTGGGGGGGTAGCATTGTTGGGAAGTGTAGAGCATGTTCTGCATAGCTCATTTTTGTATTAAAGGTGCCCTCTGCCATAAAAAATCAAATCATACACCATATTCCATACCAGATGGGGGCAGTATACCTCCAGAAATACCTCCGCGGCCGAGCATTAACACGCATATTAATCAAATCATTGGACACGATAGTAAAAGTTTGGAAGACCGCAGTTTCATGTGGAGCATTTGGAGATTTTTAGAGATTAGAGACTCAATGAACAACATCTCAATACTAAATTATAAAGGCCATCTCATAGACAAGCCGGTGCATTTCGACGATATGTGAAAATTATAGCCGGGGCTACACTCAAAAAAATGATGTGTTGGCTTTACTTAACTTTTTTTTGTAAACAGGTTCAACCGGTTCCACATAACTTTGTTTTGTTAAACAAACAGAATTTGTTCATGTAACTTCAACATCATGAAAGTCATTTTAAGCCATCCAATCAAACTCTGAGCTGAGTGTTAAAGTTAATGAGACAATTAAGTGAATAATTGAGTGATGATTGAGCATTATTGAAGACACCTGATGTTAACAAGCAGAATCACTGAAGGAGAAAATCACAAATTGTAAGCCACCGTTATGGAGATCAGTGTCTGCTTTAGTTTGACTCTTGACCCCTATATTATTAACTTTATATTATGTTTGGCTGTACATGAGTTATAACAGCTAGATGATCACATAGAAAAGGTCGAACTGTGGATTGAACCACCAAACTTTTGGTTTGTAGTCAAACTGCATGAACCACTGTTAAATTTACCTTATGGTTCATACCAGCACTGCTGTTGTAAAACATACAATTTTAGCCTTTTCAATGAAATTCAAATGAACAAATCAATAAACAAAAACATTTTCTGGGTGCATTCTTGGGTGCCACCAATCAAAATTCATTCATGGCTCCCATCATGCATTGCAGCATGAATAAATAATGAGCTTAAGACACCTAAAGCAGAATCACAAGGAAAAAAAATCTAAAATGTTAAGCCACCGTTATGGAGATCAGTGTTTGCTTTAGTTTCGCTCTTGACCCTTTTATTATTAACTTTATATTTTAATTTGCTGTTGCATCTGAGTAATACCTGCCAGATGAACAAAGATAAACAATTATAAAATGATGTTGGACATACAATGACATTCATCATTTGAAATTTATGTCTGTGATTTATTCTGTTGGTTACTGCATAACTGAAATTCTGCATAAATATCCAGAATGTTAAAAATAATATAATGGATTTCTCAAAAGTTGTATTTTTACAAAAAAATATTTCTTTAAGGCACACACAGACCTCAAGATTCAGTCAATGCTTCTCAACAACGGTGACAAGTAGAATATTCAATTAGGAAAAGTAAATTACATAGACAATTCAGATCATAATTTATTCATACCGCAATGCATGATGGGAGCCATTAATGAGTTGTGATTGGGGGCAACAAGGACTATTAATGTCACCACGATTGAGATAGACAGGTTGATTATTGATATCTGTTTCTACATAAACATTAAAGTGATTTGATCAGAATAGTTTTATTAAATATTTTCTGTTATAAGAAAATACAGATATGCTGTATTAATCACTCAACTGTTGTTAGCAAGTTAATCCTAACCATCAGAATTATGAATTTTTGGAATTTTCAGATCACAGCTTGATTATGTCAAAACATAAACAACACTATCAATCACAGTTTTCTTTGTTCATTTGACTGTTATAAATCAATAACAGCAGCGAAACAAAGTTTAAAGTAAAAGTATAAGGATCAAGAGCCCAACTAAAGCAGACACTGATCTCCATAACGGTGGCTTACAATTTGTGATTTTCTCCTTCAGTGAATTTGCTTGTTAACATCAGGTGTCTTCAATAATGCTCAATCATCACTCAATTATTCACTTAATTGTCTCATTAACTTTAACACTCAGCTCAGAGTTTGATTGGATGGCTTAAAATGACTTTCATGATGTTGAAGTTACATGAACAAATTCTGTTTGTTTAACAAAACAAAGTTATGTGGAACCGGTTGAACCTGTTTACAAAAAAAAGTTAAGTAAAGCCAACACATCATTTTTTTGAGTGTATTATTTCTAGTTTTATAGTATTCGTTTTGTTTATATCACATTTTTATCATTAGTTTGAATTAATTTGACAGACACCATTCCCTGATGTGGACCAAGCTAGTGTCTTTCAAAACTGCCAACTCTCACAAATTCACCGTTAGACACACAATTGACACTTTTCACACTCTTACACCACACATCAATTTTGTAATGCACAGAAAAGGACACGGAGACCGATCTCAGCTCTCAGATTCTGTTAATTTTATTACGCAATTCAAACAATAAATGCAGTTTTGGCGCTTGTAAATGTTACACAACAGATCCCTAGTGCACGTGAACCGATCATCTCTACTACACGGACTAGCTGTTGAAAGATACAGTATGTTACAACTTACCAAAATGTATTCCTCACGCATAATGTCGACCAATCATTTTTTTAACTCTTCCCTGAACTGAAATGTAGTAGTGGGCTGTATTTTCCACACGACTGACATCAGGTTCAAGTACACACAAGCCGTGCGTGTTACTCTTGTTTTGCAGTTTGGCTGGTGGTTATGTTGCCCACCCGCATACCGCCTCCCATGGCCGAAACTGGTATTAGGACACCTGCCGGGCCGGAGCTAGTGATTTAGCATGCTAATTTAGGTTTATATCTCAGCAGCACTATAACTTGTCATTTTTTTAATGACATCATCAACCTTATTTCTTCTCATTCTTTTGATGCGTGTAGCTCATTTTTGGGATATTTTAACCTCAATTTTTACAGAGTGCACCTTTAATCTAAGCAGGATTAGGAAATAGACGTTCCCTTACAAGATAACTTGTGCTGCGTCGATTGACACTAATGCCGAGGTCAGACTGCATGATTTTCAAAGTAGTCGGGTCGATGTTCTTTTCACACTGCTTGACTATATTGGCCAGCATTCAGTCACTGCTGTGTTCACACTGGACGATTGATCGGTGACAGAAGGTTACACACTGCATGACTTTAGAAAAATCGCCGACAGACTCTGTCTAGCACGCTGCACGCAAACTACATTTCAGAACAAACACGCGTGAGATATGAAAAGGAAACAACGCGCGACACCACACGTGCAAGACCGGAGTTCTCACGTGAGACTTTTTTTCCGACCCGGTTGTGGTACAGCTGGTGAACCAGACACGACCCAGATAGCAAACTGACATTGAATCAACGTGGAAACATGACATCGAAACAACGTTGATCTGACATTGTTTTGCTCATCGAATTAATGTTGAACCAACGTCAGACGCGTCATTCTTTCAAAACTAACGGAAAATCAACTTGAAATCAACGCGTTGTTTCAACGTTGAGAAAGCAAACCAATTTTCGATTTTCATTTAGCTTTGAAGAATGCCGCGTCTGACGTTGGTTCAACGTTAATTCGATGAGCAAATCAACGTTGTTTCAATGTCATGAGAGACGTCGTTTCCACGTTGATTCAATGTCAGTTTGCTGTCTGGGGAGTGCTCCTGCCAAATTTCTACTAATTTTTCTTCCATTTATTGTGTCCAAATAGACCGAGAAGAAGCTTTTTTTTGTTGAAACAATGTCATATCATGTTGATAAATGATCTATAACTCCTCCCCGAACTCCCTGCTGCTCTGTATCTTGCTCTCTCACTGGCTGCCGGTGATCGCCGATGTATTTTTCAGTCAAAACACTTTTCACACAGCAGGATTTTGAATTTTCACACAGCAGGATTTTGAATCGCAGACAGGTCCAGATATTTAGCATGCCAAATATCTCACGGGCGTCGGCAACTCGTCGGTGATTCTCTCAGTTCGCGTCTTTGCTCATTCACACTGCGTGATTGTCACTCGCGTGAACGAGCGCCGATTTGCCTGTGATTTCGGGCATTTGTCGGCGATTTCTCAAAACCTGTCGGCGAGCCAAAATCGTGGCTAAAATCATGCAGTCTGAACTCGGCATAAGGGAACGCTTCGTGTGATGATGTCTTGAAGCATATGTAAAATCAGTTCAATGATGTGACGGAACGTCAGAGGTGGGTGACGTCATAAACCAGGAAACTATAAAGCCTGCCCTAAACAGAGCCATGCTAGCTTCTGTGTCTTCAGTAGCGCTCATTGTAAAACTGTCATTGTCTATTTGGTGTTGTTTTGTCTTTATATTACTATATATATATATATATATATATATATATATATATACTGTATATATGTCAAGTCATGGCGAGCAAGCAGCAGTTTAGAATGTTTGTGCACTACTGCCTGTGTTATTTAACGGGTGGGGGCACACACACATTATTTGTGTATCTTGTTTGGGTGAGGAGCATGCACAGTCAGTGCTCTGATCCGGCCTGGCATTCTTTTGCTAGGACTTTCAGGCTCGCATTCCCCAGGGCCCTGGTCCCACTGCTACCGAGGCACAGCGGCGATCACAGACATGGGGTTCACAAATGTATCTATCAGCGGGGTTAGAGACAGGCCCAGCCTTATCTCTGCCTTCACCTGGAATATCCAGTGCCTTCTCACAGAGTTTGGAGGCACGCGTTGCAGTTCTGAGGAACTGGACTTTGTCAGTGTCGATTCAAGAGATTCTAAGGATTCACCACCTCAGTCTCATACATTCGAAGAGCTGGTTGAGGTTGTGTCAAGAGCGGTTGAAAGACTGAGGACTGACTGGCCAGCAGATAAACAGGACGTTTGTTCCAAAAGTAAACTGGATGAATGCTTCCTACCAACATGGTCACAACCTCAATGCCAGGGCCTACCGTATTCCTCTGTATCAAACTATAAAGAGCACGGTTATCGGGAGATGCCAAAAGTGGAAGAGGCGGTTGCGAGCTATCTCTCCCCTGAAGCGGCATGAACCACTAAGCCAGTCAGAACCACATTACTACTAGTGGGTAAAGCTGGTCATGCCTTCACACAATGCCACTGCTGCAGGCTTACCAAGCTGAACTGTATGGAGACATGGATGAGGGCGGGGGAACTGGCCCTGACGTAGTTTGCAATCTGCCAACCGTGCCACCACATGTGGTCACCGGCGAGTACATATCTCAAGGACCACTTGGAAACGTAGTGGCCTTAGGATGCCTGCCCCCTCCAAGGTTCTAAAGGTCCTAGTTCTAAAGAAGGATGGGGGGTTTTGTCCCATTTTGGATCTTCGAGTGTTAAATGAGTCAGTCATGCAAATAAAGTTCAAAATGTTAACACCGAGGCAAATCGTGCCACAGATCAGATCCAAGGACTGGTTTGTCACGATAGATCTCAAGGACTCATACTTCCATATATCCATCCTTCCATATCACAGGAAGTTCCTGAGGGTCACTTTCGGGGGCAAAGCTTAATAATATCGAGTTCTTCCATTCGGCCTAGCACTATCACCCCGCACTTTAACGAAATGCATAGATGCAGCTTTGGCGCCTCTGCGCCTGCACGGTATTCGCATCATGAATTACGTCGACGATTATTTGACTCTGGCTCAGTTGCATCAGTTGGCGGTTTGGCATCGAGATGTCGTCCTCGCCCACATGAAAGAGTTGGGGTTATGGCTAAATGCTGTGAAATGAAATGTGAAATGTAAAAATGTTTCTAGGCGTGGTTTGGGACTCAATGTTGATGCCGCCTGTCACAGGCACACAAAGAGTCCATCCATTTGGCTATGAAAAGAATAAAGCTAGGCCAGTCACTCACTGTCAAACAGTGTCAGATGCTTTTGTGTCTGATGGCAGCAGCGTCCAACGTGATACCTTTTGGACTGTTGTACATGAGACCCCTGCAGTATAGCTTATAGCTTTATAGTTTCCTGGTTCATGATGTCACCCGGCTCTGACGTTCTGTCACACCATTGGACTGAATGGACAGTTTGGAGAATAAATGAAAGGATGTTTTTTTCAATCAGTCATCATCTTATAATTGTATTTCGTAGAGTGAAAACTATTGACTAATGCTATTTTTGCCTCATTATGGGAGTTGACTGCCCTATCATTCATTATACTTACAACATGTGAACACTCTCACTGTTGTACATGCACAAACAATGACGCATCTCTGAATTTTCAATGGATTTCAATGAATGAACAATCATTTTCTCCCTTGTTTCTTTTTGGCCTACCCTTACACAGCCCCTATTTCATCTACACAAGGTCGCTTAGATTTAACATTGTAAATGTAATTACGAAAATGTGCAGCAACACAAATCATTTGTAATGCAAGACATTTTACTGCCTTGGATTGATGGAAATTTAATTTTGTGCATACCCTGACACAGAATGTGAGTGAAGAAAAGCATTTTTTTAGCATTTGTACTATGAACTACTGTAAACACAAAGCGCTTAACAATCATATGAGAGGGTCTCTCCTCAACCACAACCGGTGTACAGTGTCCACCTGGATGATGCAACGGGAGCCTCATAACATCGGCGCCAGTATACTCTCCACATACCAGCTATAGGTTTGAGAGAATAGAGAGAGATACAGCAATTCAAAAGAATGGATACTATTAGGATTGATATGGTTGATATGATATCGGCCAATGGAGGAAATTTTGGCCAGGACACCCCTACGCTTAATGAGAAGTGCCATGGGATTTTTAATGACCAAAGAGAGTCAGGACCTCAATTTAACATCTTATTCGAAGGGTGCTTTTTTCAGTATAGTGTCCCCATTACTATACTGGGGCGTTAGGACCCATACAGACCACATTGTGAGCACCCTCTACTGGTCTCATTTACACCTCTTCCAGCAACAACCTATTTTTCACTGGAGGTCTCCCATCCAGGGGTGCGTTTCCTGAACAACGTTTCTCGCTGCTTAACTACCATAGTAAAATTGTTGAAGAAATCAACTTGCTAGTCACGACTGTTTCCCGAAACCATATTGTCGGAAAGTGGTCGTTCAACCACGTTGGTTTATGACTTGGAGTAATAACAGACATGGGATCTGAGGACTATTTGTCTTTTTTTTCTCAGTTATTTTCCAGATTCAGTCATAGGTTTGCTCTTACGCACTAGAGCACGCTGGAACTTGTGAACATAGTTGGCTAACAATGCTTTTGGGAAACACACCCCAGGTAATGACCAGGCTCAACCCTCCTTAGCTGCAGTGGGCAACCAGTCTCTGGCTACATGGTGACATGGCTGTAGTGTACTTATTGCTTCTGCTGATCTGCCCATTCAGCAGGGCTGTACAGCGCATATATGTTGCATCATGTGGTACAAAAAAAAATTGGTCTGTGCAATGAATAAATTAACCACTGTAGCAAGCGTGCAATACAGTTTGGCATGTTCATAACACAGCCGCTTAATAGTGTGAAGTGATTGTTTTGCTTATTTGCGTGTGAGATTGATGGCGCACTGCTATTATCAGTCCCTCCAGAAAAAACTTGATTATGCGATTGCATGATTTAGTTAACACAGTCTCATCCCAAAACGTCATATAACTGACGTTTTGGGACGTATTTTGACCATACGTCAATATCAGCCTTTTTAGGGCCCCCTTAAACGTCGCTAGATGGCGATCCCGGGCCGTCATACAACTGACGCTTTACCTTTAACGTCAGTTAGGTGACGGGTTAGGTTTAGGGGTAGGTTTAGGAATGGGGTAGAGTTAGGATCCCATAACCTCATCTACCGACGTTTAAGGGGGCCCTAAAAAGGCGAATATTGACGTATGGTCAAAAGACGTCCCAAAACGTCAGTTATATGACGTCTTGGGGTGAGACCGGGTTGATTTAGTGCATAATCAGGCAAAGTTTCAAATACGCCGAACTTTTGCTGCATAAATAGCTGATTTCCGTGCAAAATATTCAGGGCTTGCATGATTTCATAATCCTCGCATTTTCGTTGCAAAAAAGTCACATATATCTTAGCAGAAAGTTGAAAAATGTTTCGTTTGCAGCCATTTCCCCCTGTTTCCATGGGAACGTTATGAAGGGACGTAATAACGTGACGTGAACATCATTGAAAAGCTGTAAAACAGGAGCACATTTTTTTTACATTTTATTTTTTAATTTTTTACAAAGTTTACTTTTGTAAAGCTACAGAACTTGTTTGACTTATCAATGTTAGGAAGTTTGATGTGTTTATTTAGGTCTGAAATAAAACAAGATGAGAACTTAAATATTCCCAGAACTTTCTGTGATGTAGTATTAGGCTTGGGCGGTATTACGGTAATATCGTATACCGCGGGATCTAAAAATAGCAACGGTATCATTTTCAATATCGTCACACCGTCAGAAAAAAAAAACAATGCACTTAAATAAAACATGGAATCCTTGTCTCCTATATAAGTGCAATGTTTTAAATACAATTTATTTAATGGCTAAAATGATTATATCTGGTTCTCATGACGTGACAGTGTGGTGACGAGAGAGTGGGGGAGAGAGGGCAAAGATTGCAAGTTGCGCACCGAGTGACTTGGTCTCGAAGAAGAACACGACTTCTGCAGTTTGGCAGGGATGGGCATTTCAAGCAAAAATAATATTTAAAGATTGCCTGGTATTATTCGATTATTATTTGAAAATTGCGCCCCACCACCACATGCACGCCACATGCATGTAGTCTACAGCGGGACGGACCGTGTAACGCTTAAATATAAGCTAGGTTTGAAAAAAAAAACGTATTCCTTTCATATTTTTTTAATAATATGATGTTTTTCTATGTATGTTGATTTTATGAAAAGGGAACTTCATGAGATGACTAAGATAAGATCATAAAATGCGCAATATCGGAAAACATTTGGAATGGGTCAGTCAGACATGATTATGACCACTTATTACGTTTTGTTTTGTAGAAATCCTTTCTTTAAAACGAATTTCGTTTTGAATAAATTGCATCTTCATTTTATTTATTTTTTTTCATCAACGAATTGCCTGGATTAATTAATAATAAGCAAATATAGTGATCAGGACACGCGCCGGCGCGTGACTGGAGCGCGACTCATACATGAACTGAACCTCGCATATAAGAAACAAGATCTTAGAAGTGTGTGTGTATATATATAGTAAGCTTGAAATGTCTTCTTTAACAATCTAAAAGAAATGGGCTGCTCTCTGCTTATGTTTAGGCTAATTCATATGAAGTGTGCATTACTCTTTATTCACGTTCACTACCGCGAAGATGCGAGTTTGCATGCAATCTTTATCTTTGCAGCAACTGACATAGAAAACACGTTGGGTCAGTCAGACATGATTATGACCACTTATTACGTTTTGTTTTCTACAAAGCCTTTCTTTAAAACGAATTTCGTTTTGAATAAATTGCATCTTCATTTATTTTATTTTTTTTCATCAACGAATTGCCTGGATTAGGCTAATAAATAAAAAGCAAAGATAGTAATCAGGACACGCGCCGACGCGTGACTGGAGCGCGATTCATACATGAACTGAAACTCGGCATATAAGATACATGTCTTAATGATTTGAGAAGTGTGTATATATATGTAAGCTTGAAATGTCTATACTTTTAAACAAAACAATTACAAGCTAAAAGAAATGGGCTGCTCTCTGCTATAGGCTTATTCATATGAAGTGTGCATTAGGCTACTCTTTATTCGTGTTTTCATACCATGAAGATGCCAGTTTGCATCGTCAATGCAATCTTTATCTTTGCAGCAACTGACATAGAAAACACTAGTTTATTAATAAATAATTTTATCTCGGCTCCACTCGGCTCGCGTCGAGAGCTCGTGGCGCATGATCTTCAGAAATGCGCTCCCCTCTCTAGAGGAAATATCACCACTCTGCTCACATTCTCTGGTGTGAGACAATGTGTATCTCCTGTTTTCTAATAGTTTATTGACAGCTTTTAGATGCATTATTGGAACCGACACTCTCTGGTTGAACGTGTCATCATGTGTGATGCCGTCTGAGCCTTATCTCGTAATTTTTAATTAGTCACGCGGTAATACCGTATACCGCGGTAAAATAGGGAGGAGGTTTGACGTATGAAAATTTGGATACCGCCCATGCCTATGTAGTATGCTTGCTTATCATAGGAAGTAATAAGAAATGACTTTACATTAAGGTAGGAGTGTAGTGAGAACATGATGTTGGGGGAATCACTTTTTTTTTTCTTTTTCATCAAACCACAGTTTTTGCAAGTACCCACAGTTTTTGCATGTTCCTCCAGTTTTTGCAAGTTCCCACAATTTCATTGTATAAAATTGCATAAATATCCTGCATATTCCATTGCATTTTTAAAGGAGCTGTATGTAAGATTGTGGCCAAAACTGGTACTGCAATCAGTTTCAAATTGCTGTAGAGCGGTGTATCCCTTCCCCCTCCCCCCTGACTCGAGATTGCCAGATAGGCAGCAGGATCCAACATTTTTTTTTATCCCACACGTTTTTAGCTGCCTGACAGTTGAGGGCTGCAACTTCACTTTTAAATGACAATATCCTGACCGGACTGCTGTTGTCAGTGATATAAGTATTTGAAATGAACATGATTTCTTAATGTCTAGTGACATATCAGGGACATTTTAGGATTATTTGAAATAAATTTCTTACTCCTTTAAAGAAAACGGGACGCATAATCAAGGATTTTTGCCTGCAACAATCACAAAAAACTATTTTTTTGGAAGGACTGTATTATGGCTCGTTTCCACTGCAGGGGTACGGTACAGTACGGTACAGTACACTACGGGTCGGGTCGGTACACCATGATCAGGCTTGCGTTTCCACCGCGAACACTACCCTTACTTGATAGTAAGGCACAAAAAGATATACAGTAAAGCTTTAATAACATAAAGAAAAAATTCAGTCAGTCAAATATACAAATTTAACGCTCAAAGATATGAAATTTTACTTAGCCTTCTTCCCAAACTATTGGCCAGGGAATGAATTATAGATTCTAATGTCCTTGTAGCACGAGCAAGTGACGATACTCTGTCCACCAATCAGTGTTCTGCAGTGAGTCAAGCTCCACCTTTTAGTACCCTTTCACTATAGGTACCTCAACGGAAGGGTACCCAAAAAGTGGTATGGTACAGTCCGGCTTTTTGGTACCATTCACAACGTTTGACAGTGGAAACGCAAATAATTGCATACCGAACCGAACTGTGCCGTACCGTACCACTCAGTGGAAACGAGCCATTAGGTGTGTTGCAGTGGCGCTTGATATGTAGTTGTCATATCTGGCTATAACATGACATATAACCTATAACACGCTCTCACACATTTATTTTTTAGCATTGTTAGGAGGAATAAAAGCATAAGGAGCAAAAGAGGAGCAGTGGTATGAGCGGTCGGATTCAAATCTGTCTCGAATACGTTTCGGAAGGCATCGTTTCACAATCGGATAGCTAGTGGCCAGGTGTAAATGGCCCCATAGAGGAGTGTTGGATAGTATAGTGCTGTAGTTTTCAAACAAGAGTTTTTATTTAGTGATGTCTGCCCACAGATCTGTTCTAATTTGATGTGTAATGTAAGAGGTGTTATGTTTCTGCACTCTTCCTACTTTTAGCAAATAAATTAAAAGTTTGTTTAAAAACATTTTTTTTTTTTGTGATGGTTTGTATTTTTTTATTTTTGTGCACTTTATGGAACATCAATGCCTCTTTAAGTGATGAACTGAAGATTTATATTTGTGCTACAACTGTTGGCCTGTGCTACAAAACATTCAACCTCTGTAGCACCAGTGCTATGTGCAAAAAAAGTTAACGTACAGCCCTGCCATTTAGTCATGACTCATGTCTGACTTTCGACTGTCTGCATATCACAAATGCACTATAACGAGTGTGTTCTTCTGGAAAACTCTCCCAGTGCTGGGGTTTTCTACAGCGCGAGTGCAGCAGTGATCGCAAGCTTAGAGCTCTCAACTACTGTTTTAACAGCAACAAATTCTAATGTTTTGTGTGTGTTGACAGCTGGTTAGAGGGCTGAAAATTGAGTCCTTCGTTGTTTCAGTTCACTGTTCAGTGTTGCCACGGTCATTCCCCTGTGTGCTCCGGCACTGGTGATGGCTCCTGTTTCCTGAGCTCAGATGCTCCTAATATTAGTGATATTTATCACACATAATTGTTGAGCGCTGCTCCTGTCCTGTGCTGCAGTCCTACTGGAGAAGGACGATGTAGCCTCTCCTCCAGCTGATATGAAGACCGGTTTCTATAAACCCGTACTTCATTGTACCCTAGATATGTGGTGGATTAGGGCCCTTTTTTGAAAGCCTCTGTTCAATTACTACACACAAATGCATTTTCAAATGCTCCGTCCCTAAGGTTGGCCTGTAGCGTTCAACCTGAAGGACAGTACTTCAGATCTCTATCCTTCCCCTCCACAGACCATTCTGTGTTCTGGCGTCGAGGGTAGGAAGTATCAGTACAAGTCCTACCCTTCAAGTGCTCCATAGCCAGTTGGGTCTTCAGGTCAACTGGGAGAGAGTGATCTCACCCACGGGCTGAGTATCAGGTTGACTAACATCGACTGAGTGGCCCTGTATAAAGGACATACTTTAACGGAGGCCTGGGCAACCTCCGAGTGCATTGGTAATTGTTACCTCAAGTTGGCAGTTCACCTCGCTTTGAGCCACCGCTGCTCAGCAAGCTGGTACTGGTCTGAAAAGACAACATCACAAACGTTGCGCTAAGCTTCCCTCGCATGTCACAACTCACCCGTCACTTCCATCTTGGAGCCAGAACCTTCTGAGGTCGCTTCAGTCTACTACAAAATTCTTCTGGCCTGCTCAATCGTGCTGCCAACGAGCCTCACGACAGCTATGGCCAGGGAAAGTGGAGACTCCAATCCCCAGGCGGTTCAGCTGGGCAGGGACCACTCCAGGGCCGCACAGTTAAATCTGTTGCATTTCCGGACTCATCCCTCTGACAGTTGTGTTTCTGTCTGAGCGGACATCCCTTGGATAGACACGGGCTCTCAGCTGAACCTGGGGCCCCGCAGAAATGCGTTTCCCAGTGAGCCTTAAAAGAAAGCGGCTATACGATTCATTATCGCTTGACGCTGCACAAGTTCAGATAATGTTCATCACACTCAGGTGTTGAGCAGAAATGTTCCTAAAGCTCAGTGAATTATCACATCTAGTGCTGAGCTGTGCTCCTGTCTTGTGCGTGCATGTCGCTTGCACCAACTGTGCTAAGTCAGGAGTGCAACAGGTCTCGATAGTTGCCCCTTTTTGGCTCAACCAGATCTGGTTCCCTCGACAGCCTTCCTGACTTCCCCTGAATACATTTCAGAGACGGGGCATGATGGCACCCGCATTAAAATAACTGGACTGGGAGGTTCAGGTTGCTATCATAAGGATATGTGGTTGTGACCATCACTTCTGAAAGCACCCCTAAAGATAAGGCAAACAGGGCTTAAACTGGGACCAGGTGGTGAGCCTGCAAGCGCTGCCTGGAGGAGGTAGATCCAGCCCTGGCTTTCTCTGTCCGTCCGCTTTATTGTGGTTTTATATACACAGAACGCAAGCCTTAGGACCTCAGAACAGCTCTTATCTGTTAAGGAAATCAGCAGAGAGGGAAGCAGTTTCCAAGCGAGGTTGGCCCACTGAAAGTGGTTGCCTTCATTTTGTTGAAATTCCCAAGATGCAAATGTCCACTTAGGTGGTGAGCTCCTCTTAAATGAGTGTGTACTCCTGCTTAGGCGTTGACACAGAGTGCTTCGCTGACAGAAATTCTAGAGTTGAGGGCTGGGCGACACCTTAGTCGAACCGCTGCTTCCCGTGGGCTCCCTTCACATGAAGTGTGTAATGCATTTCACACACGCCAATTACATTGGCTCATTTTATTAGTACTCGAAGATGCTGTCATCTCTAAGCGTGATCCTGATCTGTTGACATGCCAACTACATCTCAGTTCCCCCGGAGATGGGAACGAGGGTTATATACGTAACCGAGACGTTTCGGTAAACACTGACTTGTTAAAATAAGATGATAACGACAGAACTTGCAACCATAGTTGGCTAACGATGCTTTTGGGAAACGCATCCTTGGTCAATGTGTCATCATCAAGGAGTGGATGAGCTGGTGTGAGTTAATGGAGGCGGGGCTAATTTGCATATGCATAGAACCGTGTTTACTAAATGAGGCTAGAGTTACATTCAAGCTATTTTAAGGCATGAAGATTTTGTTTTTCAAGGGAAAAATTCTTGAATATGTCATTTTTGTGATCAAAGGTGAGTTTTAAGAGATACAATGATTGACTACAGGGGGACTTCAACATTTCATAATAATACAGTATATGCAGAATGCTTCTTTCTTTTTATATAATTTTCTTTTTACTGGACATTACAAGAATATCAAAAACAAGCAATATATCTGAATCCAAGTGGGGGAAATAACAAAGAAAAAAAACAAGAGACTTCAAACACCATTTGCCTATGATGATTGCATTTCCCCCTTTTTTCTTTTCTCTTAGAATAAGAGAATAGATGACAAACATTACTCATGACTCAGATAATCACATGGCACAGTCAAGGCTAAGCTATGATTTCCTAAAGGTTACCAAGGTAACGGTGTCTCTCATTCTCTCTCCACTCTTTTTTCTACCCTCCTTTCCCTGTTTTCTTGCTGTCCTTTTTCCAGAATAACCACTACAGCCGCCTGTATGATGGACCTGAGACGGTACCCCCTCGATGAACAGAACTGCACCCTGGAGATTGAGAGCTGTAAGTGAAAGGAAATGTGAACGCACACAGACACACACACACACGCTTTGTTCGAAATGCAATACTAGCATACTGCACCTGTAGAGAAGTTTTAGCCATGTTTTAGAGGATATAATATGCGAAAAAAGGAAATTAGGCATCAGAATATTACAACCAGGCCGGAGAGGTGTGAATTTGTGCAGGGGGAGACTGAACATTATTGGGGCATTATTGTAGTAGACAACTGACTATAGCAATAATAGACTGAATGAATGCTGAACTGATGTTTTAGAGTCTCCTCTAAATAAAAATACCAATAATATTAAATGAAACTCAGAGTTTTAGAGATATCTTAAGATATAAATACAACATGGTAAGACGTCTAAACACTATCAAGGTCAATTTCCTTTTTTTTGTCATGAAACATTTAATGGAAATAAATTTCAAATAACTTTACAATACATTGAATTAATGAAGCATTTACAAAAATTATATAATGTTTACCATATCATTAGTTAATATGTATTCAAATAGCTACAAGTATGAGATAATATGAGATATTAGCCCTCATTTATCATTCTTGCATTGAAACGGGGTATATTTTGGCGTAAGATTATGCTTACACTCCTCTCACCGCCTGATTTATGAAGCTGTGCGTACCTTTGAAATCCAGGTGTACGCAATGCCTGCCCATGATAAATCCCGCGGCCAAAAACGATCGTCATTAGAATAACACGCCCCTAAATATTCAAGTCTCCGCTTCCCCCACGCTGTCATTTTACGCCATGGACACACCGAAGATGGCAAAGAAGAGAAACTTCTCTGACGTGCAGCCGAAATGACCTCTCACAATGCATTATTTTACAGCACGTCTTTTGAAATTAACATTCAATTTCGAATCACGTCTAGTGTACACCTTGAATTGCTTAATGCTTGAATTGTTATAAGGTGTCCAATTATTTTGAGGGAAATGCACAGGTAAAGTAGTTCCATGCAGGTCTTGACCACATTAGACTTCCATATCACTTCGCCAAATAATTTCAGTTATTTCAAATGTCTTTACAGCTTACAACAGCAACAGAGCTAAAACACACAACGACACTGACCAAGCAAATACAAACGTAGTAAATGTAGTAAACAATGGGATAAAAAAATATTTCCAAAATTTTGTTTTATTGTGTATTTTTTATTTCTTATAGAAAGGCAAGTACTCTCTTTCTTCCGCTCTCTCTCCCACTCAAACGCACATACAGACAGTACAGACATGCACTCACACTGAAATGTGTTATCAGTGCTGCTCTGACAATTTTAGCAGTAAAATAGTTTAACAACTTAAAAGCTAAATGACATTCCTCACTAGCAATGTAATAATGGCACTGTTCTTGGAGCAGATACACATAGAGTTTCACTACAGTTTATATTTTATACTATAATCAGTGTTGTAGTCGAGACCAGCTCACTCGAGTCCGAGTCGAGACAGAGACCATAGAGGGTCGAGTCCGAGTCGAGACCGAGACCAAAGAGAGTCGAGTCCGAGTTGAGTCCGAGACCAAAGACAGTCGAGTCCAAGTCGAGATCGAGACCAGAGAGGCTAGATAACCTAAGGTTGGGTCTAAAACCAGAGTTAAAGATATCTTCAAAAATATGTAAAATATTTGGTGGTAACAATAAAATTGGCACCATACTCAAACAATAAACCAAATATACCATGGAATCATGTAGGCCTACACTGGAATGGTAAAAAGGCCACATAGTGGTGTAAAGGTAATTTTATTATAAATATGACTTACAATTATTACAATCAGTAAGTGCTTTTCTGACATTTTCAATACATAGTTGAGCTAGAGGCTTCACATCACATCTGACCTGGGTTCTGCTGCATTTGCGTGCCGTGAACGTTGTAGTCTCAAATCATGAGCAGTTGCACAAGAGAAAATCTGCAATCATTGGACGTTTCAATCAAACAACAATTAAAAGAAATATTAACATACAGTAATAATCATGACATATTTTGAATGGGACTCGAGTGGACTCGGGAATAAGTCCGAGTCCCGACTCCTAATATGTTCGAGTACGAGTCAATTCCGAGTCAAAATGCACACGAGTCCATGACAAGACCAAGTCGATTAAAATATGGTCTCGAGACCGAGTCCGAGTCTAGAGTGCACAACACTGACTATAATTAAAAGAAACACTGTTGAGAGACACACAGACTCAGATAATTAATTCACTCTCCCTCTCTCTCTCTCTCTCTCTCTCTCTCTATATATATATATATATATATATATATATATATATAATTATTACAATAAAAAAATGCTTCAGTGCATTATTATTACAAAACATAATGTGGCTGCACATCAGGTGTGCATTATTTGTCTAATAATTCAACAGCCTGCTATCAATTATTGCTAACTTTGTAATCATTCAAATCCATATTAATAATCAAGCTGTTAATTAGTGAATAACATTTCTTAAAAGCATTTGTAGATATAAAGTCAATAAGTTTATTAGCAAACATTTGCAAGCATATTATCTCATATTTGTAGTCAAATCAAGTCAAGTCAAATATATTTATATAGCGCTTTTCACAATACAGATTGTATCAAAGCTGCTTCACATTATCAATCAAAACAACTTAACAGTGTTTGTTTATCACTGGGAAAAAGACATCCAAGTTTGGTAGAGAAGATCAATGGTATGATTGGTCATTTAATTTGAATATCCCCAACTGAGCAAGCAAAAGGCAACAGTGGCAAGGAACCGAAAAACTCCATCAAGTGACCCAATGGTGTCCTAAAACTCCATCAGATGACCCAATGGAGAGAAAAAAAAACCTTGGGAGAACCCAGGCTCAGTCAGGGGGCCAGTTCTCCTTTGGCGTTTATGAACTAGAGGCCAAATTTACAGTAACTGTAAGATAAAAAAAAAAAAAATTATATGAATGCCTGGCTTAATAAATGCGTCTTTCGTCTAGTTTTAAACTGGGATAGCGAGTCGGAGCAACAAACAATATCAGGGAGGCTATTCCAGAGCTTCGGAGCAAAATGTGAAAATGCTCTCCCTCCTTTGGTGGATCTGGATATCCTAGGAATGACCAGAAGCCTCGAATTTAGTGATCTTAAAGAGCGCAATGGATTGTAGGGATTGTAGGAGCTTTATAAGTCAAAAGCAATACCTTGTAATTAATACGGAACTTTATAGGTAACCAATGAAGTGATGATAAAATCGGTGTTATATGATCATATTTTCTTGATCTAGTAAGAACTCTAGCGGCTGCATTTTGGACTAACTGTAGCTTGTTTATTGAGGATGCAGGACAACCAGCTAATAAAGCATTACAGTAATCTAGTCTCGAGGTCATGAATGCATGAACTGACTTTTCTGCATCAGTGACAGATAGCATGTTACGTAGCTTAGCAATGTTTCTAAGGTGGAAAAAGGCTGTTTTTGTAACATATGAAACCAAAAGACAGGTTTCAGTCTAACGTAACACCCAGGTCTTTTACTGTAGCGGATAAAGTAACAGGGCATCCTAATATGTTAAAGTCTTGCTGTGAAAGGTTTTGTGGACGGTTTTTACCTGTCTTGTCTGGATTTAATAAAAGAAAATTACGCGTCATCCAATCTTTTATATCTTTAACACAGTCTGTCAGTTTGGATAATTTAGCGTATTCATCTGGCCGTGATGAAATATATATTTGAGTGTCATCAGCATAACAATGGAAACTAATTCCATGTTTCCTTATAATATTACCAAGTGGCAGCATATATATTGAGAATAATAAAGGGCCTAACACAGATCCCTGCGGCACTCCATAGTTTGCCGAAGTTATGATAGATTTTTCTCCATTTAAGTAGACGAAATGGTAGCAGTCAGATAAGTATGACCTGAACCAGCTTAATGCTTCTCCTTGAACACCAGTGTAATTGTGTAGTCGATCTAAGAGTATTGTATGATCTATAGTATCGAACGCAGCGCTAAGATCAAGTAAAACTAGTATTGAGATCAGGGACGTGCACAGAGGGGTTGCTCAGGTTGCCCGGGCAACTGCCCATATGCCCTTCTCGACTCAGGTTGCCCTTCTGAGGAAAAAAAAAAATCGTACAATGGATGTAGAATTTCACGTAGGCCTAGACAAAAAATAATATAAAAATCGCAAAGCCTCATTCACTTCCAAAAAAAAAAAATTGAAAGTCAAACTATTTCCACGAGACCATAGACTGCACGCGACCGGTGCGTATGGTAAGGCACCGCAAATCACTCAGGCCGCGCCTCCATCTCGTGACGCGCGCTAATTAATGTGTCCATGACAAAATGAAGCGAAACTATCCTTCTCGTCACGAAAAGAGGAAGAAGAAAAACATGAGAGTGAATTGCGGGAACAGCAGTCAGGTAAACTTGTGTTCTGTCCTCTCTAGTGTCAGCAAAGTTTGATGGTTTGTCTGGGCAGGCAGTGCATCTCTTGCATCACTTTTTGCCTGACAAAAGTGAGAGTAAAATACCATTATTACGTTTTGTTTTTGATAAACGACAAAGTGCAACAACAGTGTTTGTTTACTGCAGCTCGGAGAACATAACCGCGTCGCGTGTGTTGCGTTCATATGCGCGTGCACGAAATGAAACTCGCATTTTTCAAGCAGAAATGTGGAGACCAGAGAAATACTGTACAATACGTGAATGCCCTTTTTTCAGGTCAGAGCAACTGCCCCTCAAAATTCCTGTGCACGTCCCTGATTGAGATACAGCCTTCCCAGATAGCAAACTGACATTGAATCAACGTGGAAATATGACATAGAAACAACGTTGATCTGACATTGTTTTGCTCATCGAATTAACGTTGAACCAACGTCAGACGCGTCATTCTTTCAAAACTAACGGAAAATCAACTTGAAATCAACGCGTTGTTTCAACGTTATGAAAGCAAACCAATTTTCGATTTTCATTTAGCTTTGAAGAATGCCGCATCTGATGTTGGTTCAACGTTAATTCGATGAGCAAAATCAACGTTGTTTCAATGTCATGAGAGATGTCGTTTCCACGTTGATTCTAGGGATGCACCGAATATTCGGCCGCCGAAAATTTTCGGCCGAAAATGGCCCAAAAGTGCATTTTCGGTTTTCGGCCGAAAGACTTTTATCACCGAAACAATACGGCCGAAATGTTGTGATGACGCAAACAGAAACCGCGACCTGCACGTGCTTGTCTGAATCAACATGTCTGCGGTGTGGACGTATTTCAGTGTATTTGAACCCGCGAGGAGACGGAAACCTTGTTTATCCACCTATCTGCTCTAAACAATGCGTGCCGCCATGACGACGAATCCGGTTGCGAGCGGGTCAAGAGCGGTGCGCGCGCTGTCTGTGGAGACTCGCGCTGCGGAGGCAGGCGAAAGTATAAACAAGGCAGCGCGAGTCTCCACAGACAGCGCGCGCACCGCTTTTGACCCGCTCGCAACCGGAGTCGTCGTCATGGCGGCACGCATTGTTAAGACTCGCGCTGCGGAGGCAGGCGAAAGTAAACAAGGCAGTGCGAGTCTCCACAAACAGCGCGTGCATCGAGGCGTGTCTTGTTGTACTATTCCTTGAAACGACAGGGGACGACTCAAGTAACTGTCCTAACCATCAGGAATCGGTGAGAAGAAGACAGATAAATACATGACAATGTTTATTTTTTAGTATTCCACCACCAATACAAAAATAATCATGTAAAACCCAGTAAACCCTGAGATTGTTGCTTGTTACATTACAAAAAAAAATATGTATATGGGAACATGTATGTTTAGAACTAAATTAATGCTCTCTTAAATATTTTCTACATTCACTAAACATGTTTCATTAAGTTTCATGTGCATTTGTATTAAACATGGACCATTGTTCATTTAAAAAGGCTTTTTATGCTATTGTATGCTAAATTTTTAAAATGTAACTAATTTAGACGTGCAAACTGGGTGCTAGTGTGATGAGAAGTTTGCGCTCGGCTTTGTTTTTGAGAGAACATTTCATTTTAAAACCTTTCTGCAGGCCAGTAGATTATTATTTAGTGTACACATGAGTGGGTCAAGTTAAACATTTTAGTTTGAATTTTATTTTATACTGTGCATTGTGCTAAATAAATATTTGCATATATTGTAATTGATTTATTCTTTGAAAATGTTATATTAATTTATGCGATTGCAATGCTTTGATTTTAGTAAAGTTACACAGTCATAGTCATAAATGTAATGATACTAATAATTGGCATCATTTATTTCGGTGTTTCGGTTTTCGGTTTTCGGCCTTGGTTTCCTCTTTTTCGGTTTTCGGTTTCGGCCAAGAATTTTCATTTCGGTGCATCCCTAGTTGATTCAATGTCAGTTTGCTGTCTGGGTTGGTCCGAAGCTAGAAGTAAATCATTTGTGATTCTAAAAAGCGCAGTTTCAGTGCTATGATGCAGCCTGAAGCCAGACTGAAACTTTTCATAGATGGCGTTTTCTTGCAAGAAAGAGCCGAGTTGAGCGGACACAACTTTTTCTAATATTTTTGACATAAATGGAAGATTTAAGATAGGTCTGTAATTTGCTAGGTTATTTGGATCTAATTGAGGTTTCTTAATAAGAGGTTTTATAACTGCCAGCTTGAACGTTCTTGTAACATGACCTAAAGATGAAGATGAGTTAATAATATTGAGAAAGGCTCTTCCACTATAGGTAACACTTCTTTCAATAGTTTAGTTGGTATAGGATCTAATAAACATGTTGTTTTAGATGAAGTGATAAGTTTATTTAACTCTTTTTGTTCTATGGTTGTAAAGTATTGTAATTGTTCTTGCGGAGTGATAATTGCGGCTGAATTATAAGGCGCGAGCAAAGATTGAGAGTTTACGATTTTGATTCTGTTGCTTTCAATTTTCTCGGTGAAGAAGTTCATGAAATCATTACTACTAAACTGTAACGGGATATTTTGATCGGGTGACGTCTGTTTATTTGTTAGTCTAGCCACGGTGTTAAATAAAAACCGTGGATTATTTCGGTTGTTTTCTATTAGTTTGCTGAGGTGCTCAGCCCTGGCCGTTTTAAGGGCCTTTTTATAACGTGACATGCTGTCTTTCCACACAATTTTAAAGACAGCTAAATTAGGTTTTTTTTTTTTTCATTTACACTCTAAGATACGAGTTTCACCCTTAAAAACATACGTAGTATTATTGTACCATGGTGCTATACTTTTTTCCCGACCTTTTTTAATCTGTGCAACAATATCCAATGTTCTAGAGAGAATGGAGCTCATAGTGCTTGTTAGTTCGTCTAGTTCATCTGTTTGTTTGGGTTCAGGCAGCAGCTGAGTCAGATCAGATAAGCTATTTGAGAAATGATTTATGATGGATGGAAGAATTGTTCTACCTGGTCGACAACGTGCCACAGCATGACATATTACAGCAGTGTGTAATATGCAAGTAACCATGTAATGGTCAGTGACATCGTCACTTTGTGGAATGATATCTATATCGGTTGGATCCGTTCCATATGATATAATTAAATCGAGTGTATGGTTAAGACGATGAGTTGGTCCGGTGACGTTTTGCTTGACCCCGAAGGAGTTTAATAAAACTGTGAACGCAGCCCCTAACGCATCATTTGAATTATCTACGTGTATGTTAAAATCTCCAACAATTAATGCTTTATCAACGTTGACCAATAGATCTGATAGAAAGTCTGCAAACTCTTTTAGGAAATCAGCACAAGGCCCTGGAGGTCTGTATACGGTAGCCAATGGTAGAGATAATAGGGATTTTTTTCTTACATCTAAAAGCGTAACATTTAGCACAAGTACTTCAAACGAATTAAACCTACGACGAGTTTTCTGAGTAACATTAAGGATATCTCTGTAGATTGTTGCAACAATCGGGGCTCATGCTTATCCTCATGCTTATCCTGGCGGAGTAGACCGAAATAATCATTTGGTTTAAGCCAAAGCCAGGTTTCAGTAAGACACAGAACATCGAAATTATTATCTGTGACCATTTCATTTACAATAAACGCCTTGGGTGTGAGTGATCTAATGTTTAGAAGACCTAGCTTTAGAAATTGTTTTTGTTCACTAATAGGCTATAGCGAGATTTTTTGTTTAAATAACAATTAGACTTTTTCTTGATCCCGTGGTAGATTTATTATTTGGTCTCAGTAACCGAGGAATAGACACAGTTTCTATGCAATGTTCTACACTAGTATTAATATCAATTAAATTGGTGCAGTAGAGACTGTGATTTGGATTTTTGGTTACTAGTCAAATGGTATTTAACATTTTGGTGATGTTATCCGACAGAAGATCTGCCCCGATTCTACTTGGGTGTAAGCCATCAGCGCGGAAGAGCCTCGGTCGCCCCCAAAACAGATTCCAATTATTTACAAAGAGCAGTTTCTGCTCAGTGCACCATGACAATAACCATTCATTTAGCACGAATAATCTACTGAACTTTTCATGCCCTTGTCAGTACATAGGAAGCAGTCCAGACACTATAATCGATGTTTAAGGCGATGTGCTGTGTACCGTGTCGATAAGGCCCCTGAAGTCTTTCTTCAGGACCTCCGTCTGTCGGAACCTAGTGTCGTTAGCTCCCGCGTGCAGCACAACAGCTCCGACGCGCTTTTCACCGTTCAAAATCTCAGTTACCCGCGCAGTGATATCGAGAACACGAGCACCAGGAAAGCAATGACTGTGTACCTTACATTTGCCTAACGTAGCGTGGACGTGTCGGACGGTGGAATCGCCAATGATCACCGCATCACGTTCCATTTCACGAAGAGGGGAGAAGCGGTTCTGGGTGGAGGTCTCGAAAACCGTGAGGAGCGAAAGGATTCTTGTCCTGGCTCGCGGCTTCCGCGGAACCACCCAGGCTTTGTGGTGGTGTGTTGGAGCCGGAGTGAATGAAACCATGGCTGATCGTGAGCTGGATGCTCGGGACCAATGCTGAGTAGACGTGGTCAGCGTCAGCGGGTTACTAACGTTAATCACTAATCCGTATGCATTAGCGCGTGATGTTTCAAGAGCTACAGCACGGGATGTTGCAAGAGCTACAACGTGTGATGTTTCAAGAGCTAAACGCCAGTCTCTCAGCTCAGCTTGTTTCTTTATAAGGTCACAGATCTGCTTTTCTACAACCTCTAATTCAGACTGCACCGCAAGCAAAGCAGATTTGTTCTCATCTGCACCAAAAGGTAAATAACATACATCTTATATATTCGCCATTTTAAAAGATGGGCAGTAAGTTAGCAATGATGCACCCAATGATGCTACACTCTAAAAAATGCTGGGTTGTTTTAACCCAACTTTGGGTCAAATATGGACTAACCCAGCCGTTGGGTTAAATTTTTACATTACATTTTTAACCCAACATTTCGGGTTTGTCCATATTTGACCCAAAATTGGGTTAAAACAACCCAGCATTTTTTAGAGTGTATTAGTATTATACTAATTTATGACTTAAGACTTGGGTATAATCCATCTTTTTAGTGGTACGGGTCTAATGTAGACGCACAACGCATGTATGGGAAAATGTTCGATTCGATTGTAAGTGAGTGTAAAGAACGCGTTTGGCAATCGATCGCAGGGCGAGCAGAGGTAAAGCAGTGTCTCGCTCTACATCCAACAACCAAACGTCCCAACCGCGTCTGTAAAGAACGCGTTTGGCAATCGATCGCAGGGCGAGCAGCAGTGAAGCAGTGTCTCGTTCCACAACCAACAGCCAAACGTTCCAACCGTATTTGCGGTTCCAGCCGTATAATGGCTTGAGACGCGTCTGGCCAACAGTCCAGGTTGTAATTATGAGTTAAATGATGGTTCAGATTAGAATAAAAGAAAGAAATACGGAAAACAGAAGGAAATACGAAGCTAATACGAGGCTTAGACAGCCACGACGCAACAGCAGGCAGCAAGGCAGACAAAAGAAATCGAGCAGCAATCGAGGAAACTTTGTAATTAAAAAAAATTGTCGCTACTTGTACCTAATGATTAACATGTTTAAAGAATACATTTCGCAGCAATGTATTATACTAGTGTAGTAATCCAATTTTCAAAAGTAACAAGTTTCCCTACACTGCACAAATGCAAACTCTTACTCACATTCTGACCACATCACCTTGAAGAACTCGTACAGCTCATCAATTTCACTTTTGCTTCTTATCTCTGTCACACTCCACAGATACCTAATGTTAGCAAACATAATCATTAAGGCCATTTAGAGCAATCATCCAAATCTGCTGTCCTGCCCACTCTGTCTTTAGGTGTCAGTAGTGATAAATGCTCTTGGAGGAGTTTGACACTGAGGGCTCATGGCACAATTGACAGAAGTAGGTAAGATTGAAAGTGTTTGCTGGTTTATCAATGAGGTGCCCTGCACTATTGATCAGTCAGTCGTACCAGGATGTTGCGCCCTGTCCATCACCGGTATCAGTGGAGCTACAGTGATTACGCCATGGACATTGTTTCATGCTTACTGTTTATCACTTGAGCAGATCAGTCAGTTTCTACCTGCTGAGCCATGAGCTTTTTTTTTTTTCCATTTGCTTGTATACACACTTCTTTACTTTTAGAACATTGAAGTTTGCTCTTCCAATAACTGAATTCCTTTGGTGTCACTAACCACTCTGTGGGCCTCATTCATGAAACATCTTTGTGAACATTCATAATACCTTTCCTATATAAATTGACACAATCAATATAGAAAGTGTTTGTCCATCCATAAATTGTTTGTAAAACCAGTATTAAAGGGATAGTTCACTTTGAAATTAATTTTTGGTATGTTTTAGCTTGCCTCAAGGGCATCCAAGATGTACAGTAGGTTTCTTTGTTTCCACAGTATTTTCAATTTTGATATTTTTAGGTCAAACCATTCTTGTCTGTCAGTCATACAATGGTGGTCTATGGGGTCTCCCTCAAAGAACATGCACAGAGAAGTCCAAATTAAACATGATTTATTGACTCGTAAATGTAAGTACACATTTATGGCCTAAGACACGAAACGAGCGGTTTGTGTGAGAAAACGAACAGTATTTATATCGTTTTTACCTCTTGTAATCACAGTCACGTCCAAGTGATCTGAGGGAGAGGGTGCTTCGGTCTGCAAAAGTGCGCCGGCGAGTGCTGGACAGCCCGGAAGTGATCTCTCACGCGTGTACGTCACTCATTGTTTACACAGAGATTTCCGAAGTTTTACCTTTCACTGTGAAGATCTAAATATCGAAATCGTCTTCCGTTGCGATTTCCTGTATATCTTAATATGTTTTGATCTTCACAGTGAAAGGTAAAACTTCCGAAATCTCTGTGTAAATAATGAGTGACGTACACGTGCGAGAGATCACTTCCTGGGCCTTACGGCGCAGACAGAAGCACCGCTCCCTATAAGTATTATGGATCTTGGATGCCCTTGATGTAAGCTAAAACCAGGGTTCTCAAGTTTGAGCAAAAGCTTGGCGTGAGATCACACGCGGTTAGGGGAGGAGCCATAATGAAGCCCCGCCCCACCCATCCCCGCCCCCAATTTTACCCATTGTTCATAATTAACCAGAACAAATTAAAATTATAACAATTAGTAAATCTGATAAATGACAGAGCAATTCATCACATCAAATACTCTTTAATGCAGTATTACAAATATAGCTAACCAAAAATATAACAAATTGCTCCAAACAGTTTCAAACAAATCTTTAAAAATTGCATTTTGATTTTTGAATGCGTCTTCTATCTAGACGAATGATTTATTGTGTGGTGGGACATTGAGAACAAATGGACAGATTAGAGTGCACCACCTCTTCCACTGTCTCCTCCTCTAATCTGGCAACCTTTTTAGGGGGCTTACCCTTTGGTGCCCAAAATGACAAAATATCTTTCTGCTTTTTTCCTGACATCTTTGAAAAATACAAATGCAACATTATGACAATGATTAAATATTACCCAGAGCAATCTGCTGTAATACATCCTTAATGTAACTAGAAAGACTATTAATATTACAGTATAATATAATTTAAAATAAAATCAGTAAATCTTCATTCCTTTCCATACCCACTAACATTTCTCTTAGTTTCAGATAACGTAAGATAGCCAAACTGAGTTTTTGACTGCATCAATAATAATGTACGATGGGCTACATATTAAATGTTCTAGCCAAAAATGTTAGACGAGCTTCTTCCAACTTACCTTCTTCTCGATCACGACACGTGTTCGCGCGATGTTGTTGGTTACCTAGTAACGAACGTACGTTGGCCGAGGATGTTCCGTCCGTTTCCGTGTGTTCGCACTACTAAATGACATGTCATGTATAGATCAGTGGTGCACGCAGCGCGCATATATGTTGCCTAGTAACGAACGCAATCTGGCGGAGATACGCGCTGGCAGCAGGAAACTTCACTTTGTTTGCCTGCGCCTCGTATACAACGTTAAAAAGCTTTCAGCCAGGACAACTTGGTTGGCATTGCCTTTTCAGCGTGAGAAATACACAGTGTGGCGTGTGAGCCGGTCGAAATGCGTGTCTCACGGCCAATGCGTGAGACTTGAGAACCCTGGCTAAAACATATAAAAAATTAATTTCAAAATGAACTTTCCCTTTAAGTAATGTTTGTACAAAAAAAAAATACACTGAATCTTTTTTTTCTTTTTATATATGATACTGAGCTGCTGCATTATATATATATATATATATATATTACACATTTTATTTCATTTTTATCTTAGAAATGTTGAAGTTCACTATTTTATGACAAACTATTTCTTGCAGTAATATCTCCTCATTAGCTATTTTTTTATATCCAAAGTTAAACCCTCACTAAACCCTCAAACACAAATCTATGATGAAACTAGATAACTGTCACGAACATCTCTGAGGCAAAAAGTTTGAGGATTCAAATGTAGTATTAGTAATCGAAAAATGTCATCCAAAGTACAGGCAAGGTCAAACACAGGCAAGCAGTCCATTCAAACAAACACAACAAGGCAGGGAACACAGGCAAAAGAGTAATCCACGGAACAGGCAAGAAATCCAAATCCAAGAGCCACAAAACCAGATAGAATGCTTGGAATTGCAGTGTGACACTAAAGGAGACTTTGCAAATAATGAATGAGAAAACCAGACTTATATAGGGTGAGTTAAACAAGATACAGAGACACAATGGATGAAGAGTCTGGGCAGTGAGTTATGGGAGATGTAGTTTGTGAGGGAATGACAATAGTCATATGTGGAGTGCCCTCTGGTGGCTCTCAAGGGCCCTCCAGCTGGTGACCGTCAAAATAACAAACAGCAGAACCTTTTAATTTTGCAATTAAAAGTGCTGATAAGGACACATAACACAGACCTATGAACACATCACTAAAACATTCATTACACTGTCTACCATCTCTACAGATGGGTACACCACAGATGACATCGTGTTCTTCTGGCAAGGAGGGGACAATGCTGTAACAGGTGTCGACAAACTGGAATTGCCTCAGTTCTCCATTGTGGAGCTACGTCTTGTGTCCAGGGAAGTGAGGTTTACCACAGGTATGGATGATTCACTTATGTGCAAAACAGCTCATGACACTTTCAAAGTCTGTCTTTTACCTGTGAATTTAACCCATTGCTAGTGTCATTTCTTTGGCAAACATGATTTGTCACGTTATGATACCATGTGCAACATCTTTGTTGATTCCGGAACAACATTCCAATCAATCAATCAGTGTTATTCACCTATCCTTTCCCTTTGATTTTAGAAATAACTTATGAGTTGGGTTAGGTTTAGGGATAGGGATAGGGCTAAGACAAAAAATTCGAATAGGAATGTTGTTCCAATGTTGTTAACAAAATATGTTGATCCAGGAACATGTCTGTCTCGGTTAGTTACCGTCATGCTATATTTCAAATTATGAAAATGATATGAAATTCAATAAGGTTAATGATCTGTGTTAGCAGTTGTTGTTTCAATAGCTGTTCACACTGAGATTTCTTTTGTCTCCTGTGAGCCTCCTATGTTAACAGAGCTTTGAGATTGAATGCTGGAAAATTTGTGGCTGTGTTCGAAATGGCCCCCTATACAGTACCCTCAATCACTATTCCCTAAATTAGTTCACTAATATAGTCCACTTGTGTGAGTGACTGAAAACGAGTGAATGCATTTGGACACTGCGTGCGCCAGAAGGGCTACAGCTTAATGAAGTTTAATAATCATTTGAAACTTAGAAAAACTGGCAGCTCCAGTAGTAATGGAAAGATGTATCTTGAACTCTGTCATGGAAACTAGCATGTAAACCTTAATTAAACAGTTAAAATACATTCATACCAGTATGATATTATGCTTTAGCCACATTGAATATTTTCGAATCTGGAGCGCGTCTCATAAATAGGTTATAACGATATATTGAAACTCAGCGTACAAGTACAGTATAGCCTACTCCACAGACCTGAAACTATATCTATATTTAAATGTCAACTTGTAAACAGAACAATTCAAAATAAAACTAAACAGATTGCTCTCTGCTTATGAAAGCAAATGTGCATTCTCTGGCGCATTCACAAGCCTACTGCGAAGATTGCGAGTCAGCATCGTCACCTTTATCTTAATTAATAAACAATTAATAAATAATTAAAATCTATCCTCCTTGCTATATTTGGCTTATTCATAATCATTGCTTTTGCTGGTTCTTTGTGACAGCTTTTAGAAGCTTTAATTATCGGCTTTAATTATCGCCGCCGCTACCCTAGGCTTACATGTTACAAGCGTCACTCACCACCGCATCAAAAACATGATTGCGTGATAAAAACATGAAAAATACCACCTGAACACAGCCTAACTGTTTAGAAAGAAAACACAGAACGAGTAGCCTAATGTGCATACGTCCATCTCGCGAATGTAGACTTCTCATGCCATATTCACCTATTAGCCAGTGTGGTGAAGAGATGAGTCCCCCTGAAGAGATGGGTACAACCGTAGGACCCCATAGTATGCCAGTAGTACGCCTAATCTAAATATGTTCTCACGATAACTTGATAAAAGCAGTTTGTTGCCATCAAGTAATATGCTTATTTGTTTAGCACTTTTCAAGTAATACGTTTATTTGTTTAGCGCTTTTCATTGTAGGTTGCGTCAACAGCAGAGGAGAAAGTCCGCGAAATTTAAAAATATTACTGTTATTGTGTCATGAAATGTAATTTTAAGAGTTTTTAAGTCGAGAATATAGTTGTCTAAAGCTCAAATCTGTGGTTTACTTATAAAGATTGCGCCTTTTTAAAACATTGTTCTGACGTTTTCGGAGTTGTCAGAACCAGGGATCAGCAGCACATCTAACTAGCCCGCCTGGAACAGCCTTAACTCGGGTAGTCATTCTGACGTTTGCCGCGGGTAAATGCTATGCTACTATGTAAGCTAACTAAAAAACAATAAGAACGAGAAATGTTTACATTTACAATCTACAGCTTCGGTTATATACTAGTATATGAAACATACAAGTTAAAATACATTAATGCCTCCTTATAACGTACTTCAAACGTCTCTTATAATAAACTGATTTTCTCTAATTTGTAACCAGGCACTAAAGCGTTTACCCATAAAACTAGCTTTGAACCAATCGGATCGCTTGGGTCCTAAGGTGGGGCTCATCTCTTCAGGGGGACTCATCTCTTCACCACACCGGCCAGCTCGAGCAGAGGCTGAAATTATGACTCACTGCTCCTGTAAAAATAAAACTCTATAGAAATATATCATGACATGCATACAAAAAATATATTTATGGTGGCTTCACCTAAAAAAAAAAAAAAATGGCCCGGGCCTATATGCATGTGCATACCCTGCATGCCCAGACGCTACGCCACTGACGAGCGTTATTGGTGGGAAATCTGCGTGCATATGGTGATGCAAAAGTGTGTGGAATTCAATGTAGTATGCACTCCAGGCAACTAGGTGGCAATGTGAAGCACTGCCACAAAACACAACACCAAGTCCACGCACCTGCGTACAACCTTCCCTATCAAGCAGACTTTTGCGTTTTTACCCTTTACACTGGAACTCGGCGGTGGAGCGTTTTTGAGATTTCCACTCTGGAGGGTGGTTTCACTTTTTTGCGTTTTTAAGCCCCCCAAAAAACGTCGCCATGTAAACGAAAGGCACATCCGATAAAATATTTTTACGTTTTCACCCGGAATTGTTCTCGTGTAAACAGGCCCCTAGTTTACCTGTCTGGTTAATTAGTCATTATTTTCACCTGTCGCTTCATCAATTATCTCATTTGTTCCCTTTGTTAGCTCTATGTATTTAAACCCTGTGTTCTCCCTTGTTTGTCAATATTAAGTTGTTTTTGTGTTAGTTTCCTGTTTGATTTTCAGAGTTTTGTAATTAAAGACATTAATACTTAATCTCCTTCGTCTTTGCGCGTGTACTAGTGATATTTAGTGACATTATAGTTCTAGCTCTATGTAAGCCAAAAACCGTGATAAACAATGTATAATTACATTTTTTGGTTGTTAAGGCGTGATTCATTTCAATGAATCGTTGCATCAAGTATAGTTCACACAAAGTGACGTATCATTATATTGGGTTAAGGAACGGTCACATTTACCACTGCATGGCAAAATTTCACGAACAAAATCAGTCATTTTAAAAGAAATCTCTACGATGGTAAGTTTGGTCTAAGGGAGAAGGATTTTGCTCAAATTCCAGTTGGTCACATGATATCTGTGTGAGCTGTTATTTAGACATCTCTCTGCTATTAACAATAAACATTGGATCTTTTTTGTCTGTGACGTTTTGTGACCGCACCTTTACAAAACGAATTGTTGTAAAATACAGTAGTTCTGAAAACAATCGAACAGGGGCTAAATTGTAGATGAGTTTTGTTACTTTACAGCCCATTCTCACCCCCAAGGCGTCACTTAACTGGACATTTGGACATGCTTCAATATCTGACGCTTTAGGCGCCCTTTAGCGTCAGTTAGATGACGCCCTAGGATCGCGTGTACCCTACCCCCACCCCACACCTAAACCTAACCGCGTCCTCTAACTGATGCTTTCCTTTAGCGTCAGTTAGATGACGCCGTAGGATCGCGTCATGTAAGTGACGCTAAAGGGCGCCTAAAACGTCAAATATTGAAGCATGGTCAAAGGTGACGCCTTGGGGTGAGAATGCGTTGTACTTTAATGTTGCACGCCACATTGGGTTAATACCAGCACTAAATCCATGGCCTGGGCAAAAATGCAGTGAATAAGTTATACTAAAGATTTAAGTATATCACAATGCATTGCAAAGCTTCTATAATTTTAAGTGCATTTGCCCTTGTGGGCCCTCGTTTATTTCACGGAGAGATCCATGGTGAGGTGTCCGAACAAGTGTGAATAAAAGTGCTATCGTTGATTCATCCGTTTTTTGCAAGATTGGTGTCGGGCGTCACTCATATTCAAATGCTATTTAAGTTACAGCCGGCTGTTATTTCCCTTTCTCTTTGATACAATTGCACCTGAAAGGCTTCCAAAGGAATTTGTTCCATTGCATCTTTATCTGAAAATGTTATCTGAACTATATTTTATTCTTTTTATATATATTGTATTTTCTTTTTAAACGGGCACAAACAGGCTAATCTTGGAAAGGAGTTTTGAAACATGCTGCTAACAGTTTTCCTAAACCGCTCACCAAATTTTACACATTTACAGGACAAGCTCTTCAGTTACATATTATCCCCCCCCCCCCTTTTTTTCTCAAATTTCCTGTATTACTGGGCTAAATGGAAAAAAGAGACACTGCAGGTTTTGTGACAATTCTCAAAGGGATGTTGACGTTGCCTGCTGAGAAAGGGGGTTTCAGAAAAATCTGCCATGTTTGCGACTTTCTGCCATGTTTAATTGGAATGGAACTAGTCCCTGGGAAGGAATCCATTGCTTTGGGGAAATTAAATGCTCCATCTGAACAAATGGGAAAATGACTATCTGTTGTCAAAGTGCAGACTTTGACAATTGCAAATTGTAGATCTATTTTTCCTGTGCTTGCTCTTTTGTGTTCCCGCTTACATGTTGACATCTCTTTTTTCGGCTTCTGCTATGTACTTGTGTCTCCCCAGGTTCATACCCTCGGCTGTCGTTGAGTTTCCGCATCAAAAGAAACATAGGCTATTTTATCCTGCAGACTTACATGCCCTCCATCCTGATCACAATCTTGTCCTGGGTCTCCTTCTGGATTAACTATGATGCCTCTGCTGCTCGTGTGGCCCTGGGTAACCTTCAGATTTTGTTTAAAAAGCATCGTGTTTTTACAGGATGGGAATCCCATGGAATGTTTCTTTTCTTTATAAAACCATATCAATCATTTAGAATTTCGTTTACTCCAAATATACTTATATACATGTCCTGTCGACCATGATTAAAGAAAATACCCTTTCATATGGGTTCCCTAATGCAATAAACTTGAGCAAAGCTTTAAGCTTGCTTTAAGCTTCTGATGCTCAAAGTTCAACTTTGTCTCCATTTCCCAAAAAATTACATTAGTGCCATTGTATGGGTAATGCAGGTAAAGAATTTAAAACACGATGGATAGACTGATCTTATACACTCACCTAAAGGAGTATTAGGAACACCATACTAATACTGTGTTTGACCCCCTTTCACCGTCAGAACTGCCTTAATTCTATGTGGCATTAATTCAACAAGGTGCTGAAAGCATTCTTTAGAAATGTTCGCTCATATTGCTAGGATAGCATCTTGCAGTTGATGGAGATTTGTGGCACGCACATCCAGGACACAATCCCAGTAACTGAGCAAATTGTGAAATACTCAGACTGGCCCGTCTGGCACCAACAACCATGCCACGCTCAAAGTAGTGTAAATCACCTTTCTTTCCCATTCTGACATTCAGTTTGGCGTTCAGGAGATTGTCTTGACCAGGATCACACCCCTAAATGCATTGAAGCAACTGGCATGTGATTGGTTGATTAGATAATTGCATTAATGAGAAATTGAACAGGTGTTCCTAATAATCCTTAAGGTGAGTGTATGTATGCAGATCGAGTATTTCTAAAATGAGAGAACTGTCATTTTGCAGTCCTATTCATTACACTGACAATTGCTTAGCTGGCAAATAACTCGCAAATAACCTAAAAAGGTTAAACAAACAAACAAAAAACATAAACCATAATTTAATAATTACCGTATTATATATTAATAATATATTAATAATAATTAAATGAGTAGTTCACTTTAAAAACAAATAAACTTTTGCTGATAATTTACTCACCCCTATGTAATCCAAGATGTCCATGTCTTTTTCTTTCTTCAGTCGAAAAGAAATTAAGGTTTTTGATGAAAACTTTCCAGGATTTTTCTCCATATAATGCACTTTACCGGAAGCCAAACGGTTCAAGGTCCAAAAGACTGTTTCAGTTCAAACCGTTCAAAGGGCTTTAAACGATTCCAGACAATGAATAAGGGTCTTACAAGCAAAACGATCGCTTATTTAAAAAAAAATCAAATGGTCGCCATGCTGTGTTCTGTGATACACGTTTGTGACTCGTTCATCAAAATGAACGAATCTTTTTCCGAGTCAATTCGTTCATTTCGTTCGTTGAATGAACCAATTGACACGAAAAAAGATTCGACTGAAGAAAGAAAGACATGGACATCTTGAATGACATGGGGTTGAGTAAATTATCAGCAAACGTTTTTTTGAATTGGACCCTAATCTAAAGTGTGACCAAATAAAATAGGGGCATGATGTCCATGGTCCATTAAAGTCCTGTCGCAAGTGATGTGAACGTGACACTGTTTATTCAAATGACTAACATGCTTTCTTATAGGTGTAACTACGGTGCTCACTATGACAACCATCAACACCCATCTGAGGGAGACCCTCCCAAAGATCCCCTATGTGAAAGCCATCGATGTCTACCTCATGGGCTGCTTTGTCTTTGTTTTCCTGGCCCTGCTCGAATATGCCTTTGTAAACTATGTGTTCTTTGGACGGGGACCCCAGCAGCAGAAAAAGATCAACGAAAAGCTGAACAAAGCCAACAACGAGCGTCCCCGCTATGAGGAGAAGCGTCTAAGGGAACAGGTATGCAGGATCTCTTGTAAACCATTTCTAACAGTTGCACAATTCATTTTTGTTCTAATTAAAACCTAATTGAATTGAATTGAATAAGCGTTGACAATGTTCATGCATGTCTAAATCGATACGGATTCACTTAGTTTGTAAGCAGAACAACTATTGCCTGAATGAATCGCTTCACATCACCGCTAAAAACAAACATTCAATAGCCCATTAACCATCACTTTACTTAATCACAAAACGTGACGTATTTCATTTGATTGAAGTTGCATTTCATTATTAAGAGAGGTTCCTCTTGCTTGGAAAGTTACAATGACATTGTCATTATGTTATCAGATTCTAGTTTGCTTTATTGCCACAGACTTCTCTTTCAATCAAAGTACCGTGATGTTAGATAGACTGTTTAATTTTTCCCTCCTCAAAATGTGTCAGCCTTTTTCATACTTAACAACTGTGTTCTAAACTCAGTTACTAAAATAGTTTTACTGAATTAAGCCATTTGTGTCTGTGTCTTTCTTTTTCACCCCCTTATATGTATGCCCTTTTGCATTCTTCGAAAAATTGTTGCTTTATTGCCAGAGTTTATATGGGCGTTTTAACGTTCTCTTCATTTTTTTTTTCTTCCACATTGCAAGGACTCCATTTCAGCGCCGTTTCAAAGCAACACCCTCAGGTCATATACACAACGAAGAAATCTGTATCTCGAGGAACAAAGAAAAGTCGGGGTACATGCATTTAGATATCATATGAAACAGTGGAAATTTAGAATGAAAAGTTGATGAAATATTGTCATTAACTTCTCTGTGTGTGTGTGTGTGTGTCCGTGTGTCAGCCATCGCATTTTGAATGACGTCTTCCCAAGTGAAGTTTGTTATAACTGTCACATCACATCATCATCGCATCCGCATGCAAGTTTGAATGGAAGTGAATGCTATTTGAGACAGTTTAGGGCTATCCGCTTCCTGTGGCTGCTCATGACCACCCCTCTCTGTCTTTTATTGCCTCAAGGTGGATGCTTACGGAAACATTCTTCTCACCACTTTAGAGATGAACAATGAAGTGATGCCATCCGACGTAGGCAGCAGCGTCAGTGACTCACGGAACTCTGTCATGTCCTTTGACAGCTCCGGAGTGCAGTTCCGCAAGCCCATGGCTTCACGGGACGGGTTCAGCCACCACTCGTTGGACCGCAGCGCCATGCGCAGTCGTGCCAACTGCCGGCTAAGGAGGCGCTCGTCCAAGCTGAAGCTCAAAATCCCCAACTTGACGGATGTTAGCACCATTGACAAGTGGTCCCGGGTCATTTTTCCTATCACTTTTGGATTCTTCAACCTTATCTATTGGTTGTATTATGTGAATTGATATGCGTTCCCCTAGGAAACATGGGCCATATTTTGAGAGCACATTGAATTGGCTTTGATACAATTGGAAAATATGTGTACACATATAAAGTTGATACATATGTATATGCATATTTCTATATATTATATTTCTATATACACACGCGTGTGTAAAATCGAAAGGACTTTTCTGGTGTAAAAAAAAAAAAAACCTATTATATAGAATGACTTGAATGTTTAAGAATATTACAAGAGAAACATTTCAAGTGTTTGAATTTCTTTTCCTTCTGAAACAAACAAATAACAAGCATCAGTCCCTTGTTCGAGGGTACGGAACTAAAGACTGCATGATATTTTCGCTAAAAGAAAAGATCGCAAGAGAAAAAGGACACATCTGAACGACTCATCGGCTTTTTATCGATACTTTAATCAGCCTCTCGTAACCGCAGCTCATGAAATCAGAAGTGGCTTGAGCATTTCGGGGAGAGTCAACCGAGCAGGACCCCAGACCCGATCCACTGCTTTCCCCATCCTCACGGAATTGTCCGTTTCTACACTGTACAGCAACCTCTTTTGCAATTACGTGTCATTCCTTGATTTTGCAAGTGACAAGCATTCTCTTTATCGGACCTCAGCTCTGGTCAATGGTTTACACTGGACGGCCATCTTGAGTTTTAACCAGTGCATCCTGCCCAGTGTCCCAGTGCATTTCATTTTCTCTCTTCTCTTTTTTGCTAATTATCTTTTCTTTCATTTTTGGGCTCATGATTTTGGAGGGCGACACCTAAACACGTTCTAGAGGTAGTTCATTAATAGATTATAAGCCACTAGTATGCTTCATTCATCAAGAATTTAAGAAAATGAAAAAAAGAGAGAGTACATTCATTCATTCAGTAGCCTTATTGCCATGGTCAGGTAGTATTGGTGTTCTTTCTTTACTCTTGTCCCTAGTGCATTTCATCTGTTCTATTGATACAGTACTCATGAACATCTTGTAGAGCTTTGTGTTGTTTGGAATGGAGGGAAACCCTTAGTGAGCTGTGGCGTTTCTTTAGCACTTGGATTTGAACTTAGTCCATCAACTATGTGAAAAATGTAAAAAAAAAATTAAGGAAAGAAAAGATTAATGTGTATTCAACAGGGGATGTGACCATGTTTTTATCTGTTTCATGTTTAAGTCAACCACTCTGACATCATAGTGTGACCTGATATTGTATATATTCAGTCATTGTAGTGATCCATCCCAAGAATGATATACTCTGATGTTTTTAGTTTCTCTAAATGTGCCTGTCTGAAACCTGAAGGATGTGTCCTCAGTTCATCAATCAGTGAAAGAGGGCCAGATGACCCTTGATCTTTGACCTTTCACTTTAAGCACTGCAGACCCACCCACAGCTCTGACGTTTTGCATCTTGGGAATGAATCTCAAAGATGAATGACATCAGCATAATCAGGAAAAAAAATGCTTCTGAGTCTTTTCGGGGCAAAATGACATGTACGATAAAAGCCATGAACTGAAGTGACAACCAAAAAGGCCTATAATCCATTTCTCTTTTTTTACCATTTACCTCTGATTCACCCACCATCAGTTATTTTGGGCTTTGCCTCGTTATGATTTACCTCAGCTTCGTTGATCTTTCTCTATCTCCAGGTGACCACAAACTCAAATTCACATGTCAATTCATCCACCATCCATATTCATTCAAATCTTCTTTATGGTAGTCTCTAGATGTCTCAATGAGTTGAAGCATCCAAACAAATGCTTCTCAAAGCAATGTTGGATCAGTTCTCGAAGATGTGGATGAGAACTGAACTGCTGAAGGGGACATTTGAAAGCGAGGAGGGTCCGGTGGTGCCTTGGGAACACGAGAGCCCCTGACTTGCTTGAGTTTCTTGACGAGGATATTCTGAGCAGGCCTCAGACCTCAGGGCTTAACAAAGTCCCTTGGCTCTCGATCCCCACACCAGACCTCTTGACAGTCTTAAAGGTGTGAACCAACCATCAAATCACCAAAAGATCACTCATTCCATGGAGAAACTATAAAGGAATAGGAGACTGTACCTCAATGTACTGGCAAAGTCCTATGTTACCTAGAAGCATGTTTGAGGGATTTCCACTTCTTGTGTTATTATTTGTTATTTTGTGAGCACGACCATAACACCTGTGCAAGGGAGCTAGTACTCTCAGTGCAAAGCGAGACATGCACAGATGCATGCACAGTGTAGCAATTAAGTTGAGCGCAAATCTGCACTAAAAGAGGATGGAGGTCAGAGTGCTTTTCATGAGTAACTTTAGTTACTATGAGTGTTATGGGGGTGCCTTGGCCAATTACAACTCTCAGTTGGCATTCAAGATGCTGCAATGCTTTGCCAAATGAAGGTTCAAAGGCAGAGTATTTAGTTACTGATTTGGTATCGTTAGTATACTCCTTTAATCTATACTGTTTAGATATGAAGTTACAATGTAGACCAGACCATTTAAGCTACAATATAAACCCACCGTTACTAGTGCAGTGTTGTAGACGAGTTTAGCGATAAGTTGAAAACGCCAGCTCCGCCATTAGCCAACATTTCTCTTCTTGTATTCAAGGGAACCAGATCAGCTAGAAGGAAGATTTTTGCACTGCCTTTGACACATTGGAAAAGGTGGGATAGACAGTGCATTGTTTCATTTGAGCACCAACCACTATTAACTGGTAGAACTGTACAATTCAAATGATGTTGATATATTTTTGTATTAGATATTACTGCTCTAAGTTATCAATCAGTGTTAATAGGCGCTCTAATTTTCCCTCGGAGCGACTAATAATAGAGCAAAAAAAAGCAGTATATCATAATCATAACCTGTGATTAGGTATTTTATTCGTGAGAATTCTTCGAAATTCTTAGTAGTTAGTACAATGCACATAAGTTAGCGCCCATTTACTACATAGCTTCATACATTTTTAGTAGACTTGCTGGCACTATGCAGTATTTCTCACTAATGTTCAGTTTATTGTCAAACATGGGTAACCTGAATCACTATTGGTCCATGCGTCCTGACCAATCACGATAGGCAAGGGTTGAATATTTCAATCGAGAAGGGATTAGCAACATGCTAATGCAGCCATACTGTGCCACTGAGACATGCTGGATGTTGCATTTGTTAAAGTGGATATTGTGTTGATCATCAACATGTTCTTGTAGCACCAGCACTCTGTTTATTCACAGTGAGCTTACGGCTAGAACAGCTTTTTGGAAAGATTCTGGATTGTGGGCATTTGTCCCTGCAAGATTTGCCTTAACAAGATCACTAAGCATTTTCATGGAATATTTATGAGCAATACAATGCAACTACAACAAAGTTCATGAGAGAGTGATTCTCTTTCAACTCAATTCAAGCCTTAAACATGGTTACAGATCATTATAATTTGATCATTGGACATTTGGGGTAAGATTCAGTTCTAGAGCATTAAAGGATAATATAGTGACAAATTAGTTCCCTCAAATGTCTCACCCAGGTACTTTCTCAATGTTTCCACAGCTTAACCTCAGAACCACAAAGTGTAGAACCAAATACTTCCTGGTTTAAGATTGCATGGTCTTTTCATTTGTCAGACCTCAAAGTAATAAAATAAGATAAGGTAATTGTGGCTTAATTCCTCGTAATTGCATCTTTATTTCTCACTTTTAAATGTACGCCTAGATATAAATCTTTTTAGTCTGTTAAGTCAGGGGTAGGCAAGTTCGGTCCCAGAGAGCCGCTGTCCTGCAGTTTGGCTCCAACACTGAAAAAAAAAACTCTCCTGCCTTTAGCCTTAGTAATCCTGAAGACATTGATTGGCTTTTTCAGGTGTGTTTGATTAGGGTTGGAACTAAATTCTGCTGGACAGGATCGAACTTGCCTACCCCTGTGTTAAGTGCACATTTATATCTAACATCATTTATAATCTAGCATAATTGCAACTTTTATCTTCCAATTTCAACTTTATTTTCTGTAATTGTGTCATAGTTATGATATTACTAATTGTGGCCTGACTGGGCAATCTCCCAGTTGCGACTATATATTGCATAATATAGACTTTCTTCCATATTGCAAAGTGTATTTCTTGTGATTGCAACTCAATATCTCTCTCTCTCACACACACACACACACAAGTTATTTTAGCGTTTTATCCAAGAAATGTGGTTCTGTGTTTTGTGAGTGGAAACATGGCCAGTGTAGTAGTTCACATCAGAATGGCAAGTAGCAGAACAAAATGTTCCTATAAACTGGACACAGTCTAACTGCTAATTTATTTATAGTTAGCCTGCTTGACCAGTTTGCTAAGTCTGCAACCTACTGCTGTATACACTGACAGCTGTATCAGAAAAAAAAAATTATATATATATATATATATATATATATATATATATATATATATATATATATATAATGGCACAAGTTGCTGCTCTGAAAATACATTCTAGATATTAGGGTAACTCTCACGTTTCACTATCTGAGGTAGATGCAACAAATCATTCTAGCATTTTAGATTTTATTTGAAAGTTTACCGTTTCATCACAGTGCTAGGATAGATTAATTGTTGTTAAAAACCAATTTGCCAGTTTACAAGGGTCATTTGCGAAAATACTCAGATAAATGTAGCAGCAATCGGTTAGAAAGGGTGATGATACCATCATGGCAGTCCATGTTGAATTTGCTCTTTTTCTTCTTCTTTTTTTCTTATTAAAACAATTTAGGTTTTGTAAACTTAATTTTAAAATCACATGCAGACTGAATCTGCATGGGTAGTTATTTTTTTATTCCTTTTTTTTGTTGTGTATTTGTTTTGTAAGATATGAATTGGTCTGTCGAAGAATGTGTCGAATGAGTTTAAATTTGTGACAGAAACTGCTGCTAATTAACTCTTTTAGCGAGTCAAGAGCAAAAAAGGGTTCAGTTGGGACCATTTTAAGATGCGTGCATAATTTATAGCATTTGGCCATTATTTGCCACCTTAAAACTGTGTTTGAAAAGAAATGGGCCCTTCATGTCTATATTTGTAACACACTTTTTGAAGATTAGCGGCTCAAACATAGATACACTGTTATGGCACACAAAAACAACAAGACTCCATCTATTAAGATGGGTGTTATATAATGGGAATTTAGGACAACCAAGAGATTTTAGATCAGAACTGTGTAAAGGTAGCATGCTCTTGAGTATGGATGGGATTGTTTTTTGGAGAATGTGACTCAACTAATGATTTCTTCGGTGTAATTTGAAATGTGGTTAGGGGACAGGAGACGCATTTTCCTTTTGCCTTGCACTTTGCTTCAGTTTTAGATAAATATGTTGTCTTATTGTTTATTGTTCTTTTTTTAAAAGAGCTTTGCACAACTTAGTGGGTGGGGGGTGGGAGGGTGCTAATGTGTTCTGTTGACAATGGAGGACATAATTATCTACGCACTTCATACAAATCACCCCATATGCTCACTTCCACATTTCCATACCATTAACATAACCCAACAAATCATCGAATAGCTTTTACTCGAGTACATTGTTTTTGTCTTTTGCTACATCCACCCATGAAGCAGGAGAAAAGGAAGTACAAAAACTGTTGAACTGATTTTAATGTGAATTTTTCTTGCCTCTTGTGTATATGTGTAATTACATGTGAATTGTATTGTAAATATGATATCTTTCACTTATATTTCTTAATGCATGAACAAAACAGGGCAGTTGGTAATAACAGCTAGCCTCAATGCTACTGGCATGGACAGCTTTTGCAGCACCGGCATAACTTCTGCAAACAAAACCTATCTCTGAAGAAAAAAAAAAAAAAAGAACAAAGAAAAAGAAGAGGAGAAAAACTCACAAAAAGATACCGGTTTTGTTTTGCATGTCTTACGTTTTCAGAAAGGTTTATTTTCATAATTTCTTTTCTATTCTAAAATTGGCGATTCATATCACACTCACATACAAGGGAAGGATACTTTTTGCTTCTTCTTGTACACAGAGATCGAACCAAACACTGTAAATCTTAAATTAAATATAGAAAAAAAAAAAAGACAAATACTCTCTATATTAGAAAAGGAGAATTACGGAGAAAATGATTCATGGAATTCATCATAAAAAAATATGCGAAAAATATGCACATTTTCATCCTCTCTTGCTTTTTTTTATATATATATATATATCACATAGAGTTGAGAGTAGATAGACACACCTATTAAGCCATTAGTTCAAAGTAGACTAGACCTGCTTACATCTTGTTGAACAAAACAGCAAGTTAAAGTCTCATGCCATGAGAATGCACGACTGGCAAAGCAAATTCTCGGAGTTTGTTAAAATGTATGGGCCAGTAACTTTGCTGTGCTGATTTTTCTTTGCACCAGGATAGCGTTACCGATAAAGCGAATTATAACACAAACACAGCACACACAAGTTAAGGACTAACCTGAAGTGAAAATCCTCAAAAAATACAAATAAATACAAATTGGCAAATATCTAGGGCAACCTCTTCATACCTAATTTGAGAGTTCAGTCGCTATTTATACTGTTTTGTTTCATTTCTAGTTGCCTGTATTTGTTGTATTCTTTAAATGAATGGTTAACTCTTATTGTTGATGTTTTCTCATAGAAAGGAAATATATTTCTACTTTACATCCTGCCCTAAAAAGTAAAATGCATTCTGTTTTTGTGTTGTACTGGTTTCGTTCTCATTAAGCTCTTGGTTTGATTCTGTTGAACTATTGAGGTGTGATGATTTATGACGATCCATTTGGGGGTATGATTTGTCTTCATGAAATCAACATTTGTAAAGTAAAAAGGTTGTATTTTCTTCTTTACTTTTTTCCCCTTTTCTTTCTTTTACTTTTTGTCAGTGCCAATTAATGTAATGGTGTCGGTCAGCTTTTCTAGGTGTTTGAGCAAAATGTGTTTTTTACTAATACAAGATGTTACAGTATGTGGTACAAAAAAGGGTTATAAGTAACCAACTGACTTTTTACAAATAAAGGCTTATACAGTAAATAATGACAGCGCAGAAGTCTTTTTCAATTGCCATTTGTGGACTAACAGTTGCCTTTCTATTCTTTTGGCTGTGGGTTTAAGCTAATTAGCCCTATGTATTTTTTTAAGGGCTGCGGAAGAGAAATATATATATATATATATATACATAAACAATCATCTAAAGGATTATTAGGAACACCTGTTAAATTTTTCATTAATGCAATTATCTAATCAACCAATCACATGGTGGAAGTTGCTTCAATGCATTCAGGTGTGTGGTCCTGGTCAAGGCAACCTCCTGAACTCCAAACTGAATGTCAGAAAGGGAAAGAAAGGTGATTTAAGCAATTTTAAGTGTGGCATGGTTGTTGGTGCCAGATGGGCCAAGTATTTCACAGTCTGCTCAGTTACTGGGATTTTCACGCACAACCATTTCTAGGGTTTACAAAGAATGGTGCGAAAAGGGATAAACATCCAGTATGCTGCAGTCTTGTGGGCGAAAATGCCTTGTTGATGCTAGAGGTCAGAGGAGAATGGGCCGACTGATTCAAGCTGATAGAAGAGCAACTTTGACTGAAATAACCACTCATTAAAACCGAGGTATGCAGCAAAGCATTTGTGAAGCCACAACACGCACAACCTTGAGCCGGATGGGCTACAACAGCAGAGGACCCCACCGGGTACCACTCATCTCCACTACAAATAGGAAAAAGAGGCTACAACTTGCAAGAGCTCACCAAAATTAGACAGTTGAAGACTGGAAAATGTTGCCTGGTCTGATGAGTCTCGATTTCTGTTGAGACATTCAGATGGTAGAGTCAGAATTTTGCGTAAACAGAATGAGAACATGGATCCATCATGCCTTGTATCACTGTGCAGGCTGGTGGTGGTGGTGCAATGGTGTGGGGGATGTTTTCTTGGCACACTTTAGGCCCCTTAGTGCCAATTGGGCATCGTTTAAATGCCACAGCCTGGTTTCTGACCATGTCCATCCTTTTATGGCCACCATGTACCTCTAATGACTACTTCCAGCAGGATAATGTCACAAAGCTCGAAACATTTCAAATTGGCTTCTTGAACATGACAATGAGTTCATTGAACTAAAATGGCCCCCACAGTCACCAGATCTCAACCCAATAGAGCATCTTTGGGATGTGGTGGAACAGGAGCTTCGAGCCCTGGATGTGCATCCCACAAATCTCCATCAACTGCAAGATGCTATCCTATCAATATGGACCAACATTTCTAAAGAATGCTTTCAGCACCTTGTTGAATCAATGCCATGTAGAATTAAGGCAGTTCTGATGGCGAAAGGTGGTCATTCCTAATACTCCTTTAGTTGAGTATATATATATATATATATATCGTAAATACAATACTAAAGATACACCTCGCGCCAGAAACCATTGGTCTTGAATAAAGTACCATCACAACCACAGCTGGAAGAGTATAATCTTTGACCCCATATCAACATTAGTCTGGATTATCATATTTACCAAAATTCTGCAAGAGAATCAAAAGAAAAGAAATACATTAGGGCTCCCCTCTGCCTTAAAGAGCAGTCTAACTTGTATTGATGAGAAACCAAAACAGTTGCATCACTTTGTAGAAACTGGAAAACACAATGAAAGACAGCATAAATTCATGAAGCAGCCATCTGCAATGCAGTGAACAAAGACAGTCCTTTTATTTCACTCAGTGTGAATTTTAACAGTGTCAGTTTAACAATGACTTTTGGAGTTCCTCTACAATCCTGTACATTGTTAATTTATTAATAGTTTGAATATTAAGTTCTTAATTCATCATCACTGTAATTAACTAAATTGTTATTGTTTAATTAACTCATATGTAAAGAGTTAGAATTTTTTTATGCTTTTTTTTTAACTTTAGATTAGGTCATAAAATTTACATTACAGTTATTTACAGTTATGCCATTTCCTTGCTATTTTAAAGCAAAGGCTTTCAAATGAACAGACCCATGAACCAACTGGTTAATCACAGCCACCAGGTGTGCACACACAAATGTAGACAAGCCAATCAGGTTAAGGTTTTATAGTTTATTAAGCACTATAAAAAGGCAACCTGCATGTAAGTTCACCTATCTTCAACAAAAATGGACGGTGTCACAGGAAGAGGGGGAATCCAGAGAGAATGCAGGAGAGGGAGACCTGGGGGAGGGGTAGGATATTCACAAAGAAGATAACCAAATATGTGTAATGCAATTCGCGCTACAATGTGGGAGGCTGGGCTGAGAGTACAGCCTAACCTAAGCAGGTACACAGTGACATCAATTGTTCAGATACTTCGTCAAGAGCACGGGTGAGAAACTTATCTTCTGTCAACAGAAAATCCATGGCTTACAACATGTCCTATATCGACAGTTTTGGTATCTATTCCTGTGTCATTTTACAATAAGCTACATGTATATTGTTTGGCCAACATAGGATTGAATGTCAAGATATCATAAACCTCGTTTTGGCCAATAATGCAATCAGACTTAGAGAAATTAAATTGTCAATGATCACCCAAATTTCAATCATGTCCAACAGATCTCTCTGTCAACAATAGCCTGTATCTTTATAAAACATCAAGTTCTGATGAAACAACTGTATAAAGTGCCATTTGAAAGAAATTCCGACAGGGTGAAAGTCGAATTGTGGAGGTACATTTTGTTCACAATTGCATTATTGTGAACACTGAGAAAACAATAAGTAGAATAAGTAGAAGTTTTTGCACAAATATTTTTAAGTAAATCTACTTAACTAAGCCGAGTAAAATTAACAAAGTGAATAAGTACAAATAATTTGGCCTATTAAATTGACGTTCGCAAAAGCCACCCCCTAGTTATTGTTACTATGCCCGCCAAACAGTTGAGAACCAGACACATAGGCATGGCTTGGTTGAGCTCCATACCTATTGGTATGAGTGATTGGTTTTAGAGTAATGCAGCAGACATATCCTATCTAATGTTCTAACTTTGTTACATTCGATAATAATGCTATAGAACCACAACTGTTAACTTAAGTCCAGTTTTACAAATTAGCTCTTAGCACTTAGCTACTTATACTACTAATTGATATGCTAAGTTAGCTCGCTAGTTTTGCTAACCTTAGGGCAGACATATGTTTGCTTATTTATCTTCGAGGCATTTAGCTGTGGGTGAGGTCTCCCACACTGCTTAATCCATTGTCGGCATCTTTCCAATTGGGTCTTGGGCTTTGGAAAGGTGAAAATTTGGGGTACCTGGTGTCAGACTTGCAGGTGCCATAGGCGCATAATTTCACCATCTTGCTGAAATAACAATGTTTGACGGGGGTCCTTATCCTTAGTTACAGATGGCGAGCTATTATTGGACCGTTCAAGGGTGGGGTTTTGCAAACGGTCAATTATATTTAGTAATTTTTACTTACCAATCTGATGTAATTAATATAATTAAGCATTTGCTATTTTAAATACATTTTACTTGTTTTATGCAGTGCTGCTAATTATCTTAAATGAAATTAAATGTTACTCTTATAATGTGACAAAATAATACTATGACAATGTGCAGTTAAAAGTAATTTATTAAGAATAACAAGAAACCTATCTATACAGAAACCTATAATGCTTGAGATCATTTTAGATGTTTATCGTTGCTCATTAGAAATCTAAAATTAGCAGTTCTATGCATCGTAGAACAGGTTTTTCTCAAGGGTACAGTTCTGCAGTCACAAAATGAGTGAGTCAACAAAGCCGATAAATTCCTATGAACATCCACAGTACAAAAACATGTAAATTAAGTCAAGTTAATTCTACATTTCACTATCAAAACATGACATTAACAAACTGCTGTTAGAAATAAAACATGCAAACCCTTAAAAAGTCCTTGTCCAAATTTCTGGTGTACTTCAGCTTTGAGGGATATTGAAGATTTAAGGCATACACAAGTCTCATCAGGCTTTCGCAGTATTTCCACATTTAGCTTGGACCTTGCTTCCTTCCAGCACAATGGACGACACTGCCTCTCCGTATCCGTTTCCATGGACAAGAATCATCAGGACGTCTTCCGTGAAGTTTTCTTGATTGCCATCTTTATGCAATCCAAGAGGATGAGGGAGAAAAAGCTAATTTAAAAGGTAATGTTGTATAAACATTAAAGAAAAAAAGTTCAGGACAATTTTACATCTTTCCACATGACAGGTTGGAGAAGCCTACCAGGCTTTGCGGTATTGTGTCACTTATATGAGAATGGCTTGACTTTCGGTAATTGGGAAATTAGTCATTTTTACTTAAAGAAGCATCACATATTTCATCCAAAACTATAAATTCAGTACCTATTCACCCTCTCTGGTATTGTTTAAACATCCAATATCCAGTGTGTGTTGTGTGGAGTCAGCATCTACCCCTCACTTATAACACACACTTGAGGAGAATGGTTTCAAAGGGTTAGTTGACCCAAAAATACAAAAATTCTGTCATCATTTACACAACCTCATGTCATTCCAAACCCATAAGACCTTTGCAGATCTTCAAAACATTTTTAACTAAAAATATGTACTCCCAGATAGCAAACTGACATTGAATCAAACCAATTTTCGATTTTTATTTAGCTTTGAAGAATGCCGCGTCTGACGTTGGTTCAACATTAATTCGATGAGCAAAATCAACGTTGTTTCAATGTCATGAGAGATGTCGTTTCCACGTTGATTCAATGTCAGTTTGCTGTCTGGGCTGTATTTTCATTTTTGGGTGTACTATCTCTTTAAATATGAATCTTTAATTTCTAGCACTTTGAATATCTTATGTGGCAGATTGGATATAAATGAATAGCATAACATGTCTGAGACTTACATTGCCGTCTTTCTCCTCCACCTCACCAAGATATTCAACTGCGGATCTTGTCTTCTCAATGGTGTGGCCCTGGAAAGAGATTTATTTTTAATAATTAGCACTAAAGAACTCATTTGACAACCTTTTTTAAATGTTTAAGATTTAGAAAAGTTAATATTTTAAAAATGGTTTGAAGGTTTTCAGTAAGTAAAACAGACAGAAAGACCGGATGGAGGGACAAAGAGAAGAGTTCAGCAAGAGTTCAGATAGTAGATTTCACCAATCTCATGGCTGAAAAACTGTGCTAATTAGCAAATCCAGGTGATTGGAACAAAATACTAGGGAGGGCTTTTACTTTCTAAACCTGGACTTTACTTTGCTGCATACCTGAATCAATGCACTGAGTCGTGACTGTATCCTCCCTTAGCTTTCAAAATCTCCAAGATCTTCAATACCAAGACCAAAATCTTTTGCGTGTAGCCATCTAGTTTGTACATAAAGGTTTTCTCCAGGAGCACAGCAATTCTTTGGAATTCCTCCTTAAAGTTTTAAATAATTCATACACCAAAAAATCCTTATGAATATCAAACTATCAAAATATAAGTCTACACTAATGTAACTTACCCATTCTTCTGTGAATAAAGCAGGCCATCTCTCCTGGCAATCTTTAATTGGTGGGCTGAGATTGACAACTTTGTGAAAGAGTTCACATGTTTCATGTTGTCTGTATGAGAATGTTTTAGACATTTTCTCTGCAATGTCTTTCTGATTGTCTTTTTGAAATTAAGAAAAGAGACAAAAAAACAACAAGTTAATTAATTAGAAGTTAAATCATTAGCATTCACATTATTCATTTCACTCATACCTAATCATATCAAAAATATTAAAAATAAATAAATACAAATCATCCTGCATGATCCTAGCCATTTCCTCACATTAATGCTAACATGTGACTCACAGGATGCAGATAAATATATCATGGCCATAGATATATACACTAGATATCGCCTTGGCTACGGCAGTTCATTTGAACGAATGCGTCAATAGAGCCGCCATCTTGGAACAGGGGAGCTCCTCCAGTTTAATCGTCAATGTAGACAAAGGTCTAACAGAAATAAAATAACCTAAATCATCATGAATGCGATTTTCTCATTTTTTTAGGTTCGTTCCGACGGTCAGACAGACATGTATCATTGATTCCATAAAAAATGTAAAAAACATCCAACCCGATCTCACGACCAAGTCGTACGAATTCGACGAATGATTACAAAGTGGCTAATTCGTAACAATTAATACGACCTCACTCGTACGAATTAATACGATTTTGCTAAATCGTACATATTTTACGAATTGGCCGATTCGTATGAATTCGTACGAATGACCTACCCCTTACCCCGCCCCTAAACCTAACCATCACGTGGGTTTAGACAAATCGTACGAATTAGTACGAGTGAAGTCGTACGAATTAGTACGAATTAGCCACTTTTTAATCATGCGTCGAATTCGTACGAATTGGTCGTGAGATAGTGTTGGAACATCATATGCAGCACAAAAGTCCTCCGCCATACAGTATTTTCAATTTTATTTTTAGGTCAAACTGTTCTTGTCTGTCAGTCATATAATGGAGGTTTATGGGGTTCTAGACAGACTGTCAATCAATGCAGTTACACTGTTATGCCAGTGGGTCGCGGCAAGAGACTGTTTTTATGAAAGAGTCATTATTAAACTCTTCATTCTAAGCTTAAAACACAGATTCAATGTGAATAAAACAATGTGTTGACAAAGACTTACAATCTAACTTTGAGCGCAAGTTTACAAATTTACTAAAGTTTACTAAATCTTTTTATTGTATATGTGCTGTCACCTGGGTAACGCTAAAGCTCATGTTTCAAGCAACGTGATCTCATGAGAATACGTATGTATTTGTACGTAAAGTGTTCTATCATACTTGTATATAATTACGTTTTATATGCGCAGAAACGTATAATACTGACATATTTACAGTACTAAAACGTAAAATATTTACGTATTGACAGCACAAAAACGTAATTTATTTACGTATGAACAAATCCACCGACGTACACATTTGTACGTATCACAATTTATGCATATTAATATTGTAGCATTATGTTTTGACTCTATTGCATTCCACTGTCTTATTAATGAAGTTTTCAGTCGCATTTATTGATACTCATAAATTTTAACATTTTGCTCGTTTCGCTTGCATGGTGTTAAACAATACACTATAAAACCTTAAAAATACATTCAATGTTACTCGTTCAACCATTTTAGTTTATTTACCTTGAGACACATAAAGCGTTTTCTCCTATAAAACACAACAAAAATTCACAAAAGACATCAATTTTATTAGTTTGATGTAATCCAAATCTTTAGAATCCATAGTTGTTTGCAAGAAACAACTCCTAATTCAGCCTCTTATCCAGTCGTGATCTCTCCATTCTCAGCAGCGACCGTACGTGTCAAACCCCGCGCTGGTGATGAATTCAAATTCAAAAATTGCTCCCTTGAGAAGCCATACGTCATGTTTTACGGCAGTGATATCAAACTTTCATAGGCTCTTCCCTGCTTCGTCACAGTTTGCGACATGAAGGACTGTGGTTAGTTGTTTAGTTCATTTGAAATGGAGAAGCGTGAACCGAAGCCGGATTAACATAGATTTGTCATTAGTAATTTAATTTCTGCTCTGTACTTCATACAAAACTATTACAATACTGCCAGAGAGAAGACTGCGACTGCAACGCTTCATCATGTGAACGGCTTTTGGTATCGGTTTTGACATTTTCGCAATACTTAAGTTATTGTGATTATACTTGTCTGTTAGTTATGTTTTTCTTCATAATTGTAGTTTGTTACGTAGTTTTAAGGAATTGTTATGGGTAGGTTTAGGGGTAGGAGTAGGATTGGTGGCTCAAAATATATTTTAATGCTATATTGTTAATAAAACTGCCCTTTCCCAACACATCTGTCCGTTACGTTTTATCCTTTTTTATATTAAGTATAAAATGGGTATGTTTAGGTTTGGGATTAGGGTTACGGGATCTTACATTTATCTATAAAATGGTAAAAAGGGAAATTATACAGATATCTTTATGATATAGAATATACGTAAATAGTTTACGTTTTGTAGCTGTAAAAACGTAATAATGTTGCAGATACGTCTATATTATACGTTTCAGCATCTATCCAAACGTACTAAAAAGTATGTTTTCTATCTTTGCAAAAACGTAAAATACCTACATATTAACAATGAGACCAGGCTGTTTCAAGTGATGTTTTTAGTCAAATTATCGTGATGTCTACCCAACATTAAAAACAAAAACAACTATCACATAAATTTACCATAATGTATTCTTTGAGATTAGAGGCTGAAGTCTTGTAAGGCGAAATCACTGCAGATGGCAAACAAAGTTTCTAAAAAAAATGCACGCTGTCTCCTTTCCTTCCTCTGTATAAGAACAACTCCTCCAGGTGCTGCCATCGGCACTCGTCATTCGGTATTTCTTCGGAATTTTCAATGAATTCAGCGTCTCGAATCTCCACGTCCATAACGGCAAAGTTCTTTGATAACTCTAAAATACACACTGAAGGACGTGCGAGACGAATAGCTCTCCATAAATCAGGCTTTTTTCCCGGTCCAAATTGGGTTTTTATTGGCCCGCCCATGATCAGATATTTCCATTGGATACCCAAATGCTGGTCAAAGATTTGAATACTTGTTGAATTCAAATTGTACAAGTAGGCTACTTTTAAAGTAGCGAATTACATTACTTAAAAATATACTTATAAAAGTAAAAGTACATGAAAAAACGACTTAATTACAGTAATCTCAGTAGTTGTAATTGTTTACTTCCACCTCTTCGCATGAGTTAATATACATTGATGAGGCTGGATTTAACCTGACAACAGCAAGAAGAAGGGGAAGATGTACCACCAGCTATTGTCAATGGTAACATTACCCTTTATGCTGCCATTACACAGAATGGAGTCCTTCACCACCCTGCCAACTTGGGTCTTAACAACACTGACCTCATTCTTAAATTTTTTGACAGATTAAACAATATTATCACAGCAGAAAACCAAAGGGATCAGATGCAATACATTGTCGTCTGGGACAATGTAGCTTTCCATCGTTCAGCTCTGGCCCAAAACTGGTTCCATCAACAACCACAATTTACAGTTAAATACCTTCCACCATACCCCCCCTTCCTAAACCCCATCGAGGAGTTCTTCTCAGCATGATGGAAGAAGGTTTATGAGGTCCTATGACCAGATGCCCCTCATTCAAGCTATGGAGGAAGCATCCATACAAGGGTGGATAGTCTTTCCAAAAGATTCTTCCCATATTGCCTTGCACATAAAAATATAGCCTGTGATGTTGATGAGGCCCTGTGGACAGATTTTTTTTTTCCTTCGGTACTGAACTGGATATGTAATGTATGTTACAGTATCACTGTACGCTTACAGTACAATGGTATGTTCAGTAATACTGTATGAAAATGTTTTGTGAAATGCTCAGTATTGACTGACTTGAGTACACAAAACAAAATAAATATTTTCATTAGTCTGCACAATTGGTGTCATGTGGTGTTGGTGAATTTATTTTTGCATTGTCTCTGTGTAAATGCTAAAAGTGTATTAGGTTGGGCAATGGGCATAGGAGTGTTTAACTGATTCAAACAGAATCAGACCATATGATGGTTGTGTTTATGAAATGACAACAAAATAAGGTTTTTATAAGGCATTGTATAGTTTTGACAAATATGTTACATTTTGCAAATGAGCTGGTGTTGTGCTACTTTGGTAGCTATCCCTGAAGAACACCGTATTCAAGAAACTAAGATGTATATAACTACTCTTTCTCGAGACTTCCTTGAATGTAGCTATCTTTTTTTCATGTCCATGCAAACAGTGATGCATTAAAGGGAGGGAGGGGATGCAAGACAGAGAAAAAGAAAGATACTGTATAGAACCTTGAGGGAAATACAGAGTTGTTTTTTTTTTGTTTTTTTTTTTTTGTTTTTTTTGTGCTCCATCTTGCCTTAGTAAACTTTGAAAATGTTCCCAGCGGAGGAGAAGCACTTATGGGGCTGGAAGAACAGAGATCTGTTGGGAAGATGGAAGCAGAGCACTGAACTAGATCAGCGAAATGTGCTGGCCATTTCCTTGTTCTATTGTCAGCACTCCATAAAAAACATCAAATATTGAGAAGGTGCATTAACATGGGCCAGAAATTGATGGCTGCTCCGGTGAGGGGTAAAAAATTAGATAAAAACAGCAAAAAGAGGGGGAAGATGCTATTTTCGCTCTACTGCTGGTTTCTGTGAATTGTGAACCGTTTTCTCTATCTTGAAAAGCAGAACTCTGTCAGGTTTGGTATGTCAAAACAAGTTGCTAACTAAATGGAATCAGATCTGAATGCCAGTTATTAAGGATATTTAGTCCCACCCTCCATCGGGACATGTTGTTTTGAAGAGGTTAACATTTCATTGTTAACTTTGATTTTGAAATCGAGTGCACATATATTAAAACAATAAAAAAAAAAAAGATGTGCATGGATTAATCATTTATAATAAATACAAAATTACCACACAAAAAAAACATATCAATTTTGTTTTAATGGTGACTTTAAAAATGTTTCCTAAAAGTAGGTCCTAAGTAAAGTCAAAACATAAGATGCAATTTTCCTAAAGCAAATGTTACGAAATCATGAAGATGTTCTTATTACACATGTTAAGTTGTTTACTTGTAAATGTAACTAATGAACAATAATTCATGTAATTAAATGTTGAAAAAAATAATAATAAACATAGAAATCATCAATACAAATAGTTATGTAGCTACTTAGTAGCAAAACACTGCAACAATATTTTTTTAAGTATGATTCCAAACTGCTATAATCAGTGCCATGTATAAGGCTGATATATAGATTTTAACAAATCAAAATTACCATTCATGACCTCTAACTGTGCATTCACACTTTACATGTGATTCTAGTTTGACGCTTGACCACTTTGTGTAATGCCTGGTTCAGATTAAACGGTTTTCACACGATTTTGGCACGATCCGTTTGACATAGGGGGTCGTGGGGATTCGTAAACAACAACGGGCGTCAGGACGCAAGATTTGATCGTATCATCTCGTATAGTGTGTCAAAGTGGGCGACAACCTACATCACTTGTGGGCTTCACGACATCACGACAAAAAGACTAGCATGTTTAATTTTTTTAACGGTCGTACACGACGGTTCCGTCACATGTATGAGTTTGACCAATAGGAGCACAGAAGCTTTTCCATACACAACTTTCAAAAGTGGCAAAACGAAAGAGAGACGTTGGTGCTAACATTAAAACTAAAAGTAAAAATATATAAGAAAACAATATTTGACCTCAAGTTCTCTTTGGAGGATTGACAGCCCATACTGTCCTCTTCAAGCAATCCAGGAACGTGTCCATTGTCAGGTTTTTTTTTTCTTTTTTTTTTTTTACTTTTTTCTGAACACAGGACAGCCAATACAACACTCACTGCTTCATCCATTGTTTGTTTACGTTTGTTTCCGGAAGTCACTCTCTACTAGTTTCGCCTTCTCGATGACATCACGTGGGCCGTTAAAGACGGCATGCCATGACTGGTCAGGATCTGACATGTGTCTTGTCCACGACACGACAAGACTTTAGGAGTCAAAATCGCGTAATCTGACACAGTGACTATCGTAACAGACCAAAAAAAATGTGTAATCTGAGCCATGCATTAATTCGCGCATCAAAAGTGAAACTGACACGCGCGTCGGAATCGAAACCGACGATCACCTCTCTGTATTTGCTCTGGAGAGCGGAACAGTGGCATGGGGATCATCGTCGGCGTATTTGTGTCCATCGGACCCTTCAGAGGCGAACCCAGTTTGGCGAGTTTCACCATTTACTCGCTCCAGAAGCTGTGCCTGGATGACGGCCACTGTCAGCGGTACTTCCGCCTGTCCCGTGTCCCTTTTGATGACCTGTTGTCCCGCATCGGAGCGAGGATCACCCTCGCCCTCATCCACCTAATCTGTCATTTATTTTTGTTTTGATGATGAATAGATCCAGCTTCCAAAATGTATTAACCTGTCCTGTGATTTTTTCTCTCTCACGTCCAGACACAAACTTATGCACATGTATGTTGGTTGTCTTTACATTATAATAATATTTCATATAATCTAGATATGGAATAAATAACATTCAATATAAAATGAACATGTCTCGTATATTGAAATAAAGTTTTAAGTGATAAAATATTTGCATTGTTGTGCATTAGAACCACACCAGGCATTTAGTCATTTTACAAAGTAATTTATTGAAGCATCCAGACACTTCAACACGTGAGAGCAGCAAGCAGCTAGGCTCCTGATTGGTTGACACGGCGCAAATTGATGCCAAAGTTCAGATTTTTCAACTCGAGCGCCAGGTGCGAATTCGCGTCAAGCGTGTGAATGCACCAATGGCACCAGACGCTTAATTCACCAATGGCATCAGACGCTTAAACGCGAATACGCCTGGTGCCATACGCCAATGGCACCAGGCGTATTCGCGTCTACCGCGCCGTGGTCTACGCCTCATTCGCGCTACAGGATTTTTTTTTGTCTGACTTAAAGGGTTAGTTCACCCAAAAATGAAAATTCCGTCAGTAGTTACTCACCCTCATGTTGTTCCAACCCCGTAAGACCTTCGTTCATCTTCGGAACACAAATTAAGATATTTAAGACATTAAGATCGCTCCTGCATACTAGTCCATAGGCTTATTGAGGGAATGACTCTTGCTGGGATCGAAAAGTCATTAAAGACATCGATAAAATAGTCCAAGTGACTACAGTGGCTCAATTTTAACTTTATCAAACGACGAGAACACTTTTGCGCAAAAACAAACAAAAATAACGACTTTGTTTCAACTATTCACTTCCTTCTCCATGGGCCTGTAGTCAGTTAACGTAGTGTGATTGCGTAGAGCTACGTCACACGTAGGCTCACTATTGGCTGACGCTGGTCATGTGTGTGATGCGTGTGACGTACAATAACAGAAGCTTACGCTATTAAACTAGTAACCTGACTCGCGCAGAGGGAGAAATAAATGAATAGTTGAAATAAAGTCGTTATTTTTGTTGTTTTTGCACACAAAAGTGTTCTCGGCGTTTGATAAACTTAAGATTGAGTCCTTGTAGTCACTTGGACTATTTTAACAATGTCTTTAATGACTTTTCGAGGACAGCAAGTCAATCCCTCAAGAAGCCTATGGACTAGTATGCAGGAGTGATCTCAATATCTTAAATATCTTAATTTGTGTTCCGAAGATGAACGAAGGTCTTACGGGATTGGAACAACATGAGGGTGAGTAAATACTGACAGAATTTTCATTTTTGGGGGAACTAACCCTTTAACATTGAAATCACTCGCGCCTGATGCGCTATTCGCATTCAGTGCGAACGCACCATTATGCACACATTTCACTAATTGGTACGGTAAACAGGTGTATCAGAATCTATTTGATACAGTATGTGATCATTTACAAAGTATTGTATAATTGATTATAATTGATAATTAATATAATTGAGCATGCACATTGAAAAAGCAAATGCATGACTTTACAATTGTAAAACTGTAACTATAACTGTTCTTATAATGCAGTATAGGTCTTAATGAGTCTTTGTAAATATATTTATGGAATATTAATACTTATAAATAAGTATAAATGGGCTACAATTCATTATAAGCATGGTCTTCATTGAAAGTTTTAACAAACTATCTTTTGATTAAGTCTCAGGACCAAAAACAAAATGTTCGTCCAATCATTGCATTCGGTCCGAATACGATACGATGTCCTACCCGCCTGTCAGCATGTATTTGCATACCTCCACTCACCCTGCTTGCGGACATCACACGTCATCAGCGCGTTCTGTAAGGCTATGCAGACTTTTTGAAGAGCAGCAAACAAACAGCAGCCGCCTTTTACAGTTCCTCCTGAAACAAAACAAGGAGCTCATGCTGCATTCACGCCATATTGTAACCGTAATTACGAGATGTCAACCGGTGGTGTTCATATCCTTAGACTCAGATTTATGTGTTTCAATGGCAACACTATCAACACTAAATTGAATCTGTTAAAGTCAGGTGGTACAGGTTAGTGCTCTATAAGTAGTTTGTACATTATTATTGTAATGTTATGTGCTTTGAGACATGAGGTAATTTAACGCTGTCTCCTGACTCTGCTGTGTGCGTTCATGTGTTTTGGAGGAGGCGTGGCTTTGGAGACACTCTAAAGGGAGGGTGGGATCTTATGCTTTCAAAGCTAGCCAGTCCATCCAGGATTTCACGATTTTTTTGTGTGATTTTTGCAATCAAAATGACTGATTTTGTGGTGGTAATTTCCAAAAATGTGTGAAAAAATTTGCGATTTATATATAACATTTACCATTATAGTATTCAGTCCTTCCAGAAAAACGCGGAGTTTTTATGTGATTGTTGCGGGCAAAAATTGATTGATTACGCGGCCCGTTTTCTTTAAAAATGCGATGGAATATGCGGGATATTTATGCAATGAAATTGCAGGAATTTGCAAAAATTGAGCGAACTTGCAAAAATTGCAGTTTGATGAAAAAGAGAAAAAAAGTGATTCCCTCAACATCCTGTTCTCATTAGGCTAATGTAAGAGTCATTTCTTATAACTTCCTTTGATAAGCAAGCATACTACATCATAGAAAGTGCTGGGAATATTTAATTTCTCATCTTGTTTTATTTCAGACTGTAACGAGTGTAAATAAGGTGTGGCCCCTTTAAGAGCTGCGCGCTCCCTGTTGAACTCTCTGCAGTGTTATATTATATGTGCGCCTCGAACACCCCATGTGTGCGGGTAATTTCTGTTTGATGCTACTTCTTTTATCTTATGTTGTTTATTAAGTAACGATGTGACGGTAGAACGTGTGATAGACAGTTATACGAGTTCGATTTGTGAGATGTCAATCGCCTCCGTGAGTCTGTCTGCCGTCGCGTAATTGCGTCACTTCATAACGTTCCCATGGAAACAGGGGGAAATGGCTGCTCTTGTGTGAAGCAAACGCAACATTTTTCAACTTTTTGCTAAGATACATGTGACTTTTTTTGCAACGAAAATGCGCGGATTATGAAATAATGCAAACCCCGCATATTTTGCACGGAAATCGGCAATTTATGCGGCGAAAGTGCGGCGTATTTGAAAAAATGCGGCCTCCGCATAAATATGCTGACTTTGGCTGATTTTGCATGGAATTCAGCGATCGCATAATCGCGTTTTTCTGGAGGGACTGGCTAGCTTGCAAGCCTCTCATAAATTGCTTAGCCTACCTTTAATTAATTTTTTGGTATATGTTTCGATTTTTTTGATGGAAAATTAGAAACATTTTCGGATGATCAGTGGGTTTTGTAAATGACTAATAAATATGTTCTGTTTCATACAATTTTGTGATTTTCTGCATCTCATTTGGTTTTGTGTATTGTTGTTTTCATTCTGTATACACATGCTTTATCAGCCACTGGGCATCTGTTCTCTAAATATAGTATCTTTATTGGTGGCATTGGAAAACCCATATCCATCAAGAACTAGTGTTGTGTTGACAGACAATTCATGGAAAAGCATATGGTGTTGCAGCCCGTTCTCATCCCAAGGCGTCATCTAACTGACGCTTTTGACAATGCATATACATCCAACACACATGGCACCCTTTAGCGTTAATATGAGACGCAGATATATATGGGCCAGAAGGCACCTCCTAGTGGTCTAACCCTAACCCTACCCCAGACCTAAACCTACCCATAACCGAAACGTGTTATATTGACGCTAAAGGGTGCCATATGCGTTGGATGTATACGCAATGTCAAAAGCGTCACTATATGACACCCTAGGATGAGAATGTGTTGCATGTTGTTAGCACAAGTACTGATATTTCACTTGATGTTCACAGCTTTTGCTAACATATAATATACTGTATGTTAAAGTAATTAGTGTCTTTACAATTTTGAATTCAAATAATTGTATCTGCTCAAGATTTAAAAGAGAGGATGAAGATTTACTTTGGGCAGTATGACTAAAATTACATGCCTTTGAGGTTGTCCCACATATCTCCAATGCACACATTACACGCATGCATAAATGCACGCGCACACACACACACACACACACAAGTCAGTGCACTCTCACACACATGGTGGGATGAATAGATGAGGAATGCGTCTGATAAAATATTAAGACTTGGTGCTCTTTTATCTATTTCAAATGACCACTGATGCACAAGTGAATCTATTTTTTTTCTCTTTCTATCTACCTCCACTTCTGCCCACACATACTTATTTGTTCATTTTTATTTCCAATTCAATAGTGATCCTCCAAAAATGCCTGCCAGTCGCTTCATGTGAAACATGATTGCACTGAAGGAGACTAATGATTGTAAATCCATGGTAATTTCATTGCATGATTCAAACAAACATGCATTTCCTTGTGGATTGCATGCAGACAGACAGATGCTTTTTTTACTTTTATTTGACAAAGGAGTAGAAAAGGGATTCATTTGATGTGTAGCAGTTTCAACAGGAACAGTGGCACAAATCATCAATAAAACACTGTGATTTTAATATTTTTTGCTTTACACAATGCTCTGGCTTGTCACTCGTGTTTGTGACACACTATGGCACAGCATAAGGAGAGCGAATATGGCTGGAATATAATCACAGCTAACGTCTAGGCTGGTTTCTCTGGAGAACAGGAAATGTGAGCCATTTTGTTGACTGAGGCACACATGTCTTTGTCATCACTTGGCTCTAACTCCCTCCAGCTCTGGCTACAGATGGTTGAATGTGTTTTTTTTTAATCAACACCACCCTCTATTGGCAAGAACAAGAACTCATTTTTTGCCATTCAAAAAACAGTGTTTTTACGGTAACACTTTACTTGAAGGGGTGTGCATAAGACTAACATGACACCTTCATAATCATGACATGACACATGTTATGAATATGAAGTTTTATGCATGTTTGTGACAACTGTCATTAAGCGTCGTTCGCTCAATCATGACATTTTTAATGCAAATATGACAATGTTTGAGATTTCTTTGTTATGACACCTTGACATAAACCATAACATCATAACCTGTCAGTGTCTTTGTCATGACAACTTGACATTACTAAGACTAGACAACCTGTCATAAACATGACATAGGAGATTAATGATCAAACTTAAGAAACCTCCTAGCTTTATTGGTTAACATTACATTCAACTGTCAGGTGGTTGGTTTTGACATTGCCTGTCATGAAGCCATTATGACATTTTAATGACAAATTTAATTAGTACCACTGTAGTTGAGGTCAGGAAAAATATTCATGACACAGTTATAATGGCCTCATGACAGCCAATGTCAAAGCCAACATGACATTTTAACTTAATTTAATGTGAAATTGTCATGACAAAGACACTGACAGGTTATGATGCTATGCTTTATGTCAAGAAAGACATTGTAAACAATGTCACATTTGCATTCCAAATGGCATTATTGAGCAAAAGACACTTAATGACAGTTGTCATAAACATGCATAAAATATATCATGTCAAGTCATGGTTATGAAGTTGTCATACCAGTTTTATGCACACCCCTTCAAGTAAAGTGTTACCGTTTTCACAAACTAGAGAATGCCCAAATGAAAGCGCAAGGGGCAAATAAAATTTCCCTAAGGAAAAAAAAAAAAAATAACAGAAAAATACTTGAATGGCTCTATTAAATTTTTATTGGTTAATGAATGACTTCAATCAAAGTGTGTTGGAGCAAAGGTTTGTTTATTTTTTGGCCACAGTAAGACAAAGCATAACTTTGACGGCACGTTTTCTTCTCTGCATTGATGTATTTCCTGTTTAAATAGGAAGTTTGGATTGGGCAGTTTGAATGGCTTTGCTTTTGAACAATGATTTGAGACTTGGTGGAGGACGCCGGTATTATAGAGCGAGAAAATTCAGATGAATACATTTTTGTTTTGATTTTTGCTTGTAAAATATGTGTATGTGTCCCTGAATGATCAGTCAATATACTTGTTTCAATTTTTTGGAGATTAAAAACCATTAATGATCATGACCTTAAAACTGCTCATTTGTTTTAAGCTAAAATTTACACTAGCATAGAGACTGCTTCAAAGTGAATGGATTAAAACCATACAAGTCAGAACTTGATTTCATGAAGAATGATGCCATCATCAGAGGCATATATTGTGTGTGATGTGAGAATATTTTTAGAAAAATATCTAAGGGGTGTTTTATAAAATAAAGCATGCTGCCGTGCTCTGAGTGCTTTTGGAGGGTAGACAAAGGGCATGTCATGACATGTTAACCCAGTTCATTCTTGTACTTGTTTCATAACTTGTGACCATGTTGCTCTATCTCTTATAATATTCACTGCAGAGATGGCAATGGCTGGCATCACCAGAAAACAACACATTATTATAATGCTCAGACTCCCAGATCATATATCTCTGCTATCCCTTTCTCCAAAAGCCAAAGATATGTCTTTAATTACTAAAAATAACATATAAATTATGTAATAAATACAAAACACTTTCACTTAAATGCATATAAATATTGTCAGTCACTTCCCAGATAGCAAACTGACATTGAATCAACGTGGAAACATGACATCGAAACAACGTTGATCTGACATTGTTTTGCTCATCGAATTAACGTTGAACCAACGTCAGACGCGTCATTCTTTCAAAACTAACGCAAAATCAACTTGAAATCAACGCGTTGTTTCAACGTTATGAAAGCAAACCAATTTTCCATTTTCATTTAGCTTTGAAGAATGCCGCGTCTGACGTTGGTTCAACGTTAATTCGATGAGCAAAATCAACGTTGTTTCAATGTCATGAGAGACATCGTTTCCACGTTGATTCAATGTCAGTTTGCTGTCTGGGTTGTGTAGAGAATATTTAAATCGTTCCAAAAATATTTCAGTAAAATTGATCTCAGTAAGGCGCTCAAGCAATAATGCTATCCACAAGTTTCCGAGGGGCGCTCCTGTAAAAAATAAAGTGGGTGAAACTTCCGGTGACGCGGCGGAAGTAGCATTCCAATGGTATTTTGTGTGTTAGTTAGCGAAGAGGCTAGCTGTTTTTCGGAAAATTATTTTACTATTTAAAGACGCAAATCTTTATGAGAGATGTCGTTACGGAGCTCAGGGACAACATGTGCTGTTCGCGGTTGTATGTATAACCGGACTAAACTTCAGTGGCTTAAACGTGATTGTTTTGAACATAAGCTGAAAACGAAATCAGAGTGATCCTGCCAACGACTGTAGTTTCCATCACCTCCCAAAAGACGACGAATCTAACCTGTTTACATTTGTTTAAATTCTTAATGTTCTATAAACTCTATCAGCATGTGTTTGGCTGTTCGCTACTGATGTTACACCTAAACTCAGGATCAAAGCCTGTGTTGACAGAATACCAAATGTGCCAGTTAATGTTATTCAAGTAGCACATTCATTTATAATTTTGAATAAACTCCGACCAAAGCACAATGACTAAGTGTGTATTTTTTATTTTAATTGTTTGTCAGCTCGCACAACTGTCTGTCACCATGCCTTGATGAGTATTGATTATTAATAATGTTATTATAATACTCCCAATCAACTACTGCAGAGGGTAAAGGTACTGTTATTTCACCCTTTTGAATTTCGTTGAGGTTGTGTTCCCACATCGTTAGCTAGTTTGGATCGCTATAACTTGAATGACTGTCAACTGTTGAATGAACGAGTGTCAAGCATGTCAAATCGCGCTTTGTTTACGCCGAACCGGAAGTCGCGCCCACTTTTGACGCAAGGCCTCATGGGGCGTAGGAAACTTGTGGATAGCTTTATCAAGAACAACTAATTATTTAGTTAATATTGACAGGAGCATGAAAACTACTGATTGGTTCTTTCACCAAGTGTGTGTTTCATTGTCAATTATGTAAAAAAAGGAAGGAAGGAAGGAAGGAAGGAAAGAAGGAAGGAAAAAAAATCCAAATCAAGAGCTTCATCAAGGGAGAAAGTCTACCTGGCACTACTTTAGTTTAATGTATGAGATGTGATACAAGATATATCAGCTAATATTAACTGGGAGTCTCCTTTACTGTTCTTAGGCTCCCAAGAGGATTTTTTTTTTCATTTGCATTTGTAAACTCCTCTTGAATTATAAACATGGTTCATTAATTCATTTATTACACACTGGCGCTTAGATTCTGGAGTGCAAAGAAGAAAATGTTTTGTAGTTGTTGTGTTCTATTCATATCATGGCTTTCTGTGCACCTGTGCAACCCACACTTCCAATCTCATCTTCTTGACACCAATTAGATTTGGAGATGTCGTAACACAGAGTTTCACTTAATTTCTCCACCCCACACTGTGAAAGTTTACTCAGTGTATACAATAGAAAATGTGAAAAGTACAATAGTTTGTTTGTTATCAGTTTAGTCATATTGTGTTTAACTATAATTGTGTCTTGAATTAAGATCAGATCAGATTTGTGAGAAAGCAATGCATAAATCCCGACATTTTCAAAGGGTTCACAAACTTATTCTTGAGACTTTAAAAAACACATAGATATACCCAATGGTTACTCCTCTAAAATTCTCTTTATCTATTGATAATCTATTGTTATTTGTTATTAATCATTAATTATTTTTTTATGTACATTTTAAAGTATCACATCAGAAACGAGTGATAGAAGCCTTTTGACTTAATTCCCAAAAAGATTTTTACACTTGCTTGAGTTGGTTTTCACTTGTGCAAACATTAAACCGATGTGACAAATCGTGATGGTGTTTTATTTCCTGTTGGTCACTATTTCATTAAAACATTCAAAGTTTATCAAGTCACCTTTATTTTATAGTGCTTTATTCAATACAATTTCAAAGCAGATTTACTCTAAAAAAGATTTAGCTCTAAAAATAGCTCTAAAAATGATATATATCATTGTTCACCTGAAGTCAGTTCAGTAATAATTATTAAATTTAGTTTAATTCGGTTATAAAGCAGCACTGTAGAAAACAGTGATGTCATCGTAGTTCAACTCAGTTCAGTTCCCACACAGCAGCATCAGTACAGTCAGATCAATAATATTGTTGAATAAGTGTCCCCAACTAAGACCCCGTTTACACCTGGTATTAAAATGCGATCTGTATCCAGATAAGTTATCCGGATAATAAAAAACGCATGTTAATGCAAGGTGTAAACGCGTTGTGATCGGATCGTGATCGGATCTGGCTGACCACATCTGGAGGTAGTCTGGCTCGCATTGTGTCCGGATCTTTACTAGGTGTAAACGCTGTTTAAAAGTGTAAAAGGTGTAAAAGTGGTTGTTGAAACCACATATGTATATTTTACTCCTCCCAAAAATGCTAAAAAATAAACGAGTGAGAGCGTGTTATATAGGCTATATGTCATGTTATAGCCTAGTCAGATGCGACACGCATCACCGCAGATGAGCAGCTGAGCGTCTATTCAACGTGCAAACATCGCAAATAAAAGTGAAAGTAAGTCACAGACGCAGTTAACACATCTTCAAGTAAAGAAACGAAATTATCTTACCAGGCCTGTTGCCACTCTCTCTTATTGATGTCTCTGATTTGGAAATTAGCCGATGATCAATAAAATGCCGCTCAGATCTGTTGCTTTTGGTGGCGTGCAATCCATTAAATCTGCATATAACGCAGGAGGTGAAGATCGGATTTATATCCGTTTTGCAAAAACACATTTATGTGGCCAGGTGTAAATGGAATCAGTACTTATTATCCGGATAACTTATCTGGATACAGATCGCATTTTAATACCAGATGTAAACGGGGTCTAAGCGAGCCAGAAGCGACAGTGGCAAGGAACTCACTTGACAGAATGGAGAAGAAAAAAAAAAGCTTTCTGAGAAACCAGGCTTAGTCAGGAGACCAATTCTCCTCTGGCAGAATGAAGCAATGTGGTGTCGTTTGATTCTAGGCTGCATCAAGTCAGAAGTCAGATTTTGGAATGGTATCTTTCAAAATATGCTGTATCCAGTTCTTTCTGCTTGAAGATCAGATTCATCACGCTGGTATGGAGAAGAAGCTAGCCAATGTGATCTGAACAGAGGACTTGTGGTTCTCGTGGTAGCTCAGATAGCTGTTATGTCAATGAAGTCTTCACAGGGTATTGTAGTTGACATGGTCATTTTGGTTGTGTCTAGGTGCAGGTTCACCTATGATCTGGACTGAATCCGACTGAGTTTGTTAGCCTCAGGATAAGGATGTTCTTACGACGTCACAAACACATCGGATGTTGCGGAAAGTATTCCCGGTTCCGTTTGACCGACTTTATGAAGCCCAACAATACTTAAACGGATTTGAATTTATAGAAATATAATAGTGTTTTATGTGTATGCTAGGTTAAAGAGAGTGTGTCTGCCCACCAAACAATGCTTGGAAGACTGTTCCAGAGTTTAAATAGGAAAAGGATCTACCACCTGTAGAAGATTTTGATATTCTAGGTAAAATCAACTGGCTAGAATTTTGAGATAGAAATAGACGTAAATATGTAATAGACATGCCTATGATCTTAAAATGTATGCGATATTTAATAGGGAGCCAATGCAGTGTTGACAGAACCGGGCTAATACGGTCTGTTTTGGACCAGATGGAGTTTATTTATTTAGCCTGCAGGGCAACCACCCAGTAGAGAATTATAACAATCTAGCCTTGAGGTCACTAAAATATTTTTCACGATCTGCTTTTGAAAAAATATGGTAGTATCGTGTTTGCATTCTATCAGTTCTGGCGCCTCTGTCTCAACTGTACAACGCGACGTAGCCTATACATCACACGTTAAAGGGTTAGTTCACCCAAAAATGAAAATTCTGTCAGTATTTACTCACCCTCATGTTGTTCCAACCCCGTAAGACCTTCGTTCATCTTCGGAACACAAATTAAGATATTTAAGATATTAAGATCGCTCCTGCATACAGTCCATAGGCTTCTTGAGGGACTGGCTCTTGCTGTCCTCGAAAAGTCATTAAAGACATCGTTAAAATAGTCCAAGTGACTACAGGGGCTCAATCTTAAGTTTATCAAACGACGAGAACACTTTTGTGCGCAAAAAAACAACAAAAATAATGACTTTATTTCAACTATTCGTTTATTTCTCCCTCTGCGTGAGTCAGGTTACTAGTTTAATAGCGTAAGCTTCTGTTATTGTACGTCACACGCATCACACACACATGACCAGCGTCGGCCAATAGTGAGCCTACGTGTGACGTAGCTCTACGCAATCACACTACGTTAACTGACTTACAGGCTCACGGAGAAGGAAGTGAATAGTTGAAATAAAGTTGTTATTTTTGTTGTTTTTTTGCGCACAAAAGTGTTCTCGTCGTTTGATAAAGGTAAAATTGAGCCCCTGTAGTCACTTGGACTATTTTAACGATGTCTTTAATGACTTTTCGGGGACAGCAAGAGCCAGTCCCTCAAGAAGCCTATGGACTAGTATGCAGGAGCGATCTTAATATCTTAAATATCTTAATTTGTGTTCCGAAGATGAACGAAGGTCTTACGGGGTTGGAACAACATGAGGGTGAGTAAATACTGACAGAATTTTCATTTTTGGGTGAACTAACCCTTTAAGCAATAGGTACGGTACACTGCAATTCACAAAAGTTCATTATTTCCATAAGCCTCGCCGGTTAAACATTAATTCATGCGCTGTTCTAACGTGCGCTTTCCTGAGCGCGCGGCATACCCCCGACGCTCACAGGCGCCTGTCAAACAGCGCCTGAATACTGGACTAAGTTATCTTTCGAGTCTTATTATGCTAATACTGTTAAATACATACAATGTTTACATAAACAGAAATGGCTATGTCTAAAGTGAAAGCAAACATTTGAGAGAAAATCTGGTGTAATATGCCTCTATATTAAACACGTCGCATGCTGGTCTAAAAGCGAAAGTAGTAATACTCGTATTTTCCGCACTATAAGGCGCACTTAAAAGCCTTTAATTTTCTCAATCCGGCCTTTTCTCAAGCCTTATAATCCGGAGTGCATTATATATGGATCAATTGCTCGCGCTCGTGTCCATCTTGATTCCCTACTTTGTCACACGGCCAGTTCAACCTCGTATAAATCAGGTTATGTGTGTCTCCCGCTCACGAGCGCTCACTCTTGTATGTATAGAACTAAATTAATGCTCTCTTAAATATTTTCTACATTCACTAAACAAGATTAGTGTTTCACTAAACAGCTTTTTATGGTTTTGTATGTTAAATTTTTAAAATGTAAGCAACTAATTTAGACTTGCAAACTAGGTGCTGGTGTGATGAGAAGTTCATGCTCGACTTTGTTTTTATGAGAGAACATTTAATTTTAAAACCTTTCTGCAGGCCATATTATTATTTAATGTACACATGAGTGGGGTCAAAAACATTTTAGTTTGAATTTTATTTTATACTTTGCATTGTGCTAAATAAATATTTGTAATTAATTTAATCTTTGAAAATTTTATATTAATTTATGCAATTGCAATGCCTTGATTTTAGTAAAGTTTGTACACAGTCATAGCCATAAATGCAATGATACTAATAATTGGCATAATTTCTTTCGGTGTTTCGGTTTTCGGTTTTTGGCCTTGGTTTCCTCTTTTTCGGTTTCGGCCAAGAATTTTCATTTCGGTGCATCCCTACTCGGCAGGGCTTGACTCATTAGACTCGGCAGGGCTTGACTCAGACTCGGAAGGGCTTGACTCAGATTTGGAAGGGCTTGACTCATTAGACTCGGCAGGAACGAACTCGTTGCGCTCACACTCCGGTTCGGCAGGCAAAACCTCCGCAATCTCTGATTTGGCAGGCATAATTTCCACTGTCTTTGATTCAGCAGGAGGTATATGGGGCGCAGACTTATCAAGACTCACGTGGACAACAGGCACAACAGCTGCGGTGCAGAGAGCAGATTCCAAGGATCTGGCATGAGGCATGGTCTTTCTGGTCGATCGCACTGATATCAGGTGAGGGTCTATTATGCTGGATATCGTCATATAAAGTCTTGTGACTAATTGGGTGGGGCTTACATGAAGCGCAGGCTCAACAAGAACGGTGAGGAGAGTGGATTCGAGGGATCCGGCGCGAGGCACTGTCCGAACAGTGTCGACACAAGGAGTTGACTGCACAGGCATGACGAAATACAAGAATGAAGGAGATGACAGTGGCAGATCCAAGTGCAACAATTTATTCAAATCTAAGACTTAGTCAAAGATAAAGAATCAGCATCAACAGATTCAGGGTTAAACAAAGGTGTGTCGATAAGCAGGCTGAAGATCAAGGGCGGGCTGCAGGCAAACGGAATCCAGAAACAGGCAGAGGGTCACTAGGCAGGCTGCAGACAATCACAGAGATACACCAAGGCAAGAGTCAAGACACAGATAGGCAAGGAAAACCAGGAATGCTCAGACATGCACAAAAAAGGGAAACAATCCTTCACAAACAGACGCCAGGTTAAAAAAGCCAGATATAGGTTAACTAATCAGAAGAGTTGAATCAGAACAGGTGATAGTCAATCAGCAATCAATCAGCAGCAGTCCTACATACTAGGAAGCAATCGAGTCCATAAACATGCAAAAGGGGGCACTAAAACTGGAGTAAGGATATCCCAGAAGGGCTGGCTACCGTAACAGGGGTATGGTACGACTGTTTGATTGACGCATTTTCTGTCCAATGATTCTAGGTGGTCTTGGAGATGATTGGCTGGAGTTTTTCGAGTCCTGCTTGTTCCACAGATGATTTCCATTACACGAGAGTAGATGTTAAAACTTCATACTGATTTATACTTGGCTTTCGCCAAGATAAGCTAAGACTTAGCTTTACAGTAAACTATGCTTCTCCATCCATTTACACTTCTTTCCATATAGTGGTGTAGGGCTGCACGATTATGACCAAAATCATAATTGTCGATTATTCCTTTGGAATTGTAATTGTGATTATACGATTATCATAATTTACATTGACTGATGTTTTAAATAGCTTTATACCATGTTTAAAGCAACTTCATGCCATATTTTTATGTAAAAATAAAAAAACTGAAAATCTGAAATTACTCTTCCTGAAAAACTTTTATTGCTTTTCTCATTACCACAAATGTAAACGATACATTGGATTGGTTTCTTTAAATAAAAAAAGTACAAATATGCAATTGTATGCATAATATATGTAACCAGGTCAGGAATAGCCTGGTATTTGATTAATTTCCCTGGTGATTTGCCCTTATGTTTCCTTTGACTCAGCTGCGCGCGCTGTCCCCTTTAAGAGTGTGCGCATGCGCAGATAAGAGAGAGCACGTCAGACTGAAAGAGAGCGCAGTTTGACAGTCACACAGAGGGAGATATAGTCGATTAAACTGTTAAGGAAAGAACATTTCCAGTTTAATATTGACTTGTGAATCTGTGGTGACAGTCGTGTGGTAGTGTGGAGTCTATGGTTGATTTGGTTGCTTATACGAGTGTGGTGTTCCTGCACGTGAGAGATCTTCCGTGGGGGAAGGGAATTCAGAGACGTCGAGGAAGATTGAGCGTGAGTTAATCTGTAATGTTACAAAAAGTTGTTGAAATGTTAAATAACACTGTTTATTTCGTATATTAATGTAACATTGAGTAATTATTGTTCTCTATGCCGTGTTAGAGGGGAGAACAGCCACACGTGATATTGCACGTGCTCCAGCTACTACATGAGCTTTTTCTGTGTGCTTCAAAGTCTCAATAAGAGTGAGTTTGATAATTTTCTTCTCCTAAAGTGTTTATGTATAATTTATAAGAATATGTGTACTTTTGTTCAAATGTATACTATTTTCTTACTGTTTGATTTCAATAGAAGGGTTCAAACTGTGGATTGTAATGTATTCATGAGGTGAAATGTGCAGATTTCTCATCTATGCTGTTTTATTTCTTTATTTAGGCACATACAGGCCACTACCGTTGTTTTTGGCACTCATTTTATTTGTTTTTTCGAGATTATCAATGTAAAAAAACATCTTTTCTAGCTGTTTTGTAAGGATCTTATTAATTTGTTTTCTGCACTCATTAGAGTCAGTTTTGACAGTTAATTTTGTTTTGCCAATTTCACTTTTTGGAATGTTTTTATAAAACTGCTTTTCTCCTGAACAAAAATATACATTAATGCTGTGTCTCTTTTGAGGCTCAGTCAGGAATTAAAGAACCCCTTTTTTTCTTTAGATGCTATGGCTGTCTTATTTCCTGATATAACATTTGAACGGCTACATCTAATTGTTATACTAAAACTAAAATTAAAACAATGGCAAAACTCAAGATAACCTGTAGAAAAAAGAAAAAAAACTGTGATTGCCTTATCAAGTATTTTGGCCCAGAACACAAGCCATAAAAAATACTTCAAGTTTTCAGGAATGACCAACACATCAGGTTAGGATTTTAAAGATTTCAGGAATGAACAACAACATCAAGTTAGGATTTCAAAGATTTTTGGCAAGGAACACAAGCCTGTCCACACTTTCAGGGATGCACGCAAACAATTTACAATGTTTCCTCCAGTGCTGAACACTCTTTCCGAGGGAGAGCTTGTGGCAGAAATGCACAAATACTTTTGTGCCAACTTGGATAGTGCTGGGAATTGTTTTGCATGTTCCTTCCACCAGACCAAAGGATCCTCTTCACTATCATGAGAAGCAGAGAGAAAATAAGACTGTAGCTCAGCAGTAATGGTCATGTCTTAGACATTGGAGAGAGATGGCGATGCTGGCCTCTGGTCCTCATCAACTTTAAAGAAGCTGCCCAGTGTTTTTTTGGTCTTCTTTAGTGCTGGTGCAATGGGTGCATTTTGGTCATCTGCTGCTTCCACTCTTACAGTCACAGATGGTGGAGGCTTTTAATTAAACAAAGTAAAAAATGTAGTTTAACTAATAAAATATAATGTTGTACTCTAGAATAGTAAGGACTATTTATTCATTTTAAATAAATACTGAGAATGAAACAAGATTATTACCTTTACTGTAGATACTGATGCCATTTCAGTTCTCAAACGAATCTTGACAGCTTCAACTCTGTTTTCATTGATGTACTTGAGCTTGAATCTGGGATCAACTGCAGAAGCCATGTCAAGCAACTCTTGAGTCAGTGGATCATCAAATTTCTCATTCAGGTAGTCCAGGATTTTTTTCTTGATGCATTTTGACAGTTCTGTTTCTCCGTCTTTTTCTGCCAAGATTTTGTTGTTGAACAAATGAAGAACAGGCTTAACATATATTTATAAAATTATATTAATACAGTATATGTAAAACACTGAAGTTGTTGCATGCTAAACTGTTCAATCACTGAATGCATTATAATCCAGGTATGGATAAAAAAAAAAAAAAAAACTGGTCTATATATTATTAGCCATGTGTTTCGAGATTGCCCAAAATGTCCGAGATTCGGCTTTCGCGTTCTACAGTCGCCATTCATTATGTTTACTGTGGTGAGCAGGATGCAAGGGGGTAATCCATCGACTGGAAGTTGAAGCCTCGCGGGAGCTGCCATCTTGTAGCAGAACTTCACTTGCGTTAGCATTTCCATTGACTCCCATTCATTTTGGCATCACTTTGACAGCGAATAACTTTACATCTGAGGCGTTTGAAGACTCCATTTGTCCTTTATTTATTTCTAAAGAAACACGACAATATATAAAATGCTCCATTACCTTGTAGCTTATGTTATGGCCCCGTAGAAGCAGTTTTAAAGAAAGTAGGCTAACGATTGCGTCATACCCACGCGACTCTCTGTCGCACAGTAGCGAGATTACCGTATGGACAGGAGAAGAAGCATAATAAATAGTAAATAAATAATTAATCAGAATACCTAGCAGAATTGTCTCATTCTCCTAGCTTATAGACAGCTCCTATGCACACTCTCCGCCTCTGCGTGTTTCGGAAGGGAATGATTCAGATTTCTCATGCCACAGCACTAGAAGACAGACGGGTTGCTCTCGTCACATTACGTAGTCAAGCTCTGTTTGAGTCTGCGCGTCAGGGACGGAAGTGCTAAAAAATCGCCAAAAACGGGCTTCAATTGTCTCAATGGAGTTCCAATGAGATCGCTCTGTCCATTTCTTTTACTGTCTATGGCAGGATGAGTGAGGGCCACGGGAAAACGCACCGGTCTCGTATCTCTTACGAAGGAGCAGGGGCGGTTCGAGGGTGAGTGGTTTCAACTATGACTGGTACTTTGGTACTTGGTACAAAATAGTACTTTCTTTTTTATTCTGTCTTATTTTTGAAGGTATTACCCCAATCAGAGGAATTCCAACAGGTTCTGCCACTTTTATACCAATATTTTTATGCTAGCATCTCAACTGGAAAAAAGAAATAAATAAGCCTTGTGATTTTTAAGGATTCCTCAGACACATTTTCTATATTTATAAGGGTCATAACCAGAAATTCATGTGATGCTTAAATAGATTTCCAATTCTGAGTCATTATTAATTGTGATATTGCACCCCATTATGAATATAAAACTGTAATTAATGACTAATGGAGATTAAGTTAGCCACTTTCAGATGTCATTTTGATTCATTGCGATTCATAGAATCCAATGTAAATGTTTCGAGAGCCAAAGATATACCCACAGGCTCATTAGAGCTTTCTGATTTACCCTGGCTGCACACTTTGACCAGAAGATTAAAGAAAAGAAAATTTATCCCATCCAAGAAAATCAATTATTTGTAAAAGTATAGAGGTATTCGTATTAGTGATGGGACAGTTGAAACGGAGGCTCCGATGCTCCGACACCATTTTAAAAGCACTATTGTATCACAAACTGTGTGTGTGGTTGCGTGTGTGTGTGTGTCATTTGGGATTCAGTTGAATACTTTTGAGTCAACTGTAACCTGTAACACCATAGAGAAAATGAATGCACCTCACACCTCTATTGGATATAATCATGTTTTATTGCTGGGGTCCCAGAGAACCTGAACAGAACAGGATTAAACAGCTCATTCAAAATATTTTTTCAACTACTCATGTCAATTATTAATAATTATCACAAACTTTTATATTTCTTATAATTGATCAATATGTAACTCTGTTGACCAGGCTACACATGACATGAGTTTTGGTCTCATTGGCACAAATTAATTTAGTGTTTGGGGAGTAACGTTTTACATGTAATGGAGTTAGGTAACTTAATTACTTAACATGTAACTGTAATCTATTACAGTTACTGTGGGGGAAAAAAAATTGAAATTAAATTAGTTAACCGAAAATGTTAATGGTTATGAAGGGATTACATCTGAATATTTTCTGTAAAAAGTTTATTAATATGCCGCTTTGCCACCATGGCGAGTGATAAAAATGCATTCTAGTACTGGAAATTTAAAAACCATTTCTTCCAGAAATCGTCTCAGGTTTCTTGACTGTAATCCTGTTCCCTAAAAAGAAGTAAAGAGATGATGCGCTTGATTTAAAAGCATTACGGGAAAGAACATCTTCGTTTCACCAGTTGTGAACACGTGTGGCAAACACGCCAAAGAATTTGGCTTTAAAGGGATAGTTCACTTTGAAATTAATTTTTGATATGTTTTAGCTTACCTCAAGGGCATCCAAGATGTAGGTGTCTTTGTTTCCACAGTATTTTCAATTTTGACATTTTTCAGTCAACCTGTTGTTGTCTATCAGTCATACACTGGATGCTAAGGGGGTCCACCAAAAAGCATGTACAGAGAAGTCGAAATTAAACATGATTTAATGACTCCTAAATGTAAGTACACATTGATGGCCTAAGACACGAAACGAGCGGTTTGTGTGAGAAAACGAACAGTATTTATATCAGTTTTATATACTAGGAAGGAAGACCGGACGGATGTCTACTGAGGCTCCTGGAATTGAGCTTGACACATAACGATTTCGAGTTTAATGGCCAATATTTCCTCCAAATCAAATGGACAGCTATGGGCAAGAAGTTTGCTCCGGCTTATGCCAACATTTATATGGCTGAATGGGAGGAGTCCGTTTTTCCAAAATGTAAATCTCTGCCTGTTCAGTATTTTCGCTATCTAGACGATATATATGGGGAGTATGGGAGGGGACAGAGGACGACTAGTTGGAGTTTGTTGGGATTCTTAATTCACATCATTCTTCCATCCGAGTGAAATGGACACTGAAGTCGGATGAGATCGATTTCCTGGATACCACAACATATAAAGGTCCAGAATTCGTAAACACCAGGAGGCTGGATACTAAGGTGTTTTTTAAACCCACAGATACCCACGCACTTCTGCATTGGCACAGTCATCACGACCGTCACGTTTTTAGAGGGATTGTTAAAGCTCAGCTCCTGAGATTCCGGAGGATTTGCACCGGGGAAGTGGAATAGAAGCGACTAAAGTTTTGATGGAGGCCCTTAGAAGAAGGAGTTACTCTCAGGGTTTCCTGAGGAAAGTAGTAAAAGAGGAGAGAGAGATGAGTGAGAGAATGACCAATACCCTGCACAAAAGAATTATTACAGTCGTTTTACGATATTCGCAAACAGCTAAAGGTTTAGCGGCAGGACCCTGAAAAATTTTTGAAGAACTATCACAAGAAGAGACATTAGGCAGCAGGTATAGGATGGTGGCAGCCTACAAGAGGGGTAAAAACTTGGAGGATTTTTTGGTTCACAGTAAGATGGGTCCAATAAGTGGGATATCTCCAAGTAAGACCCAGGCTACCTTTGTGAGAGGGAGGAAGAGGACGGTTCACAGGTTTACGCAGGCTATTCCCCTCAACCGAAAAAATTGTGTGTGTGAGATATGTGGGGGAAACTAAGAACTCTATTTTCACTAGGATGTGGGCTTACAGGTACACCGTAAGGAAAGGTACCCCGCGGAAAGGACATATAGTACCTCACTTTCGTAGACATGGGATTAAAAATCTGAAAATTACCGGACTGGAGCATAGAGCAGATTGGACCAAGGCGGATAGATTGAAGAGGGAAAGGTACTGGATTAGGAGACTGGGTACATGGTTTCCAAAGGGCCTTAATCTGAAATAATAAAAAGTGTTTATGTCGAATCAGTTGGTGAGTGGTTTCTGTGATAATTAATTGACTTTAATTTGAAGGGGACTGGGACGTGTAATTCTTAGCACATACCTAAACCTACCCCCCACAAGATAGGATTTTTCTGGATCTAATTTAATTATTCCTGTAACTGCACAGGCACTAAAACCTACCCCTTATAGGGGATGAGCACGAAATTTCTTAGACATACCTTAACCTACCCTTCATAGGGGGAAATTTTAATTAAACGATCCTAGTAACTGCACCAGCACTAAAACCTTCCCCTTACAGGGGATAAGGGTGAAATTCCTTAGATATACCTTAACCTACCCCTCACAGGGGGAGATTGTAATTAGAGGATCCCAGTCATTGCACAAGCACTAAAACCTAGCCCTTACAGAGGACTGGGACGTGTAATTGACGTGGCTGGCTGGGGGGAAGCTTGGCAATTTTAGGCACTGGTGCCCGCCAATCTGAACCTTGTGACACAGGCCCTTTTCGGGTACCCCGGGATACCTTGCGGTTTTAACGAAGGGGTTACTTAGTTAGGGAGGTAGGTATCCAACCTCTCTGGGTCCACCTGGACAGTACGCAGAGAAGGTAGTCTTGGGTTAAAAAGGCCATAACTGGTTCCCAGTCTTCTATAGATGATTAGAATTAGAAGGGTCTTAAAATATTGGTTGAGGTTGTTGGGGATGGTAAATAATTAACACCTTTTATTAGTAGTTTGAAGCTATGGTTGTAATCGTTTTAAGACTGATCCCCTTGGGTGGGCCGCCTCTGAGGAGGGTGTATGGTGTTTAAAGAGCCGTAACACCCAATGATCCTGAGTACAGGATGGTGCAGGTATAGGATGGATTAGAGGGACTGGCCGGGCTCTTTAGGCAATCTTGGATTACACAAAATAGGTAGATATAGGTTTATTAAACCTCACTCCCCGATCTCAATAGGCGCTCTAGCGACAGATGCTAGAGGCTGCAGTTTTTAGCCTCCTTACTAGAGCGCCCGACTCTCACGCCGGAGACCCGGGTTCGAGGCCCCCTCGGAGCGGGGCAAGTAGGACCCGGGTGTAAGGGGTTACATTGGTGCCGTGACCCAGATGAGAGTGAGGTTTAGGGGGTGAGTGTAACGGAGGCCAGCTAGTAGTTGCTGTGCGAGTAAACCTCACTCCCCGATCTCAATAGTCACTCTAGCGACAGATGCTAGAGGCTGCAGTCTTTAGCCTCCTTGCTAGAGTGCCCGACTCTCACGCCAGAGGTCTGGGTTTGACAATATTATGAAGCTGCAGACTCGGAGCCTGCATCTACAGTCCCCCACCGAGAGTCCCGCATTCTCAGACCCCTCGTTTTTCGAACACAGCGCCTCCTGCTGTTCAAAAGGTCGAATAACACCCACACACAGAGTACAGCGTACGATTATCCAAATGCAATTAAAAACAATAGGATGCAATATTACGGTCTCCAAATAAATTATCCAATAAATATTTGCGTTCCCTATGTGCAGAAAAAAACTAATTGTTACTGATGGAAGGGATACAATTACAGATTGAACTATCTTCAGAAAAATAGTATGTGATATTATATTGTTTTTTTTTTTATATTTTTTTATTCAAATTCCAATTTTTCTTTCAGTTCAACCTATAATGGTCTAATTAACATTACGATGCTAAGATTACAAAATCTGTTTTTTGATATTTTGAATGCGAAACAAAACAAATCAGAATAGACAAAACACCAATAAAATAAACAATTCCTACTTTATTTAAGATAATGATCACCTAAACATCATCTTGCTGTAAAGAAAAAAGGAAGGAAAAAATGCATTAAAAAACTCATTTATAAGTCGCTTTGCATAATCCTAAAATGATGTTGCTGGGTTAGGCAGGGGCAACTCCATCGATGTATGGTGTACCCTGCCTACAACATAGGACGATAGCACATGTCTTATGATGTTTCAAAGCTAAATTATAAACGTTAGCTATCTAAATATTTTCGGGGGAAAAGGGCGAAAAAACATAGCCTACATTAACGGCTCAAATCTTGTTACAAACTAACTTTACAAATATTCAATGGACTATTCATATGTTGTATCGATGAGCTAAATTAGTTTTATTAAAAAAATGAATCAAACGAGTAGGCTACTACGATTCGCTAAATAAAATTGAAGATAGCCTTCTCACGTTTATGTTTATCCGATACAATTTGATAGGAGGCGCTGTCTCGAAAAACGAGGGGTCTGAGAATGCGGGACTCTTGGTGCAGGGGGACTGTAGATGCAGGTCTTCGAGTCTGCAGCTTCATACTACTCGGGTTTGAGGCCCGTTTGGAGCGGGGAGAGTAGGACCCGGGTGGAGGGTCATATATACAACCCGAATTCCGGAAAAGTTGGGACATCTTTTAAATTTGAATAAAATGAAAACTATACGACTTTCAAATCACATGAGTAAATATTTTATCACAATAGAACAAAGATAATGTAAAAGAAATTTTACACTTTAATCCAATAAATGAGCTCTTTTCAAATTTGATGCCTGCTACAGGTCTCAAAATAGTTGGGACGGGGGCAACAAATGGTTGAAAAAGCAATAAATTTCGAAAGGATTCAGGTGAGAGAACATCTATAGCAAATAATTAAGTTAATTGATATCAGGTCTGTAACATGATTAGCTATAAAAGGGATGTCTTAGAGAGGTAGAGTCTCTCAGAAGTAAAGATGGGCAGATGCTCTGTGAAAGAATCTGTGAAAGAGTGCGTAAAAAGATTGTGGAATACTTCAAAAACAATGTTCCTCAATGTCAAATTGCAAAGGCTTTGCAAATCTCATCATCTACAGTGCACAACATCATCAAAAAATTCAGAGAAACTGGAGAAATCTCTGTGCGTAAGGGACAAGGGCGAAGACCTTTATTAGATGCCCGTGGTCTTCGGGCCCTCAGACGACACTGCATCACTCATCGGCATGATTGTTTGAATGACATTACTAAATGGGCCCAGGAATACTTCCAGAAACCACTGTCAGTAAACACAATCCGCCGTGCCATCGCAGATGCCAACTAAAGCTCTATCATGCAAAAAGAAAGCCATATGTGAACATGGTTAAGAAGCGCCGTCGTGTCCTGTGGGCCAAGGCTCATTTAAAATGGACTATTTCAAAGTGGAAAAGTATTCTATGGTCAGACGAGTCCAAATTTCACATTCTTGTTGGAAATCACGGACGCCGTGTCCTCCGGACAAAAGAAGAGGGAGACCTTCCATCGTGTTATCAGCGTTCAGTTCAAAAGCCAGCATCTCTGATGGTATGGGGGTGCATTAGAGCATACGGTATGGGCAGCTTGCATGTTTTAGAAGGCACTATGAATGCTGAAAGCTACAGTATATAAAGGTTTTAGAGCAACATATGCTCCCCTCCAGAAAACGTCTATTTCAGGGAAGGCCTTGTGTATTTCAGCAGGACAATGCAAAACCACATACTGCAGCTATTACAAAAGCATGGCTTCGTCGTAGAAGAGTCCGGGTTTTGAATCGGCCTGCCTGCAGTCCAGATCTTTCACCAAAAAGAGAACATTTGGCGCATCATTACACGAAAAATGCGTCAAAGGCGACCACGAACACTTCAGCAGCTGGAAACCTATATAAGGCAAGAATGGGACCAAATTCTAACACCAAAACTCCAGACATTCATAAACTCGATGCCCAGACATCTTCATACTGTTTTGAAAAGAAGAGGAGATGTTACACCATGGTAAATGTGCCCCCGTCCCAACTATTTTGAGACCTGTAGCAGGCATCAAATTTGAAATTAGCTCATTTAGAGGATAAAAGTGTACAATTTGGTGGATCAGCCTCATCAAAAACATGTGCTGGCCAGTGCATTTCTGCGTCCTTCCTAATCTAAACTAGATGACCTGGTGAGGTCGTCTGGGGGGAGGCATATTGAAAAAGCCTAACCATGACCCAGGAAACATTTTAAAATAATAAAATAACCCCATGTCAGGGGACCTTTAAAAAAGTTTTGTACATCCAGAAATTTTCTCATAATTTATTAATCTTTTACTCTCATACCATCCGAAATGTATTCAACTTTCATTCTTTAGATTAACAGAAACAAAGGTTTTTTTTTAGAAAATAAATAATCTCTGGGAATACATAATGCAAGCTCATGGGTTCCTAAAGGTTGCAGCATCAAACAACACACACTGCAATAACTACAGTAATCCATACGGCCCCAATGGATGAATCAAGGATGGGTCTTCTGAAGTGAAATTTTAAGTGATGAGAAAAATAGCAATATTTGAAACTTTTTAAACTGTAGGCTATCGCTTCTATCGACCAACTGTCAGAGTTGAGTTCAAGCTTGACGCATCTTGAGGTGTGATGTCAGAAGCGTGATGAAAAGTCACACGGATGTTGGATGCTGTCAGTTTTTAATTATTTATTTTTTTAATTAATGCTATCAACAAAATACAAACAATAAAATATAATAACAATGAGGGGAAAAAAAAACAAGACAGGAAGACAGAGACGCCAGTTCCCTTTCAAGGGAACTTCGAGCTGCGTTGTCAAACGCGATGGGAATGCACTGCGTGATCGCGTCGTGAAGCGTCTGTACAATCAGTCCAATGAGAGAGTAGGACGTCAGGTGACGTCACTGACCAGGAAACTATAAAGCACCCTTGAGATCAGACTGCGACAGCTTCTGTAGCCTTCAGCAAGCGATCTCTGTACTCTGTCCTTTTCTGTTTATTTTGTCAAAGCCAAGAAAAAAAATATATATCACTATCTATATTTATGGCAAGCAAGATTATAGACGCTGTGTGGTTCCCTGCCCTCGTTACATCACGGGTGGGGACACACATCAGCTATTTGTTTGGGAGTGGAGCATGCCAGCAGTCAGTTCTCGAGGGAGCTGACTGTGGGCATTGCGAGAAGCTGTCCGCGAGGACGCTCCGCTCCCGCCGGGCGTTCTCCGAAGAGGACGGTTCGGTTCGCGTTTCCCGCGCGGATCTCTCTGTTGCCGAGGCACGGAGACGACTCGCATTTCGGGGTTCGCAAATGGATCTGACAGCGGGGGTTGGGACGAGCTCAGCTCTATCTCAGCTTTCACATGCCAGATCTAGTGGACTGCGATTTCCAGTTCCGAGGAATTGGTATCGTTAGTGTTTTGTTTTAAAAAGAAACAGTACAAAACAAATAAAAATGTTAAGAGTAAGGCAGATGTTTGACTTTTAAATGAATGAATAAATAAGTCAGCTCATATCTGCTGAATAAAGAGGAGCTTTTAAAAAGGAGGTTTTATTTATGCTTTTGCCAGTTAAAATTTTACTGGCTAGCTGAATATTATGAGATTGAAAAATAAATAAGAGTTTTTAGATTAAATTTATCTTAAAAACTAGAAAACTCTGTATCTCAGCCTCCTCGTCTGGGTTTAAATTGTATGTGTTTAATCCCCAAATGTCTAATTATAGCAATGTTTGGGTATTTCAGTGCCTCGGGTAACGGGTTAGCAAGCTTGCAAGCTTTCTCTCTCCCGAGTCAGTGTCATCGTTTTTAACCCCGACGTTACCCACCAGCCATCATAAATAATGAATACATTTTTATTAGGCAGCCCTGGTGGGTATGGAATGAGTGTGAGGAGCGACTCTCTTAGGAGGGTCGCAGCGCTGCCAGTTCGGTTGTTCCCGCTGGTGGCCACAGAAATATATGTACATATATGTTTTTCCGATATAAAGATAATGGGAAAATAAAGATATAAATATGTCTGTTCTTCTGGACGCTCCGCTTTCAAGAAAACTATGAAATAATCCATTCAGCGGTGTTCCAGAGGTTTCTTCCTCACCAATGTTCCAGCAGTCTCGGCCTATTAAGCTCCTCGCGGCACAAGGTGCAAAACAGAACAAAAGTCTAGCCAGTTAGAGATATGCAAGATCTGAGGACTGTTTTATCTCTAAAAAGAGCTTCAACAAAATTCCGAGGGTAGGCAAGATCTGAGGACTGCCATCTCTAAGATAGCCCTCTGGGGGGCGATGCTATGAGGAGCATAGCAGGACTGCCACATCGGTTGTTCCCTGTCGGTTCACCGTTTCAGGGCGCTGAGGTGTCAGTGTCCCCATACGGTCCTACGAGGAGGGCCGTAGAATGGTCAGTTCGGTTGTTCCCGGTCGGTTCGCCGTTTCTGGGCACCGAAATGTCCGTTAAACAAAATTACGAGGGTAGGCAAGATCTGAGGACTGCCATCTCTAAGAAAGAAACTACGGCCGGAAATTCCTCAATGGGTCCTGCATGTGATAGAAAAGGGTTACAGAATTCAGTTAAAAGAAAAGAAACTGTTCTCGTTCACCCAGATTTCTAGGGGTCCTTCCCACCGTGGTGGTCCCCGAGCAGGCTCGGGTTATGGAACAGGAAGTGATGACACTTTTGCAAAAAGGGGCTATGAAAGGGTTCCTCCTACCAGCAGAGAGTCAGGGTTTTTACAGCCGATACTTCATCGTTCCAAAGAAAGATGGTGGGTTACGTCCTATTCTAGATCTGTGTCAGCTAAACAGCAGAGTTCAAAAAGCTCAAGTTCAGAATGCTTACACTCAAACAGATCGTGTCACAGTTTCAGTCCGAGGACTGGTTTGCCACAATAGACTTGAAGGACTCTTATTTTCACATATCCATCTATCCATCCATCACAGGAGGTGTCCTGAGGTTTGCTTTTGGGGGCATAGCTTACCAATATCCTATCCGGCGGCCTAGGTATGAAACTAGGCCAGTCACTCACTGTGAAACAGTTTCAGAGACTGTTGGGGCTCATGGCAGCTGCATCCATCGTAATCACTTTTGGCCTTCTGTACATGAGACCCCTGCAGTGGTGGCTCAGGACCAAGGGGTTTTTCTCCTATGGACCCAGGGGAAATTGTTGTCACTGAGGGCAATATTAATTCCAGGGTCGATATTCAGTCGAGGCAGGGGCTGATGCCCAGGGAGTGGAGACTCCACCCCGAGGTGGTGGAGCTCTTATGGGAGAACTTTGGTCAGACCCAGGTCAATCTATTTGCAACTCAGGAGACAACTCACTGTCCGTTATGGTTCTCTCTCATGCATCCAGCTCCTCTAGGACTGAATGCGATGGTGCAGGTGTGGCCGAGGCTACACCTGTATGCATTTCCCCCGACATCAATGCTCCCGGGAGTTCTGGAAAGAGTTTGCCAGGAAGGGGCTCATCTGTTGTTAGTAGCCCAGCACTGGCCGACCAGAATATGGTTTGCGGACCTGCTTTCACAGGCGGGGGGCACAATATTTCACCCTCGCCCCAAGTTGTGGAAACTATGGGCTTGATCTGTGAGGGGGCCCAGTTTATAAATGCTGGTCTCTCGACTGAGGTCGTGGAGACCATTCTTCAATCCAGAGCTCCCTCCACAAGAAAACTTTATTATTTCAAATGGAAATTGTTCTCTACATGGTGCAGAGAAGGTGCTTTTAATCCTGTTGACTGCCTGGTTGGTACAGTTCTCGATTTCTTGCAAGACCGTTTCTCTGCTGGACTAACTCCCTCCACCTTGAAGGTGTATGTTGCGGCTATATTTGCCTTTAGATCCCCTGCGGGGGCTTCTTCTCTGGGGAGAGGTCCTCTAATAACTTGTTTTCTCCATGGAACATTGAGGCTGAGGCCTGCCTTGCACTCCAGAGCACTGGCTTAGGACCTGGCCATTGTACTCGAGGGTCTGGCTTTGGCTCCCTTCGAGCCTATCGAAGAGTTTTCAGAAAAATTCCTCACTTTAAAAGCTTTGTTTCTTCTCGCAATTTCTTCTATTAAGAGAATTGGAGATCTGCAAGCTCTTTCGGTTGCTCCTTCGTGTTTGGAATTCGCACCTGGTATGGTTAAAGCATTTCTATACCCTAGGCTCGAAGTTCCCTTGAAAGGGAACGTCTCAGGTTATGTATGTAACCCTAGTTCCCTGAGAGGGAACGAGAGCTGCGTTCGCCTGCCATACTCCCTGCATGCCCTGATCGACTTGCTTCAGGCCTTTCACAGAAGCTGTCGCGGTCTGATCTCAAGGGTGCTTTATAGTTTCCTGGTCAGTGACGTCACCTGACGTCCTACTCTCTCATTGAACTGATTGTACAGACGCTTCTTGACGCAATCACGCAGAGCGTTCCCATCGCATTTGACAACGTAGCTCTCGTTCCCTCTCAGGGAACCAGGGTTACATACGTAACCTGAGACGTTCTCACGTGAGTTTCACAGCACACTTATGGAAGCGATAGTCTACAGATAAAAAGTTTAAAATAATGGTATTTTTCTAATAAACACTTTTCACTCCAAAACATAAGAGATTGTTGTATGTCATAATAGTAGAATAAGTAACCCTTAGTTCTAAAATACTTACAGTATACCTCATAGTATTCCCCTAACTTTACATATTGTTCCCTTATACATACACGTACATATTTTATAGGTACACTATAATTACAGAAAGTTACGCTGTAAATTAATTCTACTCCTACCATACTTTGCAGGCTTTAATCTAAGCTTTACCAAATCCCCTACATATTTATGCTTCTTTCTTCTCAAATAATAATCAATCAATAGTTCATATCTATTTTTATTATGTGCACTAATAAACATACAGGCTTAATAATATACAGTTGCTTTGCATCTGGGTGCTTACTAACTATATATTATTAAGTCAAGTGAAGTCACATTTATCTCTATAGTGATTTTTACAATACAGAAAATAGCATTACAGTTTAGCTTAAGCAAGCTCAGTAATGTTTCATTTTTGTTGCAAAAAGGTTGTTAAATTAGTTAATTTATACACTCACCTGAAGGATTAGTAGGAACACCACACTAATAATGTCTTTGACCCCCTTTCTCCTTCAGAACTGCCTTAATTCTATGTGGCATTGATTCAACAAGGCGCTGAAAGCATTTTTTAGAAATGTTCGCTCATATTGCTAGGATAGCATCTTGCAGTTGATGGAGATTTGTGGGATGCACATCCAGGGCACAAAGCTCCCGTTCCACCACATCCCAAAGATGCTCTATTGGGTTGAGATCTGGTGACTGAGGGGGCAAAATTAGTACAGTGAACTCATTGTCAAGTTTTTTCCATGGTGCATTATCCTGCTGAAAGTAGCCATCAGAGGATGCTGAAAGTAGCCATCAGAGGATGGGTACATGGTGGCCATAAAGGGATGGACATTGTCAGAAACAATGCTTGGGTAGGCCGTGGCATTTGAACAATGCCCAATTGGCACTAAGGGGCCAAAAGTGTGCCAAGAAAACGTCCCCCACACCATTACACCACCACCAGCAGCCTGCACAGTAGTAAAAAGGCGTGATGGATCCATGTTCTCATTCTGCTTCCGCCAAGTTCTGACTTTACCATCTCAACATAAAGCGAGACTCATCAGACCAGGCAACATTTTTCCAATCTTCTCCTGGCCAAATTTGGTGAGCTCTTGCAAATTGTAGCCTCTTTTTCCTATTTGTAGTGGAGATGAGTGGTACCCGTTGGGGTCTTCTGCTGTTGTAGCCCATCCACCTCAAGGTTGTGCGTGTTGTGGCTTCACAAATGCTTTGCTGCATACCTTGGTTGTAACGAGTGTTTATTTCAGTCAAAGTTGCTCTTCTATCAGCTTGAATCAGTCGACCCATTCTCCTCAGACCTCTATCATTAACAAGGCATTTTCGCCTACAGGATTGTGGCATACTGGATGTTTTTTTCCCCTTTTCACACCATTCTCTGTAAACCCTAGAAATGGTTGTGCGTGAAAATCCCAGTAACTGAGCAGATTTTGAAATCCTCTGACTGGCTCATCTGGCACCAACAGCCATGCCACACTCAAAATTGCCTAAATCACCTTTCTTTCCCATTCATTCAGTTTGGAGTTCAGGAGATTGTCCACACCCCTAACTGCATTGAAGCAACTGCCATGTGATTGGTTGATTTGATAATTTCATTAATGAGAAATTGAACAGGTGTTCCTAATAATCCTTTACGTGAGTTTATATATACCCACTCTGGAGTAAATCGTGATATCATCATCCAAGCTCAGTTCAGTTCCCATCTAATGGTGTCAATGCAGGCAGATCAATAATATTGTTGAATATTAAATTCAATTTCCCCAAATAAGCAAACCAAAAGCCAATGGCAACAAAGCCGAAAAAAGGTGGAAAGGTGACAGTGGTGAGGAACCAAAACTCTATCAGGTGACACAATGGAAAAAAAAAACCTTGGGAGAAACCAGGCTCAGTCGATCGCCAGTTCTCCTCTGGCCAATGAACAAAGAGTGTATGATTATGATTTAGGCAGCATTATAGGCCAGAAGTCAGATTGGATTGTAACAATTAGAATAATATCCATTTCCATATACATACAGTCGGCAACGCGTCATAGTTGGGGGGCGTGGTCGGCGTGGGGGAAAGCAGCGCGACCATCCTATGTATTTGAATGACAAAAATGTCATATTGCGAGTCATTTATGGCTGCCGACCGGCAACGGTACATTGCAAAATTAACTGTAATAGGTTATGATTGCCCTTATTTAATTTAAAACTGGGTCAATGACCCAACCAAATGGCCGGAGGTGTCGTTTCCAGACTATTGTAAGTTATCTGGTTGAATCTCCAGGTAAGACATCGCGGAAGCAACAGGGGCAACACAAGCCTATATTACTCAAACAACTTGCGTATAAGTTACTATAAGTCCATAAAACCATTACCAATTGTACGTATGCTTCACTCCAAACTATTAATCCTTTTGTAAAACGGTGATCAGTTAGTAGATACGAAGTTGCAGAGGGACTTTGCTGACAGTTATCCGAATTCTCACAGACCGCAGTCTGATAACCTTCAGCTGATAACGCTAATGTGACTGAGACATCCCTTATGAAAACAACTAAAGGAATCTTGTAGTATTTTAGGACAAAATATTATAGTAACGTTAATCCTATAGGAATACTATAGTATTTTGGGACATAGCCTAGAAGTATAGAGGTATTAAAGAACATCACAGAAGTATTGTACACTACTATAGAATACTAATAGCCATAGGATTACTATAGTTCTTTTTCGTATGGGATGTAAAGTCAGACAAATCTGGCCCACTGCCTAACGAGTTAAACATCTACTACTATCACACAGGGACCTCTACTCACACAGTAATCTAATAAGATATGATTAATTTTGCCATTTTGTCCTCCTATCCGGTTCTGTATGTATGTAAGAAAGGCTGTAGAACTTCAATTTATAATTTGTTAGTTTATTGGTGGTACAGAAAACGACACCGCAACTCTTCGGCATGATTGTCCCATGTATTTCAATAGGCGCCAAGGCAATGTTTTCCCCCACGGGCTAAATTCACACCACGTGACGGGGCGTTCCCGGGGGCGTTCCCAGACCAACCGACTGTATCTATGGTTGAAGTGCGGAGTCATGCAGGTTGGATCAGTGGGGATCAGTGCTGATGGCTGTCGTGTCAATGAGGCCTTCACAGGGGAGAGTCTAATATACGTTATATATTTCTGTAAAATAGACTCGTACATGCAAGTCACAATGTGCAGCCAGTAAAAGCTTTACCCCACATCCTGGCAAAACCAGAGCCAGTATTCTCACGTAGTAAATAGGTTTGTTCCAATTTGTGCAGATGATGTTTGGAATTCATTCTTCACTGAACTTGAGTGCTATCTGTAGCCCTCACCCATTTACCCAGTTACCAGGACAACCACACTGGCCCTAGTAACCAAGCTGGTTTCCATAGAAACTATTGCAGACTAGTCTCTTCGTGTGTCAGGAATTAGAAAACAGAAGAAAATATTGCCCTTGTGTACAGGACAAGTGACTTCCAACTCTTACAGAAAGCAAAGTGTTTTGTACAGTATTTTGACTAACTACATTTTTTTTTTCAGTTTTTATTAACACATATTAAATGTAGCATCTGGTGATAAATGATATTTACACTAAGGCTGTGTCTCTGCCAAAAGCTGAGCTAAAAGCTGAGCTCATGTCTCAAGCCAGAAGGACTGCCCAGATTTCTGCTCCACCAGCTTTGCCATGGTGGTTCCCATCTCCAGTGACTTCACCACAACCACCTGATTCTCAATGTTGTTGTCCTTCACCCCATGATCCAGGCCCGCCAGTGCTCCATCATCCAGGTCCAGTTCCCCATTCACAGGCTTGGTTCTCCATCTCTCCCCCTGGACCTCCACACCTTCTGCACCTTTTGGTGTTTTGATGTTTTATTTGGGTGTCTAGAGCCACCTACAGAGGAGGTTGGTTTTGGATTTTATTTTTTATGTTGTAATTTGGTTCCTGTGACTTTGTCAGGTGATCCCCTTGCCCTATTGTAATCTTGCAGGGTTTCCCATACATTCATTAATTTGTGGCAGCCTGCCACAATATCAACGCTGACCACCACGGATTGATTTTCTGTTTTTTTTAACTATTTAATATGGGTAAAATTTTGCTTTATTGTAGAGCTGCGCACAGCTTGCTCCCTCCCTCTCTCACAAACTGATAACGGAGATGCAAATAGCTCCTACTCTTCGAGCACGATCTGAATCAAAACATGAGCATACGTTGGAGAACGGATTGTTGCCGATGCTTATTCCCCCAGCGAAGATTCCAGAATCAATTCAGAGTTGAATGGTTAGTATAATGAATACTATAACTCTGAGAAGTTAGTATATGTTTAATGCTGTCTCATTTCCATTACAGATTCATGCAAAAAAAAAAAAATCTAATACTAATGACGCGAAAATGCGAAATGACGGCGTTTCCATTAAAGGGCACCTATTATGCCCCTTTTTACAAGATGTAATATTGGTCTCGGTTGTCCCCAGAATGTATTTGTGAAGTTTCAGCTCAAAATACCCCACAGTTAATTTATTATAACCATTTGAAAATGTCATTTTGGGGCCTGTTTGAAAATGAGCTGTTATGGGTGTCTGCCACTTTAATGCAAATGAGCTGCATATCCCTGCCCTGCCTTTGGATGAGGGCGTTACTTGATACCTATGTCAGTCGGTCTAAGCAGAAGGGGAGAGTGAGAGACACGCTGTTTTGTCTGTCATTCAGCGTACGTTTGAATCGGAATAAATAAATAGCACGAAGAGACTCCGGCAGAATAAACACAAATGAGAATGGACCAGTACGTCTCGGTATGGTTATTTGATACATTTATGTACTTTAGCGTTGTAATCGCGTCCTCTTTGCAAGTATGGTGGAGCAACACACACACACAGACACACAAACACTAACGCTGGCGCATTTTTTTTAAACTAACGTTACATACACATTCTGTGATAAAGTTTGCTACTGTACGTAACTTACAAGAGAAATTACATTTATGCAGGGACCTGTGGCGTCATGTTTACTTGTCATACAGGTGCTTCTGTGGCAAATGTGAGAAGATGGCTAACTTACAGAACAAGAACATATATGCGGTTTTTAATACAATATCTTTAATATATATATATATATTTATAAACGTGTGGTTACACACTATTCAAACAAGGTTTAAATTATATACACTGACATCCTACGACGACAACAACTTTAGACGCATTTGTTATTGAATTGGCTGACATCGACTGAAAAGACTATTTGCTCAAAAGTCATAAAATACACTTACTGTTACTGGATGTGACGGTGGATCGCAAACAGTAGATGACGATCCACACTTGAGGATTTTCTTTTAAGCCACAACAACAGGATTAACCCACGAGTCCACGACAGAACACTTAAGTTATGTTTCCAAGAGACATTACCGGCTGTCGTTGAAACAATGGAGGATGGTGTGTACAGATCACTGAGGGCGGGGTCTAGGCCACAGCCACACTGTCAATCAAACCCCTTGCTCACTTTCTACGTCACAAAGAGCTGAATCTAAGAACAGCTCGTTCTGAGACAGTGCACATGATTTATTGAGATTGTAAAAAAAACCACTGGGTGGATTTTTATCATTCTAGGGTGGTTTTGCTCACACACTGCCAACAGACATTTATGTTCAAACACCATGTAAAAGTGAATTTTCCATAATAGGTGCCCTTTAAACGAAGTTACGCGACTAAAACATTTTTTTTTTCCTCTTGCGATAAGTCATTCCGAAATCATGGCTATGGATTTGGTAGGTTTATATATATCAAATCCACCGCATTAGACATTATTATTAGTGGTGCTTGCAAAGCAACACTATTGTTATCCTGCATACTTATTATTATTCTTCTTATTATTCCGGACACTTTTTTGTCCCGCTACTCCTCCCGCAGTTTTTGTCACAGACCCATGAATGAGGTGTCAAAACGTGCGGATTATTCGGGAATGGTGTGCTATGACTTTTCTAAGAGATCGGATGTACGATGTTCGCACAGCGGACCGAAAAGCGGCCAAAAAAGTCCCATTGACTTACATTGAAAAATGTTCAAAAATTCAAATCTCAACTGTCACTTTCTCACAGACACAAAAGGGCCTGACAGCCCTGCTGTCAGGCAGATGTCTCTCTCTCCCTAGGAGGATTTATTTTATCAAGCATCCAGTAAATAATGGCCTAAAATCTTCATAGTCACACCATAGCAACCAGTTACAGCACCCTAGCAACCGTGGGCGATAGGCACGAGGCCGCAGGCCTCGTGCCATACTAAATAACTCTATAAAAACTCTATAAAAACTCATTTTAGAGACTAAATAGTAATCATCTGTTAAAAAATACACGCCAACATCACAGACCACTGATTGAGGCGTCAAATTGTGCGGATTATTGAGGAGAGGTGTGCTGTGACTTTTCGTAGCGATCGGTTGTACGATGTTCGTCTGGCGGGTGATAAATCGGCCGAAAAATGTCCCATAGACTTAACATTGGCACAAAATTTGTGAGATCATATCTTTTGACCAGTAGGTCATAGAGACTTGGGGTTGGGCTCTTTTGACTCGGCCTATCATGCAGCCAACAAGTAGTGAAATACTAACTTCATATTCACGCCCTAGCAACCACTTAGGGCAGCCTAGCAACCGTAAAACAACATATACAAGCCATATCTCAGCTACAGAAAATAGAAGAAAGATGGATTTTGACTTTTTTGACTTAGACTGTCAACTAGTCTTTAAATATCATCACATACACTGTATAATCACACCATAGCAACCATATAGAGTACCCTAGTAACCACCTGAAGACATGAATAAGCCATATCTCAGCTCTACAAAATAGAAGAAACATGGATTTTGACTTTTTTGATTCAAACTGTCAACTAGTCTTTAAATATTATCTCATAAATTGTATAATCACACCATAGCAACAATATAGGGTACCCTAGTAACCACACAAACACATGAATATGCCATTTCTCAGCCCCAAAATATCGTAGAGACATGGTTGTTGGCTCGTATGCAATTATTTGCCACACCATAGCAACCGGGTGGTGAGTTTTGCCACTGCAAGCACCACTTCACATTTTCCTCTGGAAATGTACATTCTAGTTATTATTATTATTATTATTATTAATGAAAAGAGATGTAGACAAGTGTGCTATCCAAGCATTAATGGCAAGGACAGACCCTTAAACTGTGAATGGCACATGTGAGGTGTTTTCTCACTTATTTGTGCTCCGAGGTCTTGATTGTGGATTTTCTTTGAGGTTTAGAAGCCAGTATTCCTGTATTTGGTCTTTTATGAATTTTATAAAGAACTCTGTCACATATTCTGTCCAAACACGCATTTTGGGTATCTATTCTATACTGGAGTAATTATTTTTTAGCTGACTTTTTACTTCTACTCCTTTCATTTTCACACAATTATCTGTAGGCTACTTTCTACTCCATACATTTTAAAAATAGCCTTACTACTGCTATTTCATTTCAGCTTGTTTTCAATTCTGCTTGTCAAAAAACAAACAAAAAAAAAAAAACCTATCCAGATAAATCGTGCCATCCGGATAGAGTGCTTTTGATTGTGATTGGATGAGAAGTATATATACCATTCCGACACACGGTCCATTGCACGTGCAACATTGTTGCCATTAGGTACAGTATATCAACACTCTCATGTGTCACACATTGAGCGTCACAGTCACTCATTTTGGTCCTTTGTTTTTCTCTCTGTTTATAACATTAATATACACAAAATGTCTCTGGACGCACTGCTCTCGTTATGGAACCGGCAGGAATCAAGCGTGTCTCCCCTGGAGTTCTGCAGTCAAGCCTGCCACTTATCAGCCAATCAAAAAAAAAAAAAAAAAAGACAAAAAGAAAGGGCCTACACAATAGCCAATCAGAAAATTTCACTATTGTATCTGGATAAAATTTAACATAACAACCAAAGAAAAAAAGCATATCCTGGAATTGTGCATGTGATTCTTTCACTCCTGCTGCCTGTCTTCAAAACTTGAGAGCCCTGCTATATAATTGAGCATCCATACCAGGAAGGTATCAGGATTATGAGTTATTTAAATTTTTTTATGAATCACTTGGATTAATCATTCATTTTGACAGCACTAATGTTAAATGTATATAAAGACAACCATACAAGGGTTTTTGTTACTAACCCTGCCCTGGGTACACATATTTTCTTGTCCGTTGCCCTCACAGATTCGCAGCTAACCTTATGTGCGTTTATATTCCAATAAAGGTTATTGATAACATGCCTCTGAAGTTTGACTTCTTGCCCCATTACAATACATACGTATAGGTTCCTTTGGAGCGGCCTAAGCTTTTGACCTTTATGCGGTGAATCCAACCAATCGTAGAAACAGCTGTGTCGTCATCAGAGCTTGTGCAGCCGCCATAGACAGTAAAAGAAATGGACACAGCGACCCTTTATGCGGTGAATCCAACCAATCGTGGAACAGCTGTGACGTCATCAGAGCTTGCGCAGCCGCCATAGACAGTAAAAGAAATGGACACAGCGACCCCATTGATTTCAACGGAGAAGACTGAAGCCCGATTATTGCACTTCCTGCCTGATGTCTGAGTGACTGCGCAGGCTCAAACTGGCGTGACGACAGTCTGACAGTTGAAAATTATCTAGTAGCTGTGCCAAGACAAATCTGAATCACCTAATTCCTGAAAAACGTTGTTGAAATATTTTGTCCCGTTGCTTTTATGGACTCTCTATATATGGGCTTCTCCCTTCCCAGACAGCAAACTGACATTGAATCAACGTGGAAACGACGTCTCTCATGACATTGAAACAACGTTGATTTTGCTCATCGAATTAACGTTGAACCAACGTCAGACGCGGCATTCTTCAAAGCTAAATAAAAATCGAAAATTGGTTTGCTTTCATAACGTTGAAACAACGCGTTGATTTCAAGTTGATTTTCCGTTAGTTTTGAAAGAATGACGCGTCTGACGTTGGTTCAACGTTAATTCGATGAGCAAAACTATGTCAGATCAACGTTGTTTCGATGTCATATTTCCACGTTGATTCAATGTCAGTTTGCTATCTGGGTTATGCCTCCATTTCCCCCCCGACTGTAAAAGATTGCCTGTGAGTTTCTCCTCCTGTCTATACGGTAATGTCTCTATTGTGCAACAGAAAGTTGCGTGGTTATGACGCAATCGTTAGCCTATTTTCATGTAAGATACAAAGTAATGGAGCCTTTTAAACATTGTTGTGTTTCTTTAGAAATAAATAATGGAAAAATAAAGTGTTTGGATGCCTCAGATGTAAATTTATTAGCTTTATATACTCTGATCTATTTGTCATTGGTTCATTTTTTTTATTATTATTCACAGGTGTGTCTTGTTAAGTCATTATTCTTTGTGTATGGCTTTGGCAAGCAGGACGAGGGCCGACAGAGAATGGTGGTAGGCCAGTGGCGTGATTACTGATTACTAAGAAGCTTTTTTTTTTTTTTGGTGGTTGTGGTGATTTACACAAGGAATTCACATTTAAATTAATTCATGCTTGTCAACATGCACATTGGCATAAATCTACAGTATGCCAATGTGCATGTTCATAAAACCTAATTGATTGATTGCGTGTGTATTTCAATTTGGTAACATCAAAATTATTTGGATTGAATTTGTAGTAACAACCTTTTTTCTTTTTTTTTTTTCTTTTTTTTTGCTTTTATATTGTACATCATGAAATGAACACGTGTCCACACAAACACATTCACAGACTGTCAAAAAACTGAAAAAAGCCCAGCAGTAAAGGTCTGTCAAAATTCTCCAGGCTTCTTGGGAATTAATAAAAGAGCTCGCAAACAACTTTGTCATTTTGTGTTAGCTCTTAACCTTAGCAATCAATCTTTTTCTGAAAAAGGAAACAGAGAATTAAAATGACATGCGAGGATAGGGGAAGCTTCAATTATTGTATGAATGTGTCTTGTGCCGGTTCAGTGTGGCTTAGCTATTTTCTGAATGATATCATACCCACCGTCTTCATTAAGTGGCTGCCATTTAAATCAGTGAGTGCTAAAATGGATTGTCAACAGATGGTGAAAGGATATGACTGTTAACACAGTTGCTTAGTAACACAATCAGCCTCTGAAATGAGAGTCAATGGCTCCTTTGCATTTTTCAATGGAAGGTGAGAGTACAATTGGTTCCCATCATGCACAAAAGCTTGTTTGAACTGAAATCTCTGGTACTACCTACTGCATACAGTATGTGTTACAATTATCTGTAGTAGTGACTTAATTGAATGAAACACAACTTTGATTATTTTCTTTTTAGAACCATGTTATAGGTAGCCATCAGGTGACAGAATGGAGAAAAAAAACCTTGGGAGAAACCAGGCTCAGTCGGGGGGCAGTTCTCCTCTGGCCAACGAACGAACAGTGTATGACAGGCAGCATTACAGGTCAGAAGTCAGATTGGAGAACATTCACAATATTATCCAGCTCATCTGGTTGAAGAGCATAATGTATCGCAATGTACAGAATATGTAAGGTATAAACATTAAAGAAAATAATTGAATGAGAATATAACAAAGCACTGTCTCTCTCTCTCTCTCGCTCTCTCTCTCTCTCTGTGTGTGTGTGTGTATATAGATATGTACACACATATACGTTAATGTTTGTACTTTTCACATTCTGTACATTGCTTTCTGTAATATGCATGTCGACCAGCAGATGGCACCATAGACAAAGAACTTGAAATTATACATAATATCTCTATAACAGAATACTATTACACTCTCTTTGATAACTTTGATACTTTAAAATAACAATCTTTTATAATAGTTTTTTTAACTAATGCCACATCATATACATAATAATCCTAAACTTATGAGCACTTTTAAAACGTTGACAGTATGAAATCTTGTATAACATGAAACCAATAAATCAGGAATATTTTTGTTTCTGCTTCCTTACAAAAAGTAAGCATAGCCTCCATATTATAATCGTCACACTTAATATTGCATTCATTTTTTTTATTTGAATCTACTTTAAAAATATATATACTATTACATTATATTATATTATACATTCAAGCTTCAGAAAATGAAACACACACACCATAAAGGTGGTCCATACAAGCCATATATATTATAACTGTGAGGAAAAGTACAGATCATCTTTTCTATCTTTTTGAAGCTTGAAAGCTTCAGTACCTGTTCTTCATAATTTAATGCAGGTTTCACAGAAGAAGATGGTGGCTGCTTAGGGCCCCTACATGTGACGTGACGTGATTCGAAATTGAATGCTAATTCAAAAGACGTGCTGTAAAATAATGCATTGTGATGGGTCATTTCGGCTGCACGTCAGAGAAGTTTATCTTCTTTGCCGTCTTCGGTGTGTCCATGGCGTAAAATGAGGGCATGGGGGGACCGGAGACTTGAATATTTAGGGGCGTGTTATTCTAATGACGATCGTTTTAGGTCGCAGGATTTATCAAAGGCAGGCATTGCGTACACTTGAATTTTAAAGGTACGCACAGCTTCATAAATCAGGCGGTGAGAGGAGTGTAAGCATAATCTTACGCCAACATATACGCCCGTTTCTACGCAAGAATGATAAATGAGGGCCACTATCTCTACCCCTGTGTCTGTACTGTGTTCCAAGACCTCATGCTCTAGGGGTTATGCCGAGCGCCCAGCGTTCGAACCGGAAAACGGGTGCAAGCATTTCCGGTTTGCAGTGGTTAGGTGATCTCTGAGGTAACTTTCAGGATTAGTTAAACTCAAAATGAACATTTCCTGATAATTTACTCACCCCAATGCCATCCAAGATGTTCATGTCTTTCTTTCTTCGGTGGAAAAGAAATTTAATGTTTTTGAGGAAAACGTTTGAGGATTTTTCTCCACATAATGGACTTCAAGCAACATGTTGAAGTCCAAATCGATACAGTTTAAAAAGGTTTTGAAGAGCTTCAAAGGGCTGTGCATGCTCCCAGCTGAGGAATAGGGTCTTATATAGCGAAACGATCGTCCATATCCTAAAAAAATAAACATTTATACTTTTTGTAACCACAATTGTTCGTCTTGTGCTGGTCTGCGACGCGCCAGGTATTACGTCATCACGTTGGAAACGTCATGAAATAAATATATACGGCCAGGAGCCATATCACCCTGTAGCCCAAGACTGATTGCCCACTAAAGCTAAGCAGGGCTGAGCCTGGTTAGTACCTGGATGGGAGACCTTCTGAGAAAACCAGGTTGCTGCTGGAAGAGGTGTTAGTGAGGCCAGCAGGGGGTGCTCACCCTGTGGTCTGTGTGGGTCCTAACACCCCAGTAAAGTGATGGGGACACTATGCTGTCAAAAGAGCACCGTCCTTCGGATGAGACGTTAAACCGAGGTCCTGACTCTCTGTGGTCATAAAAAATCCCAGTGGCCTCTGTCCATCATGGCCTCCTAATCATCCCCATATACACCAATTGGCTTCATCATGGTCTCCTCTCCACCAGTAAGCTGGTTTGTGGTGAGCGTTCTGGCGCAATATGGCTGCCGTCGCATCATCCAGGTGGATGCTGCACATTGGTGGTGGTTGAGGAGATCCCCCCCCCCCTCTATGTGAAGCGCTTTGAGTTTCCAGAAAAAAGCGCTATATAAATGTAATGAATTATTATAATTAAATTTTAAATTAAAACAAAGATGTCGGACGATTTTGAAGTTGGATGAGAAAATGAGATGGAATTTTTCGCTCTTTCCTGCCCCTTTGAACCGGAGTACACAGACAGATCACTTAGATAGATGACGTGACGCGTGACGTTTCAACCGTGATGCCATAATGCCTGGCGCGTCGCATACGGCACAACATGAACAACTGTGGTTAAAAAGTATATAAATGTTTGTTATTTTTAGAAAATTAACGATCATTTTGCTGGAAGACCCCATTCCTCAGCTGTGATCGTGCAGAGCCTTAGAAGCACTTCAAAGCCTTTTGAAACTGCATTCAATTGGACTTCAACATGTTGCTTGCACATGAAGTGGATAAAAATCCTGAAATATTTTCCTCAAAAAAATTAATTTCTTTTCCATTGAAGAAAGAAAGACATGAAAATCTCGGATTGCATTGGGGTGAGTAAATTATCAGGAAATGTTCATTTTGAGGTGGTCTAATCCTTTAATTTTCGCCTTTTTATAATACAATTCTTATTAATTAAAATGCCACGAACTCTGTAGTATCAGAAACGAGAACATCCGAACAGCAGTTTTTGTTGTGTGCCGATCTGTTCTGCCGGGGGAAATTAACTATGGGGTAAGAAGACACCACTGTCTTACATAGCTTCATAATCATGAATAAATGAGGCGTAAAACTTAAACCCTTTGTCTAACTGAGTATTCAGGACTCTGGACGTCCGATTGGCAATACTGATGTACATCTATGGGTAGCTCTTGTAAACACCGACTATAAATGTCGCCATTACTACGCTGTGTTTACCTCAGTAGCTGACGACCGGAAGTATTTATACCCGTTTTGTAGAACCCGGAAGAATGTTGCGCATAACCCCTCTTGTGCCACAATCCCCACTTTTTCTCTTTCATTCTGGTTTTGTTCTACACTTACACGATTCATCGTTCTGAGCGATACTCTCTTCCAACTGATGCTGTGTAACGTTAGTCATATTATTTACATTAGCAGCAGTTACACAACCAGGCCCAGCGGCCTCCTCCTCCTCCATTAGCCTGCGGTCTACATAGTGGGCATGTTTACTTTTTGTGTCCAAGTTCACCACACTCAAAACACTTCAAGCTGCCAGTATTGACATAAAGCATATACAATTTTCCTTCATGCACAACTCTGGAAGACACGTCCAACTCTGGCACATGTGGAAGACACGTCCAACTCTGGCACATTCAGAAACATAAACACTTGTCTCCTAAAAGACATTACATGTTTTAGTGCTTCATTTTTACATCCTAATGGGATTGTTTTAATCGCACTAGCACATTTACCATACTGAACTAATGCACGCTCAATATCCTAATATCCAATAAATGGGGGGACATTCGAGCTGTTAACTTTTGTTGTTGGTGTAATAAGCGGTGAAACAATGACAAAATCACCACTTACCACAATCCCGTTGGCTATCAGGCGGTTCACTAGCTTCTCCTCTTTAACAAAAACCAACACCGGAAGCTATTTATTCATCCTGGAAGCCGAAGAAATGTTGTCATATCCAACCCCCTCTCCGACCGCCAGGAACACATTCTCCACCGACACACGCCGCGAAACAGGTGCTTCTCCATTCGCCAGAATCGACGCCATCCCGGTGCCTCAACGAACACCACCAATACGTGGCTTTAATTTTCCAAATCCAGCTCTACAAAAAAATTGTCTCAAATCCCCTTTTTAGACTTTAAATTTTGGCAGGGGGTCTTGATTTATCCCTATTCTTTAGAGGTTTCTAAAGGAGCCAAGGAGCGCCCGAAAACAAGGAGCTCCAGGAAAACCTCCTGGTAGGAGGCATGAGGGGAACAATAATCTTTAGGATCTCCGTCTTCTTGGCCTCCTCCACACCTGTGTCTTACGGCCTCAAGGTGGTTGGTACAGTATACAGAGATTGAACTTGTTCTGCAGGAAGTCCAGCTCTATGAAGTCCTCCCCAAGGGATTTCTTCACGAACATGGACATTGACCCACGTCGCAGTTGCACCACTTTGAGTCCAGCCAGCCTGAGCATTTTTTTAGTCTTGGCTGTAGAATGGCTATCCATCCATGCCCTGATGTTATCATTCTTCAACTTCACCACCACCACTTTCCTAGACTTGGAATTGGCCACCACTGAAAAAAAGTCATCAAAAACCACTCCTCCAGGTCTGTGCCTCATTTCTTGTTCCACACCATGGTGAAAGCTGTCGGTGCACATGAAGGTGTGCCCCAGCTTGAAAAACTTCAAAATGATATCTTCAGCTGATATTGTTTCAGAATTGACCAATGTCAGCAGTGAAGAAAACAGACACCAGTTTTTATTTTGGGCACTACAATTATCCACCCAGTATATTACATGCCTGATGCTGCTGCATAAGCTGATGTGATTTCTTTGGCATTCCGCCCTGCATTTCCCTCATGCCAGACAACAGAGATGGTTTTACTATTGTTTTTTTTTTGCCCACTGACACGAAGGTCTTATTGTATGCGGATATTCATTGGGTGAACACTGCCGACTTCACACCTGGCATGCGTGAGAGCATGATGACTTTCTGCAGGTCAACGCTTCTGACAGATGTGTCGTCAGGCCAGTCCTTTTCTGCATCCGACCTGTAGTAGTCAGGTCTCTGCTGCTTCGGTTTGGTGTTTATGCCACCTCTCGCACTGAGGGCAATTTTCTGCAGCTTTCCCCTGGTGATCTGGTCCCCCTCACAAGCTGGTCCTGGAGCAAACAGCACTCGCACTCATCTTCTCCAAGCTTGGTAAAACTTATATTCCTCGACTTCACTGTTTTACAGTAAGTCTCATAAGAGCAGCGGTTCCCTTTTTCAATGAAGTTGGCAAACATGAGCTTGACCGTGACATCACTTAGGAGATAGCGCCGGAAGGGTGCATACTCCCTCCGGTAGTGGCTGACTGATGGGTGGATAGATTCAATGTGGTCAATTAATGGTTGCAAGTCCAGCTTGTTGGCAAGCTCGTGTCTCCCTCTCATGTCATTGGGTGGAGCTAGAGCAGTGTTTATTGCTTTACCCATGACTGAGAGAACTATCCTATTTTTGGTGGGATGATAGCATAGTGTGGAAAGATAGAATAGCTTGCACACCTGCTGTGGGGTCTTGTGGGTATCCTGCATCCTGTAGACAAACGACCTGCCTGTCTTCTGAATATTTTACAGAGCACTGCCGTCGGCATTTAGCTCCACATGGTCCCCTCATTGGTGGTCTATTTGTGGGCTCTGATGCAGGAGCAGGAGAGTGTGCTTGACCGTTTGGAACAAGGACAGACCGTGGTGGGTTCTTTGGAGCTGAGGCTGGTGTGACTGGTGGAAGAACTGGGTCTGGGGCTGAGATATGGGCAATCACAGGCTCTGGTGTCATTAGTGGCAGAGGAGTGGGGTTTGGTGTGCTCATGGTGAACAGCTCATCTGCTCCATCGCTGAATCCCCTGGTGTCGAGATAACTATGAAGAATTTTCCACTCATTTGCATCAATTGTCCACTCATTTGCGATTTGTTATATTTGCTGGGTTGGTTTGTGTGCGTGGTAATGTTTTCTCCTCACCAGGGGAGGTGTGTCGTGAGGCATGTTGTGAGGCGTCCCCAGCCCACTCATGTTGTAGTTATGGGCATTTCGGCTCTTTTTCGTTAGTCGGCTTGTTTGACTCAGCTCACTGAAAAGAGCTGGCTCTTTTGGCTCACAAATGGCTCTTTAAAAAAGTTTTGACTAAAAAATGTTTTGACTATGATGGTGTGAAAATTATGCTAATTCAAATATTAAATGAAATCATACTCACAATGTCTCACAATTTCTTTAAAAATGCATTGATTTGCTGTGAAAAAGAATGCTATTAAACATTTGGATTTAAATGAGAACTTTTTAAAGTATAGAACAACATTAAAAACAAATACAACCTGAACAACATAATAAAACCCATATTAAAGAAAAATAAATAACGGAAAGGATTAAACTGGTCCCTCTTTTTCTCACTTATTTATTGGCATGCCAGCATGAACATGAACACACACAGAATGCTGATCATATTTTTATTTAATGAGAGATTTGCATTCAGAAATGCAAGCTGCCTTGCAGAGTCTCCCTGTCGTGACTTTAGTAAGCCGTGGGTAGATAGAGGCCTTGTTCTTCCACCAGCTCAGAGGATCTGCAGATCTTTGGAGGGGCTCCTCCTAATAGGATCGTACCTCCATCATGGCATCTGCTGAGGGATTCCTCCTTGCTGCATTCTCCGTCCGGTCCTGTCAATGATCCTGTCCGCGCAACTGATTCCTCCCCTTTTAAAGTCCGTTTGGATGTACGTCCTCACGGTCTGGGACCAGTTCTTGGTCGACTGGGAGGGTTTTGGTCCCGTGGACAGAAGTTGGGTCCTGGCTCGGAACATCCTGGACCGCTCGCTGATTGATGACTTCTACCGTTCTCGCCAGCCTTACTCTTCGGGGTACTGTCATAAGTTGGGTTCTCCTTTTCCCTTTTCTTTTCCTCTCTTGCCCTCTCCTGGTTTTTCCCCTTGATTACCTACACATTTTCTTCTCCATCTCTCTCTCCACTCAGCTGTTCTCCATCTAATCTCTAACGCTCACACCTGATCTCTCTCGCTTCTGATTTCTCGCCCTATTTCTTCCCCTGCTTTTCCTTTGTTCTCTGTCGGAGTATTTTCGAACGTTTGTTACGTACCTGATGTCTCTCTATCATTCTCCAGTCCAGTTTTTTTCTTCATATCATCCTCTGCTAATCCTGTTACTGCTGTCGGAGTCAGTCTAAAGTGCAAAGCTGCTACACGTGCCGCCCGTACTCCTCGCTGTGAGCTGCTGGACCCATCTCATCAAGAAGTGCAGACTATTTTCTGTTCACCGTTTTTACCTGTTGATCTGATTTGAACTGTGTTTGCCTATCGGCTTCTGATTTGAATGATTTTGCCAAGCGGCTCCTGAATTAAAGTAACTTTTGATCTGCCTTTGCTTTTGGGTTCTCTTCTTCACTACCATCATGACACATAGGAGTATCATTTTTGAGGCTGTCACATGGCTAAAAAGAGAGATTATTTATATATATATATATATATATATATATATATATGTACTGTATATATATTCTGTAAAGACTTTATCCTGTATTTTAATATTACATTATATATATATATATATATATATATATATATATATATATATATATATACAGTAACCTGCTCAAATGGCTCCAAGACTCTGCACACTGACAATGGCCAGGATGGAAATGATGGCATCCTTTGACTCGTGAAACCGTTTCAACATACAAAATGTTGAATTCCACCTTGTAGGGGAGTCTTGTTTAGGCCTTAGCTCAGGCATTCCCATCTGGCGTTGTGTAGACTTTAATTTTTCAGCACCTACTGTGCTCCTGTGGAAGTATTCCACAGCTGCTTTCACTTTGTCCAAAGTGGGCTTCATCACCTTCAGGGCATCTCTTAGAATCAGGTTGATTGTGTGGGCAAGACTTGGATGATGGGTCCACTTTAATATTTTCACGGCTTTGATAATGTTAGCTGCATGGTCAGTAACACAACAGACCACTTTTCCATCTACATCCCATTCTTTTGCCACTCTCAACAGTTCCTCTGCTCTTAGAGCCGACTCATTCGCGAACGTCCCATCACTATTGCGTTGTTTTCTGTCAGTGAGTGGACTGTCAGATTGGCCCTCTGTATGAAACGAGAAAATTTGTAGGCCTACTACTAGTAGTAGTTAATAGTATCCAGGCTTTGATTTATGGTGTCTTACAGCTGGCATACCATCATAGGCTATTTGTGAATCGGAACAGTGTGTTTTGTGTGTCAAGTAGCTAGTTTAGCCCAAGTTTGCATCGCTAGCTAGCTAGCAAGCTAACTAGGCTACCAGTATCCTTGCTGAATTTCACAAAATCTGAAGTAGATTTTTTTTTTCTTCATGTATCCATATCATCCTTACCTTGATCTTGGTGTTTGCGTTTCAAAGCAATCTCCACCATAATTTTCCCACGTGAATAGGCCATTCTTAATGAAAACAACCACTGCAACAATTTTATTTTCACTTTATTTAATGCGTGTGGCAAAAGTGCTTCAATTACATATAGGTATAACACCGTAACTTCAGTGCGGGAACACATTGCTGGTGGGTACAACTTCCATTAGAAGGAATGCCTTAACTTCATTGTAACGTAATAATGGCGTTCTAGAGTGCAGCGGTAAAGCTAAATAATGGCGTTCTAGAGTGCAGCGGTATACAGCTTGTATCAAGTAGCTATAATGCGGACTGCTGAATATATACTGCAGATAATTGCAGTTTCAATACACAGATTCACAAGCGGCTCAGAATACTGTTCAACATACCTGAGACCCTGATATATATTTCCCTACTGAATAAGAAAGTTGTAAATTTAGATTATTTTGTAATATAACAGGATTTCCCTTTTTAGTTAGATTTAGTGGAACACAAACTCACCCAGACTTTGTCAAAGCTACACAGGAAACACCAAGACTATTTGTTCAATCTTTAACAACTTATAAGTACAACCTGACGACCGGGTTGAGAGAAAAAAAGAGCAAACATTGACTCATAGATTACTGCTTGATCGCATACCAAACATGAAGCTAGTAATGTTAGCTAAGAAGAGTTAACATAACCTCTAAAATAACAGATTATATAGAAAAACAACATAGACCATTAAGTACTTACAGATTATGGCATGTCAACGCTTCTCGGAGATATACAGGGTCTGAGAGGAGAGTAGAAATGAAAACGCCTCAGGAACCGCGTGAGACAAACTTTTCTGCCTGTTGCATTCGCACATCACTCACAAGCGCTCAACTAGCGCACGCAAAAAAGTCATAGAAGAAAAACTAAACCCGCTAACGGAGATACTGACCCCCAGAGGAAGGACAAAGAAATACAGCGGCGAACTAATGCAATACTGCAGAGCCAGAACAGTAACTGATGTTAAGGGCTTCTGCCTTTGCTTTTCGTCTGCTTTTGGAAGTTATGGCAAAAACAACATCTTATTTTTAGCAGAAAATCACGGGTAATTTGCGAGACATCAGATACGTCCAAGAAATCAGTTTGAACACTCTCATTATCATCACCATCCACATTACCCAATTTCTTATCAGTTTCCAACACACCTGTGGTGAAGAAAAAACTTCTCCACTTTCAGTGTTAGATTGTACTTCTTCACTACTTTCCATGTTCACCTGGCCTTCTTATCTCATTCACAGCTTCAATTTGCTCAACCGGTTTCCTAAGAACTTTTTAATCACTTACAACAGGTTTACCATTTACATTCTCAACAGTTTTCTGAATTTACATTTTTTTTCGATTGCTTAACCACAGTGGAGCACAACTGGAGCTACATGTGCAAAACTCTAGTCTGCACAGCAGCAGTTCATGCGGACCAAACTCTAGTTTGTTTTTCATTGCTTGAACACAGTTTTCAAAACTCTACACACATACCCCATGATGACTTTAAACACAACCTGCACAGCACTGTGGATTTACAGCACTTTGTTCAAATGCTAACACACTGCTGTCAAAACTGTGAACCACACATTCAAAACAGAATAAATTTCAACCTTGTGCCTTTCACACACTGCTGATTTTCAAACAATTTCAGCTGAACGGCTGAAAACTTGTGGCCTGATGCTTGAGAGAGGCCGGGTTACAGTATTACAGTATGTACTTTTAGTTTCTACCTTTTTTCTCATTACTGTAATACTACAGACTACTGAAGCAAACTGCTAATTTTCAATTGTTATGTTCTAAAAATGTAAATATATCAAATGAAAGAATGTCACTCTTTTCTTTGAAGAAAATATTACTTTGTATGACGTCACAGAAATTGTTGAAACTGTAAAGATGAAAAGTTCGGATTTTCTGCATTGGTGTTTGATGCTACTGTTTTTCCTCTTATCTCAGTGTGTTCTGAGTGACAGAGTGTTATCTCAGTGAGGGTTGTGCATAGTGTTGTGCACACTGAGCCTGTTTTGAGCCGTGTGTTAAGAGTTGTGCTCAGGTGACTGTTCTTAGTGCAGACTGTAGTTAGAGTTTTGCACATTTAGCTCCAGTTGTGCTCACTGTCGTTTAGCAATCAAAAAAAACTGTAAACATTGCCAGAAATTTTTCCGTTCTAATTATCACTATTAGACACTTGAGCATCAGTAACAGCTCCTTCTGGTCAGGGGTTTAAATCTGTTCTCAATGCAATTCACAGCATTTAGCCACTTCACCACTAACTACAAGTGCACTAGTTCTTTCTGTCGCTGTATTCTCTGCTGTCTCATCCGAAATATTACTTGGACCAGCCTATTGATGGTTCTTTGACTCTGTGACTGTATTACTGTTATTCAGCAACAAGGTTGATTTGAAACATGCATCTTGCATTGTTTGCTGTTGAACGAACTGACTTAAAAGTGCTAAATTAAAAGAAGAACATTGTGTTTCAGTGATTAAACTAAATGTTCTCATTACATTTACAATAATATTGTGTTTGGAACAATGATTATGTGGACTGAAAATATGTGCAACTGAATGAAAGCATTAGATCAGGTTTGGAAAGAATGATTAGATGTGTTACATAAGCGTGATCATGTTGGATTTTTGTACTTAGGGTTTGGAAAATGTACACCTTACTTGTAAAAAACAGTACCAAAGCGAATAAAAAACCCCTGTAATTGTTCTGCAGAACAATATATATATAATATATATACCCCTCTTTTGGGTTAACTGTTACAATTTAAAACCATAGAAGGTTAAAAACATTCTAGGCAGAATTCTTGCCTAGAAGAAATTCTTGGGCCAGCCCTATGAAATAATGTCATTGTTGGGGGACAATTCTTTTAAGGAGGCACAATAGAGAAGGAACATGTGTTTAAAGATGAAGGAACTGTGGTGCGAGAAGCTCACTCTCTGAGATCGTAACTGTGCAACTATGAAAGGTCATACGTGCAAATGCACTAGTGACCTCTCACTTCATGTAACCACATCAGGATCATAAGAAACACTGAGGGTCTGATCAGGCAAGTCTTTCACAGATAATTTGCTCTGAATATTATTTCATAATCTATGTTGCACCAAACCCATGGAAAATAAAAGATTAAAAATGTTAAAGCGTTACATATAAAGACTGCAAAGTTCAGATTTTTTGCCTCTGTTTATAACATTACATTATAAAACGCTTTTTAAATGTGCAAGTATGTATTTAGCGCATATTAAATAGATGACAAGGCTATTAAGTGGAAAATTATCTGAAGTCGAAACAACAAACGGGATTCTGCGAGGCAACCACACGCTGCAGAAAAAAAAAACCCCAATGATTTCTTCAGTGTTTGCTCAGATCTGATGATCAGAAACCAGTGACGACTTTCAACTCATACAGCAGCTTTGAGCATCATATCAAGCTCACATATCAACCTAAGAAATCAGCTGAGACCTACAGAATTTTCTGCAGCAAACAATGCACTGATATACACTGAGATAATTTAATTAAATTTTATTCATTTAAAATTGTATACTCATGAAAAATACAATACAATATTTGTGTTTGCAATTTATATTTACAATTACAATAATGGCTTTTAGCCATTGTGCAAATTTGTACAGTACTTACACAGTAATGCATTTTATAACAAAACATCATGCACCATTTCATATTGATCAGGTTTCTATTACAGTATTAAATATGGATAATAGTTTTAAGTTACTTAAGTGTCAATAAAATCAAATCACACTATTGTTTAAATAAAAAGTGCAAATATCCTTAAATAATCATTTCCCTACATTACTTTCATGATAAGACAGAAAGTTGGAGGCTATGGTGAACACATTTATCACCACAAACATGGTTGACTCATAACACAACAGTAAATATGTCAACCACATCGGATCTTTTTCACAAGGGAAAACCACAGCATTTACAAAGGTCTTTTTTTTTTTACATAACTTAAATGTCATGCTCTCAGTAAAATGCATTAATCAAGGAAATGTTAAAAAGTCTATCCACAAATAAACAGTCAGGGTTCTCAAACACAGGGGTTCTCAATTGATTGGTAATGTTTCCCATATCTTGTTGTTAAAGTCAACAGCTCAGCTGTGCATCTAAAATTAGATTAATATTTTTCTTGGTAGAAGCTAGACAAATAATACAGATGCCAACACTGACATGTTCTGTGACATCCCCAAAAATATGATAAATGAACAAAAAAATGAACCTCTAGGTTCACTTACGATGAGGATTTGTGTCAAACACAATTTGTTTTTAATTTGTGTCTGCAGAAAACATAAAAGTACTGAAATAACACATTTATCAACCTCTCATTTTTCAATTTAGCCTATATCATGTAAATAACTGTATGTGTTATTGGGCCTGTGCAGTTTCATACCAATATCCATTCTTCATTTTAAATAAACCATTTTGTTATTGTTTTTGGGACAACCACAAAATCTTAATCAAAGCGAACCCATTTGAGAACAATGCTTGTGCAAATGCTACAGCTACATATTCAATATTTACAGAAACTCTAAAGGAATTCTTAAACACACGTACACTACTAGAGGTTTAGACACACCTGCTTATTTTTAATTCATTATAACTTCCTGCATTTTACAATAACAGTGTATTGCACTGTAAAAGTGTTGCAGTTTTTTTTAGATCATCTGAAACAAATTCAGTCATGTGTGCCCAAATCAATAGAGTACATCAGTTAAAACTAAATATCTTAGATTGTTGAATCTACAAAATTTGATTCATGTAGTCACAAATGGAAAAGTCATCCATTAAAGCTAAATTTCAGTAATCGAGCGGTTTATGCTGATTCTCCTTCTGTTTAAAGCATACATGTTTTTAAACTTGCCCTGAATGGCACAGAGTATAGTTTTCCTGTACGCACTGTTTAAGAAGTAATAGATAATTGGGTCTAGGCAGCTATTTAGAGTGGACAGTAGCAAGGTGCTCTCATTTAAGATGTGCAACAATTGTTGGCTATGAAGATCCCCGATCACGTTCATCTGAGCCAGAATGTATGGGATTCGAATTGCATGGTAAGGCAAGAAACACAAAGTAAAAATGGCCAGTACCAATAAAGTCTTCATGATGACCCTCTTTTTGCGACTCTGTGCCTTAGAGTCACCATTGCCCATGGACATAGTCATGAGTTTATTAGTTATCTTCACATAAAAACAAAGAAAGGCCACATAAAAAACAAGGAAGAGCACCACTGTTGTCAGGTTAATGATCCCACCGATAGTCCCCTTGCTGCGAAAGTGGAAGCAAACTTTGTCGCACGGATGTTTGTGACTGTCGCTTATCAAAATGGGGATCGTTCCTGAAAGGAGGACACCCCAGATGATGTAGCTTGCCATGTGGCTCCACTTTGTCTTCTGGATCCGGAACACCCAAACGGGCTTCACGATTTTCAAGTAGCGATCCAGACTGATGAGGCTGAGAAACAGGATGCTGGAATACATGTTGATGTAGAAGAAGATGCCCACCACCTTGCACAAGTAGAAGGGACCGACTTTGTTGTGGTAGTAAACCCGAAAGGGTAAACACAGGACCAGTAGAGTGTCTGCCAGGGCGAGATGCCGCATGTATACTGCCATAGAAGAGTCTGTATGCCGCCGAAGGAAAAATATGTAAAGGGTGATGGTGTTGCAGAGCAGACCGATGCAACAGATGACAATGTAGCCAATGGGCACGAAGGGTGAAAGTATGCCATCGTGAATCTTACAGGATTCGTTCAAGGTTAAATTGCCTTCCTGCAGCATTGTGACAGCCAAAAAATTGGTGTACACTTGCTGACCACTACTCCTCAAAAATCTTGACACACAGAGATCCTAATGGAGCCAAAAGGGAAAAGGTCAAAGAATGGTCTGTATTTTGATAGGTTGTTACTTGATCTTTCCTTCAACTTGTTGAATTGCTATTGGACAAATGTTAAGATTCCAAGAAAAGAATAGCACTCTTACCTGTGTGAGTGGTTTGCTTGCGCTTGAGCAAGTGACTCAGTGCATATCTGTTCAGAAACTACAGCACCTATGCAGGAAACTCTTCCTGTATGTCACGTCAGACCTGGTAACTGTGGTTGATGACGCTGTTAACTGCAGCAGAAATGCAGATATGTCACAGTGCTCAACAAAATTTTTCTAGAAAACCAAAATGGGTGACGCTTTTGTGTGTGTGTGTGTGTGTGGTTATTTCCTGGCAGAAGTCAAAGAGTCCCCCTCCATTTTTTTCTGATCACGGTTTGCACAAACATGAAGACAATGATGAAGGATCATCAATACAAAGTCAACCTTGTGGGCTGGATTGTAGATTTTTTTTAACGTGTAGGTCTCAGAGGGTTAGAGTAAATGGCTTTCTGTCAGATCAGCGCACCTCCTCCACGGGCTCTCCTCAGGGCTGTGTCCTGTCCCCTCTACTGTATATTCTTTACACCAATGACTGTAGAAGCCAGCACGTGGAAAGGTACATCCTGAAATTTGCTGATGATACAGTTATCATCAGCTTGCTTAACAAGACTGAATCCGAGAACGGGCCGGTGGTAGATGAGTTTGTTGAATGGTGTGATGATGTCTTCTTCCAATTAAATACTATAAAGACCAAGGATACGATCATAGATTTTAGAAGGAAATCATCCAAATCATAGTCTCAGACCTTCATTAAAGGAACCGGAATTGAATTTGCAGAACAGTATAAATATCTAGGAACAATTATTGATAGTGACTTGAAATTTGATGCTAATTCTGCTGCAATTTGAGGGTCAGCAACGTCTGTATTTCCTCCGGAAGTTAAATGTTTTCAATGTTGACAAGACAATGATGTGTTTTACAAGTCTTTTATTGAATCTGTCTTTACTTTTTTCTACTTTTTAAAACCATCTAAACAACATTGTGAAGGTGGCTGGTAAGGTTATTCAAGTGCAATAGGGGCAAATACTTCTTTGTTCCCTGTGCAATAACCCTGCTAAATAGTCTCAGTTAACCTCATATTTAGAGATTGTTTTTATGTTTTTTAATGGAAGGCTTACTTATAGTGTACTGTATGCACTGGTACATATTATTTTATTTTTGGGCGGGTATCTTTTGTGTATTTGTGTTGTTATTCTGATCCCTGTATGTATGTATGTTTATCTTGTGCCCTGACTCCAAATGTAAAGTCAGATGGAACAGATATATAGTCCACAAATAATTAGTTTTTATCTACAACTCAGATTTCTGAATTCTAGAATTCTGAAGTGAAATAAAGCATAGATGCATAACTTTAGAGTTTAGCTTGGTGTGAGACTTCTCCAAGTGGGGTGAGGGGTATGCTGTCTGCAAACACAAGGTCTCTCGCTCGCTTACCTCTCTGCCATGCGCACGTGGTTTGGTGCAAAATATCTGTCTTGCATGCACGATCGCTCGCACTAGATTACGGTATATTTTAACTAATTTGGTATATGAAGAGTTCAGATGCAAAAGCCTCTAAATGCCATTTGAAATTTTCTTCTTTAATGATGATTTTTATCAAACTTGTATATTTAAGTTCAGTAATTTCACTTAAATAAAAATTAATAGGTAATTATCATTGCCATTTAAGTGAAATCACTGAACTTAATTATACAAGCTTGATAAAAATGATCATTCTAGAAGAAAATTTCAAATGGCACTTAGAGGCTTTTGCATCTGAACTCTTCATATTTTAACTCGATCACGAGTGGCTCAACAGGTAGATCTATAGATATACTCATCTTTGAGGCATTTGACCAACCGGGTTGACACTTCTGCCTGAGAAATCGGGGGTGTGGCGTGAGAGTGTGAGAATTGGGTCAATTGCGTAAGTCTCGGGTTGCATGAGTCGAGAGAGAGAGAGGGGAGGGGGGATTAAGAAAGAAAAAAAGAAAGAAAGAAAGAAAGAAAGAAAGAAAGAACACACACTTGAGTGAGTAACTTAATAGTGAAGCTTGTTGGTTTAATTACAAGTTTCATTAACGAAACGGTTTTATTTATAAAAGTTACGGGAAGAGATTGAAAACAGCTCCAGAATGTTTTCTTTTCTTTACAAAGATAAATACCTACCTCAAAAAAAAGCTGTGAGTGAGCGCATACACGCATGTCTGCCTCATACTACAACATTAAAAGGCTATCTTTGTAAATAAACATGTCGCCCTCACCTTGTGGTGGCATGGAATACATAGGGGAATTGAATATGCATGTTTAGACAGTATATATTTTATTATATATATATATAACATCAATTGCTCAAATCTGACTCTAAGAGTAAGAAAAGCATAGCTGAGAGAGACACATGTGGTGTGTGAGTTTTCTGAGTGCAAAAACTCAAGACACCACTTTGTAGGGGGTTTCTGGATACAGATGGTTGTGAATGGCCCCTTTAAGTATCACCACTCCCATCTCCTATATTTTAAGATGTGTGTGTCCTGCTTGATACAGGCGGGACCAGACCCTTGTGTAATCTGGTCCTGAAAAATTCCAGTTGTCAGTCTGAAAGGGAAACTTATACAGAGAAAATAAAAACAGTTTAATCTTGAATCTTTACATAAATCACATTGATATTTATTTATTTTTTTGACACAAACCATATATAGGCCTACAACCTTTTAAATGTAAACAAGTCAATCCAAGCATAAGAATCCTTAGGCTATTCAATTGGGTTAAAGGGAATTTGACTTGTAAAGATTCAAAATTAAACTCAACTTTTTTCCCTGTGTCTGTTTCCCTTTCAGAATGACGACTGCCATTTTTCAGAACCAGATTCCACAAGAGTCTGGTCCCTGGTCCCTCCCTTTGTCCCTGGTGGAACAAAAATTCAGCTCAGCACTTTTCTCAACAACCACTTTTGATGATGCACGTGACAAATTGGTTCTGCACTAATTTGATCTAGCTATATATATATATATATATATATATATATATATATATATATATATATATATATATATATATATTGCTAATAATAAGAGAAATAATTTGAACGGTAAGTCACATATAACATGCATTCAGAAATAAAGCAGATTGCTATGATGTAGGCCTACTACAAACTAGTCAGATCTGTGTTCAGAGCATCGGATCACCAGTTGTGTTGCTGTGTTGTAAGCAAGTGGTCAAGTGTTGCAAGCAAACACTTTACCATTTGCATCTCTGTAGCCTGTAAAGACTGTAGAGTTTCTGCCTGTTGTTTGCACAGAGAGGACTTAGCTAATATTTGCACCACTTTATGGTTTTGTTGCAAGGGAGAAGTAAAATGTGTGCAAGTACCTCTCCTTGCCACTGGGTTGCAGATCTATGAAATAAAATTTTAATTTTCCTATGGCTTTGGATGGAATCAAAGACATTTTTCTCCAACTTAATCATTTGTACACATACACTGTCCTTCTTGCTTGCTTAATGCTTGCTTAACTTTCTCATTAGTGCATGAATACGTCAAGCATTATACAAAACTACAAGTGCTATGAAAAGCAGAGAAAGTAACAAAGGCATAAACTGAACTTTAGAATGAATTCTAAAAATGTAGATAATCAAAATTACTTGAATAGAGACTATTGTTGTCACACTAATGATCTCAGACCCCATGCTTGTCTGGCCAGTCCCACAGATGTCTCAACATTTTCTTCCTCCAAGATGCTGTGATTTCTTTTTGACTGATGTATTTGACGCCTTGATTCAGTTTGCGCGTCGTCAGGTTCAATGTGGGCTGAGCTGTCCTGGTCCCTTTCAGGCTTTTATGGCCATCAAGTCATATGGCAATTGTTTTTTACAGTCTGATTTGCCCTTTGCCCCACAGAGGCTCCACTTTGTGGATGATTTTCAAATTTAATCTCAATCTGCTTGCCAATTTTGTGATTAATTTTTAAAATGTATCCCATTATCCCTGGACAATCTTTTTGGTAATACCCATCTTGGGATAACTTTTTTGTTTGTGGCTTACTCCGTCTTCCCACATTATTCACTGCGCAGAGGCAACAGTTTTGACAGAGTTTCTCAGCCACAACTGTAAAACATGGGGCCAGCCAGGAAGTTCCAGTTTGATCATTCATTGCCAATTGAGATGTGGTCTGCCTTGTGAGACCACTTTGTAAGTTGGAAATTTGTATACAATTATTTTGTATAAAACTTTTTGTTTTTTTGAAACCTTTCCATACCCCATCTTTGCATTTTGAACCCCCCTCTGACCAACGTTTTCTGATTGGTAGCCGTATTATGAATGTTTAAGGGCAGCATCATTTGCTGTTCATTGCTTTTTCTTGTGCGCCGTATTTACAGATTTTAATTTCTGAAATAAGTTGTAGGTTTTTGAGGTACTTAATTAATTTTGAGTATGAGTCATGAGGATCTCCGTCATCCTCAGTAGGTACTGTAGAAATGTGGATGGATTTAGTATGGTGCACCAATTCAATGTGATACTGGACATTATCAGTGAGACGCTCTGCCAGTGCAGCGAACGGGTTGCCGTTAAATGAGCTGTTCGGGACTGCATTAGCAGAGCGTGAACTGCATGTTGAATAAACACCAAAACCGTGAACGCTAAAAAAGATTTTAACAGCGGCAGCTACCGAACGAATGCACCATGGCATTCCACGTACAACAGTGTCTAATCATTTAGAGTAATATGCGATGAGTTGATGGCGATCACATAACTGTTAGTTCTACTGTGTCTAGAACTTTTTGACTAAGTATGGCCTTTGACCTTAGCATTCTTAGTCTGCATTTCTCTCTACATTTAATGTAAAAAAACCCGCCAAATGTATTGGGGGCGCTGCGGGCTCGCTCTAGTGTCGCCCTTGACCAACTTCACATTCTCTGCTACTCCCCATTATTCGAGAAATCACAGAGTTAAAATGAGAAGCAAAAAAAAAATGTTTATTAAACATGATCATCCTAAAGCGCCCCTCAGCCATATGTTTAATTACTCACTTAATTACTGATTATTAGATTGAATTGATGAATATTGTCGATATTTTCTGGGGGATGGTTACGTTACGTTAGGCACGTGCTCAGCTGCTGGCGCGTTGATCGAAAATGAAATGCTATAAACCTTCTGGTCCACAGGGACGAATACAGTGAAAGCAACAAAATAAAAAGAAAGCCCAGTATAAAGGTAAGCCTTCTCATCCCAGCCATTAAAGTGTCAAAAAAAATAAATGTACTTCCCGGTGTAGCCTACTTGAGATTCCCGGTGACCGACGTGCTTTTTGGGCTAATACATCTCGTAACCTACTTTTATTTATTTTTTGTCTTAACGGCCCATAAAACTCGTACATTGGCAGCCCTTTCGTTTTGTTTTGCTTAGCCTAATTGGTGGCACTGAGTTGCTTCCAAGTGTATAGCTTACTTACCAGTATAGACATTTGTACAAAACTAATTATGAAAGCTTCTTATATTTTTCATTGCATTTGTTTTATAATAGGCCTATAGCCTATTATGTAGTAGTGTAATGTAGACAGACACTGTAACTAAAAGAGGTTTGATTTTTTCTTTGTTCAATTTGCACACTGAATTGCACCAGATTGAATTTAATATTTAAATTTGATTTAAAAATGACTTGCACATTAAAATGCACAACATTTACTTACGGGGACACCGAAACCCCCTTAGCCTTGTGGCAGCAAGGTAGTAATTGTAATTTATCTACAAGTTACATTACATTACACAGATAAAACGTATTCGTACAATGCAACTATGCAGGATGATAGAAATATCCTTGAACGTTATTTGTAGTATTTGTATGAAAAATTAATTACAGATGATCCTTCAACTTGTTGAAGTTTTGGAGTGATTATAAGAGCATTTTTGTTCAGTTTAATAAATCATCAATCATCAATCAATAAATCATCATCAGTTTTGGGCATGTTTGGCGCTAAAAATCAATGGGCGCTAAAAATCAATCTCGCCTAGGGCAACCAAAGGGATAGAGCCGGCCCTGCTTGCTGATGTCAGGAGGGACCCTGCTGAGTAATTTGTCCAGAATTTCCTTTTTTCTCTCACTGATCTTTTAGAAGGCACACCTATGAATAGCCCTGCAGCTACAGCTGTGCTGGCATGTGCATTGTGAGCACAACAACAAGCCAAACTGAAAATCAGGTAGTGGACAAATCAGGTTGTGAAAACCGGACCATTCTTAGGGCAGCAGAGATAAAGTGGCGGAAATCAAAAGACCAAAATTGTCTCGGTTACGTATGTAACCCTCGACGTTACGTCAGATGATGGAGAATGGGGGTTTCACGTAGAAAGCCAATCCTCTTCGAGTATTAAAAAACGAGCCAATGGCGTGAAAATGCCTTGGGTCTGCGGAATTTGCATAGCGTATCTCCGCCCCACCTCGTGGGTATAAAAGGAGGAAGCAGACGTAACCGCAGTATGTCTTCGCTGAGGAGCCGAGACTGAACTCAGGCGTCTACCCAGCGGTACAGCGGAAGTGGCAGGGAGACATAACGTCTCCGTTCCCTACTCAGGGAACGAGGGTTACATACGTAACCGAGACGTTCCCTTTCGTAGTCACTCCGAGTTACGTCGGATGACGGAGAATGGGGGTTCCTGTGTAATCACGCCACCTTCACAGCTGTCTTCTCGATCGCACCCTTCGCCAGCAGGGTAGCGATCTCCGCTCTCATGATCGGGGCATTGCCACCAACCACGGTAAAGCGAACTCCCCGGAAGCGGAGAGGAGACCGTGCGAACTGAATCGCATAGCCGAGCCTGATAGCTCGGGCGACCCAACGGGATAGGCCGGGGAGCTATAGTAAAGCTCCCAGGAACCGATCCAGAGGGATCATCCGAGCCACAGACGTCCCCCGGAGGGGTAGCAGGGCGGAGAGACCTGCAGACGTGGAGGAGTTACCCCCCGGTGCAGAATCAAGCTCCGCTCCCCGACAGAGGAGACCAGGGAAGGACCAGCGTTCCACGGGGGTCTGCTCTGCCGGGGGTCTGGCTATAGAGGGGGAAGGGAGCAGCGTGGTCCGGAGACGAGAGCCGCTTCCTTCCGCGCCCTCAGAGACAGAGGAGAATGAGAGTGGCGAGGCCCGGGGGCGTAACGCACTTTCATTTTGCTCTGTGTGCTCAGTGATGGTGTCAAGTCTTTCTTTAACCAACTCAGGGTGCTGCCCACACGTGGGTGAGCAGCGGGGAGCTGAGAACAAAAGATTCTCCCTCGGCCCTCCACCGGGGGAAAGAGGGGGCCTGCTACCACCTCCTGGGAAAAACTCGACCCCAACACTGAGCAGCCCGTCTCAGGAATGCCGCTTGGCCCGGCGTTTAGCGGGTGAAGGCTGCTGCTGTGGCCGTGTGGGAGGGAGGGGAGCCGCGGGAGGGCGCCCTCGGCGGCGAGCAGGCTGAGGTGTCTGTGCCGATGGCTGGGTGGAGGCAGCAGCTGGCTGTCGGGGCAGAATATGTTTGATAGCCTCAGTCATAATGTCTCGATGCGGCCGTGTCGGCGCATAACATACGTCATAAATAAACTTATCTGATTGGCTTACGGGTAACCAATGATTTTAAACTTCAGAGAAGCGCCCTCTTGTGAGAGAGAAAACACTTCTCTATTATGCCATTCCAGACTCTGTCTACGAAGCAAAGTGAAGTAGCAGAGTCTGGTATTACCAGGCTAGCATGTAGTGACATCATGTCAGAAACACATGTAAATAAAAAAATCGAACTATCATTATGAAGATAAACAAATACGTTTTTTATAATAAGTATTTTATTACTCACTATCAAGCTAGCATATTGATATTGGTAAAGTTTACAATATATATTTATTGATTCGCTAACGAGCTAGTTATCTATAAGGCAAAGCTAAAAACAGGTTGCATGATACACATTTTTCCTTTGCCATCATTTACACTGTGATGAAGATGATATTCGTGTAAGATTCATAACATACATATGGTGTTCTGACTGCATGTAAGAGTTTGCTTGATGAAAGCATTGTTGATTCTGATGAGGACTACACTCCCGAGACAAGTTAGACAGTATAAGAAAGCAAGTACCGCATCGTCAGCTCGAGGATAGATCCGTGGTCGAGGGCGAAGCAGAGGAGGTCGTGCAAGAGGCCGTGCTATTAGGGTCAAAGGAAGTAGAGGCCGAGGACGGGGTAGTCGAAGTGCAGGGCAAGGAGCACTTTTTAGACAAGAGGACCTGCGTCGAGTTTTGCATCTTCAAGCTCAAACAAGGGCATGTAAACAGGTACGATCTGGATACGCGCAAGTGGGCAGGTCCTGTGTGGCAAAAGGCTGGTTGCCATGGTTGCGAGAGAGTGACAGTCGCCTTAGCCAATCCATTGTTTCGTCCCGGAAATAATGAGCTGTGTTAAGTGCAGATTAAACGGTCTAGAGTCACTCGATTTGTATACTCTTTTTTTTTCAGAGTACTTAGATTTTAATTATGCATTGATATATATAGAAAGTTTAAACAAATTTGAAAAAAACTTTTTTTATATAAAATTCTGACCTACACTACCTTTAATAATCGTTTGCCTGTTTATAAAAGCAAGAAAGAGGTTGAGAAAAAAAAAAAGAAAAGAAAAACAAACAGGTGGTGGTCCTGTACCCCCACATTACCCAGGCAGAAGAGCTGGCCCTTGGGTTAAATGTGAACCTTGTGGAGGGCATCCTTGTGTTCAGCTCCTCCTCAGACCCACAGCAAGGAGCAGCAACACCTTCACTGCTGGTAAATGAACTTTAAATGATCCTAGTACACTATAAAATAATTTGTTGCTGCATTAAATTAAGTAGGCCTATAATCCCTAGTGAAAAAAAAGTATACTTTATTGTATTTGAAATATATTCCCTTTTTCAATGGTACATTGCAAATATACTAACAAAAAATGTACTATATTTAAATACATTAAAAGTATAATAGCATCATGCTTTTTTACCTATTTTCACAATACAATTTTAAACACACTTTAAAATAATTGTACTTAAGTATATTTTCTAAAAGTATATTGAAAACAAGCATGCTTTTAACATATTTCTAAAAAGTGCAGTATAAGTACATTGGTTCCAAATAGATGCTTTGTTACACTTTTAAGAAATATGCTCAACACAAGTATACTTTTAACATATTTCTAACAAATGCACTAGAAGTACATTGGTAATAAATACATGCTTAATTATATTTTTAAGAAATATGCTAAACACATGCATAATAGTGAAGTTTTAGTGCATTTAAAGAAAACATACTTATGTTGCTCTTACTTAAAAATACATTTTTGGAGTACTTTGTGTAAGAACATAGCAAAATTATTAAGCTTTTAGTAGGTTTAAAATATATTTTTAAGAAATATGCTAAACACAAGCATAATTTTAATAAGTTTTAGTGCATTTAAAGAAAACATACTTATGTTGCTCTTACTTAAAAATACATTTTTGGAGTACTTTGTGTAAGAACATAGCAAAATTATTAAGCTTTTAGTGGGTTTAAAATATATGAACTTTATAAACATGTATGCCTACTGCAATATATTTAAAAAATGTATGCATTTATCATTTTAATATATATATATATATATATATATATATATATATATATATATATATACATACAATGTACCAACTTGTAATGTATTAGAAACATTTGTCAACTATATTAAGCATTGCAATAAGCATACCTAAAATTACTGATGTTCACTTTTACTTGTAAAGGGCTTCTTAAAAGGATGTTGTCCACTGCATGCTACGTTTAAATTCCCACAAGGATTTCAACATCATATTTAAATTTGATCAGGTACATTTTCCAGAGATGATAAAAAAGTTTGTACTTGTTTAAATTCAAACAATAGCATACTACTTACACGTGAGTCCTGATTGGTTCCAGAGCCATTGAATGGTTGTGATTGGTTCTTATGATAATGAGCTCGCCTCACACCGCCTGAAAGGACTTTGACCTCACTCAGAGCCTCCGTTTGTCCGACAATATTCTGTTGTGCGTAAATGTTACTTGACTGTGATTAGATTTAGAGGTCTATATTTGAACATGTCTTTAGAGGACTATGAAGAAACCACGCGATGCGGATTAGGTGATATTTTTTTGTGATTAACTTTTTAAAACGTAGCGTTTTGAGAAGACATACTGTAGTGTTGATTTTACCCAGCTTCTTCAAGTTTGCATGGCGTGTGACATTTGGAACCTCATTATGTTGTGATTCTAGGTAAGGTTTGTATTACATTAACGTTACTTGTCTTCTTTGGCAGTAGTATTTTGACACACAGTCTAACAACAGCACGTCTTTTTCAGTTCAGCTACATTCAATTTGACCAATCATAGCCAAGCTTTTCAAGTGACGTCGAAGCAGACTCGAAGAGATGAAGATGCTGCCTTAGTAGAAGTTACTGGTAAGTTTTAGATTTTTAATCTTAATAAATCTTTTTAAAATCTATGTGGATACATTTGTTTGTCTTATACAAATACAAATATAAAACATGTCCAATGTATCTGCAAAAAAACTAATTAGTCATTATAACATGTACAACATTGCTTTGACATTATTTTTATTTGCAAAATGAAGCTGTGTATTTATTTTTGATTTCTTGAAAAAAATGGTGTCATTATGTCAATGATCTTTCTTTGAAAAGTTTTGGGGAAAAATACATGTTATGAGCAAAGTTACTTTGTCTTGAGCTGACCAATAATGGTAGTGTGTGTTGATTGGTGTTTATAGTAGTTTAAGCTTGACAACATTATGCATATATAACTCTCTTTTTTTATATTAATCTTTTTCATATTAATATTTGTTGTTTTTCAGACAGCTGCTATAAGAAAAATTGAAATTGGAAAGAAAACGCAATTCTAATGCGGATGTTAAATTCAACCAGAGGTTTGCGACTTCTTCTGTCCGTTATCTTGTAATACGGGAATGCTGTGATATTGAATTAAAACAATGTTCTGTCCTAATATTTTTCATAATGAGTTACTATAAAGTGTACTTTCTTTTTCAAGTGTGTAAAGTTTTATCGTGAAAATCAGCATAATGTTAGTATAGTAAACGTGTAATATATTTACAAAGTACAATTCTGTGCAAGTATTGGCAATGTACTATTGAAAATGTGAATATACTGTATTTATTGACCAATAAAGTACTTTTTTCACCTGGAAAGTGTGTTCAGTAGTCCCTTATTTAATTCAGCCTTCAGTATACTGGTAGCCTACATGCTAACCAAAAAGTAGCCTAGCAGATAATAACAGATATTGATAAGTAGCTAAAAACTGTACTTTCTTACTAATTTGAATAAACCCAAAGTAGAACTGAGCATACTATCATCACAATACAAATATTTTTAAAGTATAATGCGTGTATATTTGTATGACATTCAAAGTGCATTTTAAATGCACTTCTAACACAGATATGGTACACTTAATGCTTATTAATCAAGCATGTATATTAGTACATGCAGCCATATACTTCAAGTATACAAACTCATCAGAATCAAACTCATCTTTTCGGGGTAGGCTTTCACAGAAAATATTTCTTGTGCCATCGTTTTTCACATCTCTGGTTACATGTAAACCCTTACCTGATATTTCAAATGTCTCATTACCCTTGCGGAGTATCAGTTCAACGTCATATAAGAATTCTGATGCTGGAAATGGAGTGGGCCACTGTGAAACGTTTTCTCCTAAATGTCCGCACAACTGAAGAAACACTGTGGATTGAGTCTGGAGATCCAATGATGGCTGTGTCAAGGGAAGAGATGGAGGATGACCGAGTTGGTGTTGGAGGTGGTGGTGATGGCATGTCGTCATTGCTCCACAGAATATGCAAGACAGCTGTGGTGAGCAGGACGGCCGAGGGACGTGAGAGAAAGTCGCGAGGCCGGTGGTGCGATTGCTAATGAGCAGCACCTGCGAAGCACACCGGTCTCGCATCTCTCACGAAGGAGCGGAGGCATAAAGGGGGAGCAACGGAGTGGATGATCGAGAGAGGAACAGGCCTGCTTTTGTTTGTATTTTATATTTTATTTTCGGTAGCCAGCAGTCGTCCGTGAGGGGCTGCTGGCAGGAAATTTGTTTGTTTATTTTGTTTAAATAAAGTTTTATTTTTATTGTCATCCGGTTCCTGCCTCATTCTTCCCTGAACCTTGTTACAACAGCCTTTTCTGAAGGCAACTCTGCTATGTCAGTAAGGTTGCAAACTGCCTGGCCAAAGTCTGAGTCTTCATACTGGATACAGAATTCACCCACAAGTTCAAGTTTTTGATGCAGTGCATTGTACAGTTCCTCTAAAGTTTCAGGAAGTTTGGTCAGCCGAATCTTACGGATGAGTTTGGGATTTATGTGGACCAAAAGCAACAAAGCCTGTGAGGACAAAAGAAGAACAGATATTTGCATGACACTTCAAACTGAAGCCACATACAGTCATGGCCAAAAGTATTGGTGCACCTCAAGAATTGTTGGTTTTATTTTATCAAAGGTTTTTTTTGATAAAATAACCAAACCAGGATATGTTCATTAGCTCAACCCAACTGAAACAACAATTGGGTTTCCCCAAATGTAACGAAACTTGACGGCCCAGCCTTTAAGTTTCAATCCCTTAGGAGCCTCTGTGGTAGTGATCTACCTCTCAAATTTAATCAAAAATATCTTCATTTGTGTTCCAAAGACGAAGGTCTTACAGGGTTGGAACAGCATGGGGGTGAGTAATTAATGAGTTAATTTTCATTTTTGGGTGAACTAACCCTTTAAAATAAAGTCATTTACACATTACAAAATTATGAAAACATACAAACAGAAAGGTGCTTACCATTTTAATTTACTGCAGTAGCCAGGACCTTGGGGTCACCATCAAAGTTCTGGCAACTTGGTATGCAGCCAATGGGTGGTAGTCGTTCAAAGTCCCTGGATCCAGTATCTCTAAACCTGAGTGACAGTTATCAATCAGTTGGTAAGAACGATAATGTTCCATGTACCAAGATGATAATCTTGTGGTGACAAAATACACTTTCCACTGCTTGTCCACCAATATGTGCAGAATTCTAAAGAATTCTGGTAGTCCACTGCATTCACCCGCAGACACTATCATGTCCCTCACATACTTGGTCCCATACAAATGTACTTCTTTGGCAAGAGACACATCATCTTCATTTGGATACTTATTTTCTAGTACTGTCCTGAGCTTTTCATCCAAAGATGATATTTTCACTGTTTTACACTACCGACATGCAATTTTGGCTTGAGCAATTGCTGTGTGTCAAGAAGATATGCCATGAGCTTTTGATGCTTAGTGGAAAGGGTGAGTAGTACATTCTTAAAACAGTGAGCAACTATGTTTTTGAAAAAACTATGCTTAGACTCAAATCTAAACGTCCACAGATCCACTAATGGCCCAAAGCATTGTGTGAGATCCACATAGTGATCAATGGAATGTTGGTTTCAACTTAAATTCAGGAAAGGTGTCAGTGAGTAACTGTCGATGGTCAGACAATTTATTCCCCAAGTAACATAATGTTCCCTCTGATAAAGTACTGGACACTGTAATCTCCACAATCTCTTTAAGGTCCATTAAAATTTCCCATGACTGCTCTTGTTCAGGTATATAGTTCCCGATCAAGAGAGGTAGTAAACGTAAAAGTGTAAAAGTTTTCATGTCCATTACCGTTTACCTTTCCAGAGGCAAGGCTTGTCTTTGTAATTGCCTGTGGCTTGTTGACCAAATCAGAGAATTTGTATGGAAACTGTTTTATGCGGTTATTCAGTCCATCAAGCGTAATGAAACCTTTTCTAATCAATTCTTTCAAACACAAACTTAACTCCACGCGACAACACCTTCAAATAGATCATGCAAAAGATCACAGGGAAATCCAGTAACTGGATGGAAGAAAGACAACTTACTAAAAACCACAGGGTGATTTAACCCCATTCACAGATGGCGTATCCCTCAACTTGAGTTGTTCCACAAAAGAATCGTGTTGCATCACAGTTCTCAGTGGAAAGTTCCTTGGCTCACAATTTCCAATTTGGTCTCGACTGATGCAACAAAATCTGCAGAATTTTTCGACATTGAAAGCTTCCTGAAAACCTGCTAAGCTATGTGCACCAAGGTTGTCAGCAGAGACAAAGAACACTGTTCCCTTTACAAATGTATCTAGAGCCTCAATATACACTCCTTTCTTTTCAAGAAATCCAAGATCCTTAATCAAAGGATAAAGAAAGGCATCATACCCAAATTGTCTGACATCGACAGTTTTTCCAAGACAAGCCAGTTGAATTAGGGGGAGAGTAGAGCGAAACTTGCTTGGTAAATTTAACAAAATGCAATAGACAGCAGTAATTTAATGGATTTTTTTGAGGACCCCAAAGGATTACATAGTTCCAGGTCATCTATGTAAAGTCTTATAGAGATACTTGCATCTTGCACACACAGAAGACCATTTTCTTAGTACTGTCCGTCTCGAAAAGAGCAAAAATGACCTGGGTTGTCCCCCTGACTAAATACCAACTTCGCTGCAAAATCTGGCTGTCTCAACAAAGTTTCAAGAACCTGTATTACTGAAACATAAACAAATGTTTGTTTATGGGTTGTTTTATATGTATACTCAGTAGGCTGAATTACAGGGAATTTTTCTTTAAAAAAAAGATGTCTCCTGTGATCAGTGGCCAATGCACCATTTCCTTGAGTGCTTACAAATAATGGATTTGTTTCCAAGACAACATCATTAATCTTATTGAGAACACTATCATCTAATTCAGTACCATGTTCTGCAAGCACTGCTTTGATACCTTGTTGAGAGTGGGATTCTGAAAAATGTAAAATGTCATTAAGCCCCTCAACTATTTTCTGTAGAGCTTGTCTACTAACATGTAATTCAGTTTGCATACGTAGAAAAAATCCAGCAGCCCTGTGTTCAAGAGTCTCAGCATCCACAAACTCCTCCTTTTCTTGGACATCTGAATTTCCAGAACCTTCCAGATGAACCTGTATCTTCCTCAATACAGATACCTAATGGTTGGTCAGAGGAATCGGTCTCTATGGATACAGGTTCATTTTCTAAATCTGCTCTTAAACAGGTTCTGATATTACCATGCTTGTGTTTCCTACTTTTGTGTGAACTAAAAGTCTTTAGATTATCTGTTTTAAAACTGCATCTCAAGAAGGGGCAACAAAGAGTCTCATGTTTTTTTTTAAATGGCATCCAATGTGTGTGAAAAAAGACTGCTGCGTGCAGATTTCCTGGAATTCACATAGATCACAAAAAAATGTGAATTTATCATGTATTTTGGCTGTCCTACAATGTGATCTGGTCAAATGTGACTTTAAAGGGTTAGTTCACCCAAAAATGAAAATTAAGACATTAATTACTCACCCCCATGCTGTTCCAACACCGTAAGACCTTCGTTCATCTTCGGAACACAAATAAAGATATTTTTGATTGAATCTGAGAGCTGGATCACTCCTACATAGAATGCCTAAGGGACTGGCTCTTGACGGCCCATGAAGTCATTAAAGAAAAGGTTTAAATATTCCATGTGCCTACAGCGGCTCAATTATAAGTTTATCAAGCGACGAGACTACTTTTTGTGCGAAAAAAATAAATAAATAACGACTTAATTCGACTATTCTATTACTTCCTTATGGGCGCATGCGCGAGAACTGAGACGAGGACGTTCTTCTCCTTCGACTACTTTTTGTTACCGGCTGCTCACCGCTTAGGAGTATTAAATGCGCATGCGTGACAATGCGTACACATCCATGTGTAAAGCGTCAGTTTATGACGCCTTGGGATGAGAACAGGCTGGTATTCTTTGGCTTTTTAGTACAGTAGTACATGGATGTTTTCTTTGTTTTCTTTCCTGTTTGTTTGTCCTGTTTGTGGTTCTTTCATTGTAATGTACAGCACTTTGGAACTACAGTGGTAGACAGTAAGGTGCTATATAAATGAATAAACGAAGGAACGAACAAAATCCTACGAAGGCTACATGGTGTGTCCTTTGAAGGAGGATCCATCGTGAGTCCATGGCCTTCAGCTTAAGAGTCCATGAAGTTGACACTAACTGAACATAAATATAACAATATCATTATTGTACCACAAAAATATGTATATTACACACACACAATTATACTAGTATATTTGTGTATTTTGGTATGCTACTTCCTCCAGCTCATGAGGTTTCTTGATTCAGGCTGAAAGGCAAGTGATTCATCTTTTTAAAAAAAATAATTGTAATCTAACCTTTGATATGTCTTCACCAAAACCATAAAACAGCAGATGCACAACAGCAGATCCATAGAGAAAACAGAGTAAGACCAATTCATTTGCTGATCTGCTAAGCAAATTTAATCATGTTACATAATAAAGATTTTAATTATTACTAGAATCGTAATGATTGTTGATTGTTTGTGGCAATGTTTTATATTTGTATATTAACCATTTTTAACTATTTATTAAAGAATGTTTGTCATTTTTACTAGTTGTTTTCTATTTTATACAAATTTTAATCAAGCCCAGTAAAAGAAATTGTCTGCTCATGAAACACTGTACAAGAAACAACAGTAAACAAAGCAAACAAAAAGATCACAATTCGAGATGTTGTACTTCCACTAGTTCAGTGGGTGAACTAACCAATTAAAGGGTTAGTTCACCAAAAAAATGAAAATGAAGTCATTAATTACTCACCCCCATGCTGTACCAACCCTGTTAAACCTTCGTTCATATTCGAAACACAAATGAAGATATTTTTTGATTAAATGTGAAGTGGATCAGAGTTCAAGAGAGTCTAGTCGAGAGTCAAAGAGATTTCCACGACACATCCGCGAGAACTGAACAAGAAGTCGTAGAATAAGAACGCAATTCTCAGTCCTTTAGGGAGCCTATATAGCAGTGATAAACCTCAAATTTAATCAAAAATTTCTTCATTTGTGTTCCGAAGATGAACGAAGTTCTTACGGGGTTGGTACAGCATGGGGGTGAGTAATTAATGACTTCATTTTCATTTTTTGGGTGAAATAACCCTTTAATTTTAGATTGATTAAATAAGAATCAATTATTTATCTAATGGTTTGCTGTATGTGGATATTTGAATTTTGAAATATTCAGAGTAGAGAATGATATTCCTAGGTTATGTGTAACACTACATTTTATATATGTTACCAGAATGACTTTCCTCTTAGTTCTGAATTTGTCGTAAGTGAAACTGGGGGAGTTTTTGCAGTGTGGGTTGGAAATGTTTCGGTGACCTGTTCATCATTTTCTGCACTAACCAGCAGATTTAACCGTAAGAAAGTTCAAGGCTTCCTATAGCTCACTGTGTTTGTGGTTTGGCTGGCATGTATGTGTTTTGATACTGGCTTATTTGTCGCTTCCTGTGTGAGCAATGATAGCAGTTATGGGCTTGTGCAGCGGTACAGTGACGGCAAAAGAATTGAGTTGTTTCTCATGGTTTATGTCTGGACAGGACAAAATACAAAAAAATAAATAAATAATAAGTTGCATTATAGTACATTATAAACTTTATAAACAATATTTTACTTTTGTACAGAAAGTGAATAGCACTATCCAGGTCAAACCACTTTTTAATCGCACACAATTCTTCTTATCAGTTTGCTATTAGTTCATCTAGGCTTGCAATGTGATGGTGAGGAATTTATCGCATAGTTGCCTTTACCCTATCTTATACATCATACACACAAATTATTAGGTTGTCATCTCGACTGTTTGCCAGCTGTCTCACGTCACCAAAGTCAGATAAATCCACCTGCAAATCCAGTCAGGAAACCATGCAAAGTGACTGGCTAAGCAAGGCAGGGAACTTGCTGACAAATGGGTAAAACCATAGACTGTACAAAAAGATGGATGACGCCCCTTCACTTTCTTCCATTTCTGAAAAGTGAAGCCGCTAAAGACTTACTACAGTATGCCCCAAAAATGACTTCTTGCAGCTATATGGATTCATAGACCCAATATATATGGATACTTGGATACTTATATGGATATATGGATACTTTTTGTTTGTCTACATAAATTACATTTTCAGTATGAATATTTTGGGTGGAGAATCATCTCAATGGTCTCTTTTGAACTTGTGACACGGGAACTCCCTGTTTAGAAAAATCGGTATTCTAACAAATTACAACCCTGAATAGGCTACCTTTCTCTTTACCGTGCTAAAAGCCTGAACACACCTAGTATAACTATAATGATAAAGATATCTTGGTAACACTTTACAATACGGAGCAGAGTCCCCACCACAAATATAACGACTTAGAAACAATATCTTGGATTTTATTCCAGCGAATGGACAATAAAAACATTGACAGCCAATCAGAATCTATTCCACTTGACAGAGCTCCAGCATTTAAAGTGTCAGACGACAAAACAGCAGTACATGCTTAGAATGAACAGTATTATCATCGGTCATTGGTGTGAACACTAATATAGTTACAATTATAGTTATTGTTTTTGGTGTGAATGGGCTTTAAAAGTACTGGGTCTGCATTTACTTTTTGTCTTTTTACAGTGCCTTTCAACTCTCTCTGTTCACGAGCATCTGAAATGAATCAATGACACAAATTAAAGCCAAGTCAAAATGTATTTCTATAGCACATTTAAAAGCAACAGAAATGTACAATAAAACTTTGAGCATATAAAAAGGAAGCATAAAAAGAAACCATGCAGTGTACAAAATTAACATTAAACAAAATACAGTAAAAAACCAAACAAATTAAACAATACAAAATAGCGTTAAAATATTAACATTTTTCTTAAGTTGAGGTCTATTGACTAACAGTTGACTGTGGAGTATTTAATAGTAAGGAAACTTCATGAATAGTTAGCTTGGCAACCTATCACAGTGAATTAATGGAGGTTGGAGCAGGCTTCACTCAAAGTTTATACCTCAAATTGTTTTAAGAGTGCTGGCCTAATAATGACAATGCATGTATGGAAGAGAGAGGCCGCACTTTGCATATACAGTTTTATTATACACAAACGCGTTTGTGTATAATAAAACTGTATATGCAAAGTGCGGCCTCTCTCTTCCATACAACCTATCACAGTACCACGCTTGAATTCACTGAGCTCCTGAGAGCGACACATTCTTTCACAAATGTTAGTAGACGATGACTTGTCTTGACTTTAAAAAAAGCAAATGTGTGTGTGATGACTTGATGACTTCTTTCCGGTCTTGCAGTCTCTCGTGTTCTTGCTCAGACGTGGACAGACTCTGAGTTCCTGTCAGGATGGCGTTGGACTGTTATTTCCTATCCAATACAAGGATTATATAAATAAATCAACTCATGAGTGATATTTTAGAGCTAATTTAGAACAGAATTCTGTTTGCATTACTGATTCTGTTATTTCCTGTTTATTACTGTGAAGCCGCTTTGAAAATCTCTTGAAAATCTTTTGAAAATCTCACTACAAATAATCCAGAATTGAAGACAAAAGGTAATAATCCTACTCTCTGTTACACTTCCTCACACCTGAAACTGATCGAGTGAATCTCCTGAACTTCTCCAATCTACTGTAGATCATTACTAATCCATTTATGTTGTAGCATCTGCTCTAACGTCGGGCGTTTAGTTGGATCCCGGGCAAGACACTGGCTAATCAGATCCCTGCATTCTGTACAAATTTGAATAAGGAGAGAGCTGGTTAGTCATGACCATGTGACCTGGCATCTATGAAAATAGCAGCTAAAACATGATTAATATGCTGCAAAATGTCTATAATCCCATTTTGCAGTATATTTACTTATCTTTACTTTAAAAGTGAAGTATGTTGTTTCTGCGACACTAGTGGCAGTGAAAAAATGACAGAATAAAGCATATTTTCAATAAACCTTGCAAAGGCCCCCTCCATGCATCGCGTCTTCCCCGACTTAAACATCACAAACAAACTCTTACTGGTTCATGTTTCAGCTCCAACATAATAGGAATACATTTAGCTGTGTTGCATTTGTCTTTATGAAAATGTGTCTTTCTGAACGGGTGCATGATGATGCTTGTATGGTATTGAAGCATGCTTTGTAGCGCGTAGCATCACAATGCTCTGTTCGCTTTGATGTGTTCATGACCGGTTTAATCTTTGAAGGTATAAATGCAGTGAGTTTTGGCTCTCACTTCTGTAACTAAAGCTGCATTTCTTTTCCCATGTCTCCGCCTCCTACAGTAGCGACGCCCCTTACATACTTCAAATCTTACATACTTCACCTTTAACTGTTTCTGTACAAAGCCTTTGCTTTATGTGTGTATTTATCAATGTATGAATATTATTCACTCACTTTTGGATATGGTGGGGTTCAGAAATGTAACTTTGGCTTCTGTGATTTGTCTTCTATTGCGAAAAGGAGTAAATTGGTTCATCATTGTGTACAACAACACTCCTAGAGACCAGACATTTGCTGGGACGGCGTGGAATCGAGGTTCTGTCAAGACTTCTGGTGGGCAGTAATCCGGCACTCCTGTAAGCAAGACATTTGCACATTGTTGAGCTTTTTTTTTTTAAACATCCAATAATTAGTAAGTCCCTGCATTCAGGTTTCCACACTCCCAGAATGCTCACCAATGTGTCTCTACTAAACAGCTGACCGCAGCCAAAGTCTATCAGCTTGAGCTGGGTCGGATATCTCTGCAACAGGAAATTCTGCGCATGGATGTCGTGGTGAAAAACCCCATGATGGATGCAGTGTTGCACTGCCAGCATAGCCTGTCGCATGAAGAACCGTGCTGTTGGTTCATGCATTTGATAATTACGAATGATGAAGTCCCGCAAGCTCTCGCAGTGTCCAGGATACTCCATAACCAGAGTGAACTCTTTAGGATGTTCAAACCACTCGTACAGTTGTATGACGAAGGGGCTTATGGGTTCTCGCCTCATCATCGTCAGCAGCGCCACTTCTGTAACGAGAGGTTTGGGATGCCCAGGCTGGAGAAAAGTAGCAGACAGAAGGTTAGCAGGGTAAAAATCTGAAGAAAACGCTTCATTTTTAAATGTACTTTTCTTTAATCTTTTTAGACAAGTAATCTTATCTAATTGTAATCTGCACTTAAACAACTCAATACATATTCGGTTTTTGGCCAACTTACAATACTAAGATAGCGATTGTTGTCGATCTTGCGGATCCGCTTGGTGGCAACCTGCAAAAACAACAAGCAGTTTCAATAACAGTATTCAAGCACTAAGTATTAAACCATCTGTGAATAGTTTTAAATATGTTTTGATGCATGCAAGAGCAAAATGTTTGTAGAATTCGGTAAATTTGACCTTTTTGCCATCAAATTTGCGTATTCCTTGGTACACCCTGCCGAATCCTCCGGATCCAATCATCTTTGTAGAGAGACTCGAAGGACTCTGAAAACAAACAGAAAAATATTAGTTTGCTAGCTAATATTATAAAGGGGGAAATTAAAGGGGTCATGAACTGGCTTTTTAAATGTTATTATATTGTTGTCTGAGGTAGTGTTAATTTCGTTAACGAAAACTAAACGAAAATATTTTCGTCAACGCACATTTTTCACCGAACGAAAACTAGACGAGACGAGACTAAAATCCCCACTAATAAACAATAACTGGGAGTAAATCAGAAATAATTTTCGTAGACTAATAAAGACGAGACGAAAATGCAGTTCGGTAAATAAAGACTGGGCTAAAATCTATGGACATTTTAGTTCACGAACAAAGACGAGACGAAAATTACATATTATTATATGATATGGTTTTGTCAAATACTGTCTCCTCCTCCGCCTCCTCCTCGTCAGCTCTTCCGCCACACACCCACTTTCAAACCTGGAGCGGGCGGGCACAGTCAGTCAGAGTAGCCTACACAACACGGAGCAGACAGGAGCTGGGTTCACGGTGAGGCGGCGGCGACAGGTTAAAAGTAAAACATGCTTTGCACGGGGCTCGTGAGAAAGAAGAGACGTGATATATGGACACATTTTGTTACAATGATAAACTAACTAATGATGGCTAACTTTCATAGCATTTAGTATCCAGGCTGGCTATGTTACGTTAGCTTCTTAGCACGTAGCGACCGTAGCCACTTGTTGATAGAATTGTATGTGAAGTTAAATTTATGCTAACTTAGATATGTTATACTGGCCGGGCAACTATAGTTTCAGTTAAATTTGATTAAAGCAGACAGACGCTTTTAAAAGATGTCATACGTTCTAGCAAGCTATGCCTTGTTTCACCTTAAATACTGTACCTTTATATACCATGTGAACTAGCTGGCAGGAAAGCACTTTTGTTGTATCAGTTGGAGTTTTTTTTTTTTTTTTTTCACAACATTGACCTCAAATCTATTTATTTTTTTATTCTATGTGAACTAGCTTTAAACAGCCAGCACTTGTGTTAAGTTCATAATACACTTTATTTTATTTATTTGTTTCCTTTGTCAGGTGTATTTTATTTGTTTTAATGCAAGCATTTGTGTTTGTGTCTTTGAACCTTAACAATGTTCAAAATAAATATGAAAATATTGTCAGTACATCTTCCATGTCTGCATGTGTTCCTTAAAATTGTGTTTTTTATCAAAAAGATGAGAGAAAATGTTGAAATGTGAAATAATTTTAGGAAATGTTTAATATTATCTGCTGACAACAAAGTAAAAGGTTAAAATGATGTCCTGACTAAAACTAGACTAAAATGTTGACAGTTTTTTTTTACTAAAACTAAACGAATAAAATTATGTTTTCTTGGACTAAAATAAAGACTAAAATGCTCAACTTATAGTCGACTAAAACTAGACTAAATAAAAATGGGATGATGTCGACTAAATGTGATAAAAACTAACAAGCGATGCTGAAACTGGACTAATTAAAACTGAAACTAAATTTAAAAATGGCTGGTAAAATTAACACTAGTCTGAGGTCAACTTCTAACGTTCGCTTGGTTTTTGCATTCAAAAACATCAAAATGAACAAGTAATAGGCTATTTTGTACCCTGGTTGTGAGCCTACCTAAAAAACAGTCGGTTTTTATGGGCGTGTCGCACTGAAGACTTGGAAGTAAACACCCACTGCTGCGAGTGGAGAACAGTTTTGCATATTATAATGAGTTTAACTCACCCGTCGGTGTACGTGGGGGAAAACGTTCTATGTTGTCAAATGGCAACCGGATTCGCCCATACATGTTCAACCCAGAGTCCGTGTGTTGCACAATATTCCTGTCAGATCCAATATAGACGGCACAGCACCGTTCTTTACTCTTAATCGGTCTGCAAATCCAGTCTTGTTGACAAAACAATCCTCAGTGAAATGAAGCGAACAGACGACGATGTTTTACCTCATCAGCTGGAACGTCATTAAAAATAAATTTTATCCATGCAGTCCTATTGGAATCCACAGGAAGCTTATGCAGCGACTGTCTTGCACACAGGCACTTTTAAAAACGAGTCGTTTTTAGAGGCTGTGTCAATAAAAGCTTTTATTGGACTAACAAGGCCCAGACAGCAAACTGACATTGAATCAACGTGGAAACGACGTCTCTCATGACATTGAAACAACGTTGATTTGCTCATCGAATTAACGTTGAACCAACGTCAGACGCGGCATTCTTCAAAGCTAAATGAAATCGAAAATTGGTTTGCTTTCATAACGTTGAAACAACGCGTTGATTTCAAGTTGATTTTCCGTTAGTTTTGAAAGAATGACGCGTCTGACGTTGGTTCAACGTTAATTCGATGAGCAAAACAATGTCAGATCAACGTTGTTTCGATGTCATATTTCCACGTTGATTCAATGTCAGTCTGCTATCTGGGGGACGTTTTCAGTTCTGAAACTTACAGGATATTCTTATAATATGATGACCTCTTAGATGTCAAAAGCTCAAGGAAAATTTGATTTCTCAGTTCATCACCCCTTTAATGTTCTCTGAAAACAAGCCTTATTTTTAGTGGAAAACAAGATAATACTGTTTGGAATAATGCTGGAGAAAAATGAGTGGCGATGTACTGTACCATTATTTGTCTTGACGCCGGAGTAATCAGGAGCAGGAGATTGTGGATCAGGATCAGGCTCTGGCTCCAGATCTGCTGGAGGAACAAAAGGCTCCACAACATTCACTGCACTACAGTGGCAACAGCAGCAGAAAACACACTTTACAGCCTTCCAGAGCCTGTACCAATATTGGTTGGTAAGTCGTGGGATTTTTTGTGTTGCGTGACGTCTCTGCGCCCAAGTAGCAGTGATTTGCCTTTGCAGCAGTGCTTCGCCTGTGCTTCCCCCTAATATAGTCCCAAGTCTATATCTGCCTAGGAAATCGCCTAGTGTTAATCTGCCTCGCTATTTGTACTCGTTGTGAATACGCAGGCCACAAGAAGTAATTACGTGGGTTTGTTTATTTTTTTAATCACTTTTACTCAGGACATAGCTGGCAACAAAGGAATCCATTCATTGTGCTAAGCTAAGCTAGCGCCGACCCTATCAAACTAAAACAATGCATGCACTGAGACAAAAATGCATTTGCACACATATCTAAATGTAGTAAAGAATGTGAATAAGCCATATTTCAAAAAACGGTGGAGTTTTCCTTTAAACAGCACGACACAGTCCAGACGTATGCTGGCTCGGCGTAGAACACTTCGTCCCTCAAGACCTCAGGTGGGGTGTACAGGTGTGCTCCTAAAAGAGAGATTTTTTTAGTGTCTATAATACCGTGGTCAATTGCTGTTATGTACGCTAAAATAAACGGTAACACTTTAGAATACGGTTCCTTCGTTAATGAATAACTACACAAGAACTAATGAGTAACACAATATTAACAATCTAGTAACTATTATTAACTAACAAGAAACTCTGATTAACGAACTAGTAAGTAATAGCGCACAGACGAAAGTGGTAGTTCACTATTAAGTAATCAATAACTACTATTTTTTTAATACTTCCCAGAGAACTACTGAAAAAGTTTATTAACAATCTAGTAACTACTATTAACTAAAATAACCTCTTATTAACGAATTAGTAAGTAATAGCTCACAGATGAAAGTGTTACTAGATACTTCTGTGGGAATTACTAATTATTTGGATTCGTATTATAAAGTGAAGATCATTGGAACTAACTAGTAATTACTCAAGTATTACTAAAGACATTTTCTAAAAGTTACTAAAGTTCACCAAAAAATCTCAAACGTTTGCACAAATCATGACTAGATCATGTAGTAACACTTGAGTCATTACTAGTTAGTTCCAATGATCTTCACTTTATAATACGGATCCAAATAATTAGTAATTCCCACAGAAGTATCTAGTAACACTTTCATCTATGAGCTATTAATTACTAATTATTTGGATCCGTATTATAAAGTGAAGATCATGGGAACTAACTAGTAATTACTCAAGTGTTACTAAAGACATTTTCTAAAAGTATACTAAAGTTCACCAAAAATCTCAAACATTTGCACAAATCATGACTAGATCATGTAGTAACACTTGAGTAATTACTAGTTAGTTCCAATGATCTTCACTTTATAATACGAATCCAAATAATTAGTAATTCCCACAGAAGTATCTAGTAACACTTTCATCTGTGAACTATTACTTACTAATTCGTTAATAAGAGTTTATTTTAGTTAATAGTAGTTACTAGATTGTTAATAAACTTTTTCAGTAGTTCTCTGGGAAGAATTAAAAAAATAGTAGTTATTGATTACTTAATAGGGAACTACCACTTTCGTCTGTGCGCTATTACTTACTAGTTTGTTAATCAGAGTTTCTTGTTAGTTAATAATAGTTACTAGATTGTTAATATTGTGTTACTCATTAGTTCTTGTGTAGTTATTCATTAACGAAGGAACCGTATTCTAAAGTGTTACCAAATAAACTGCTAACACACCTCGATATTCACTGCTGTTGAAGCCCTCACTTCTAATTAGACGACCACATCTCGAAGTCAATCAATTTGAGCTTCAGACTGTCGTCCACCAGGATGTTCCGTGTGTGGATATCACCATGGAAAACTCCACGGTCAACACAGTGCTTTACAGCTTGGACTAACTGATGTATAATCCAGCGTGCTTTTGCTTCACTGATGTCGTCTGAATACGTGATGTAATCCAGCAAGGTCTGGCATGGATCGGGTTTCTCCATGATGAGATTGACGCTTCTCTCATTCTCAGTCCAGAAATATAATTTGATGATGTTGGGGCATAAGGGAGCTTGTCCCAAACGCAGCATCAGTGCCACTTCTTCAAGCACAGGTTTGGAGTCTTCAGGCTAGAGAGAAAAACAAACAGTTAATTGGGCTTGAGTAGGAAATTTGAAGATTGTTCAAGATCAAGTTTATCTGTATAGCACATTTAAAAACACCCACAGTTGACCATGAGCTTAACTGTAACGGTTACCAGCTGGAGTGCCCTCTTGAGCCACCAGAGGGCACTCCAGATAAGACTATGTTTCACACAAACTACGTTTCCCAGAACTCACTGCCCGGACTCATCATCACTGATCACATCCACCTGTACCTCATTCACTGATTGCATTCACCTGTCTCATCATCCTGTTAGTCTGGCTATATATACCTTGTTCATTCAGTCACTCACCGCGAAGTCTTGTTTAAGTGTTACACTGCATTTCTGAGCGTTTTTCCGTGTTTGGTTTCTGGTTTTTGACTTTGGATTGTTTTTTGGATTTTGATTATTGCTGCCTGCCCTGACCTCTGCCTGTTTCCCGGATTCCCATTGTGTATTCTCCATTTTCCTGTCTGCTGATTCTCGACCCTGCCTGTACGACTATTCTTATATTAAAGCTGCATTTGGATCTTCATCTCCAAGTCTCGGAGCAGTTCGTAACAGAAGACTTCGCCACACCAAGATCCAGCAGCCATGCCCACAAGAAGCCCAGACGTCCAGATCTTGCGTCTCCGTCAGGAGAATCGGTCCGTCGAGTAGTGATGGCAAAATGAGGCTTCCTGAACCACTGAGACCTCGCAGCCCATTGCTTCACTCAAAGGTTCATTACTCGAAGCTTCATTCAGTATTGCTCACTATAGTGACACCTAGCTACTGTGCAAAGAAATAGCAGACAAATTATTTAATTCTGAAGCGATGACCTGAGCAGACTTATGATGTCCATATACACCCCCCTGTCCCGTTTTATTTTATTTTTTCTTCTCACTGTTAACGTCTGTAACCTTTCATTTGCAATAATACAAATACCTGAGCAGACATTTGTCCATTGCCTGGGAATAAAATAAAATATGTATATTCTGTCTGAACTTACTTCTACAGAGACAACTCTCTCTCTCTCTCTCTCTCTCTCTCTCTCTCACACACACACACACACACACACACACAGAGAGTTAATTAATTATTCATAAATTATTTGGATAGTGACAGTAAAAGTTACACTGTTGAGTGCAGTGCTTATGGTGGAGGGAGTGTAATAAAGTAAAGTGCAACAGAAAAGTGTGGTGTGGTAAAGGTTAAGAATTGTTTCTGGTGATTTTGTGTATTGAACTGTTACTATTTTTGTGCTGTGTTGTGCTTATGGGACTGGGGACATAGAGGACCGAAGGAAGGATTAGACATTATTTTTATTGAGGAACAGAATTTTTTCAAGTGTGTTCAGGCTTAGACATTAAATATTATACAGCCATATAGTGAGGATTATTAGCTATATCAAGACAGTAAAATAATAATAAGCTCTTTCTTGCTGGCTCTATTATAAGAAAAAAGGATTAGGTCACAAAAAGCAAACAGTTCCAAAAGGGCAATCCAAATCAAAAACCAGTCCAGTCCAAATCCAAAGCAATCAAAATAATCTTATCTAATTAATATAACAATACTATAATATAGCTACAATTAATACTAACAATAAACTATAACTAATCTAACCTAATAATGTAATAATATAAAGCCCTAACACATATATTGCACAATAACGACGATGAAACATCTCTCTAACTCTGACTCCCTGGCGCTACTTCAACTGATTCAATTACTCCTGACAACACCCACAAGGTGGCGCGAGATTCGAAAAAACGACACTCAGACCGAACCGATGACGTTTTCACACAAACCGAGGCCTCGTTTGTCATCAGTCACGTGATTTTCACGTTAACAACACAAGCCTCGAATCGCGGCTTCATCTGGCACGCCCCTTTTTGCTCGACACAAGCTCCGACGCCTCGCTTCAAATGTCACATCACTACCGTCGAGGACTATGTTTCTGAGTTCATTGAACTGGCCCATTTCGCCTCAATGAGCACAGAGTGTTTAATGATCTTTTTCCGAGGAGGACTCTCTGAACCACTCAGTTCACTCATGCCCTTACACAATCGTCACGGGACATTAGAGGACTATATTAACCAGGCCCTTTTGCTAAGCGGTTCCTTGTTTACTGTGGGCGTTGTAGAGAAGGAGCTCCATGAACCCGTGGTATCTACTCAACCAGAGCTTCACGTTATGCCAGAGCTTCATGCCGAGCCCGCGCTCACCGTCAGCCCTGCCGAGCCCGCGCTCACCGTCAGCCCTGCCGAGCCCGCGCTCACCGTCAGCCCTGCCGAGCCCACGCTCACCGTCAGCCCTGCCGAGCCTGCGCTCACCGTCAGCCCTGCCGAGCCCACGCTCACCGTCAGCCCTGCCGAGCCCGCGCTCACCGTCAGCCCTGCCGAGCCCGCGCTCACCGTCAGCCCTGCCGAGCCCGCGCTCACCGTCAGCCCTGCCGAGCCCGCGCTCACCGTCAGCCCTGCCGAGCCCGCGCTCACCGTCAGCCCTGCCGAGCCCGCGCTCACCGTCAGCCCTGCCGAGCCCACGCTCACCGTCAGCCCTGCCGAGCCCGCGCTCACCGTCAGCCCTGCCGAGCCTGCGCTCACCTTCCAGCCAGAGTCTCGTCCCGCCGAGACAGCCCAGCCAGAGTCTCGTCCCACCGAGACAGCCCAGCCAGAGTCTCGTCCCGCCGAGACAGCCCAGCCAGAGTCTCGTTCCACCGAGACAGCCCAGCCAGAGTCTCGTTCCGCCGAGACAGCCCAGCCAGAGTCTCGTCCCGCCGAGACAGCCCAGCCAGAGTCTCGTCCTGCCGAGACAGCCCAGCCAGAGTCTCGTCCTGCCGAGACAGCCCAGCCAGAGTTCCATGTCAGCCCTGCCGAGACAGAGACGCTTCACGTCACTTCTGCCGAGCCCGAGACGCTCCACGTCACTTCTGCCGAGCCCGAGACGCTCCACGTCACTTCTGCCGAGCCAGAGACGCTCCACGTCACTTCTGCCGAGCCAGAGACGCTCCACGTCACTTCTGCCGAGCCAGAGACGCTTCACATCACTTCTGCCGAGCCAGAGACGCTCCACGTCACTTCTGCCGAGCCAGAGATGCTTCACGTCATTTCTTCCAAGCCAGTGTCTAAAGACAAGATGGCTGATTCAGAGACTGTTCAAATCACTTCTGCTGATCCAGATTCTGTTCACGTCACCGCCTTCGAGCCAGTGTCTCCGGACAAGATGGCCGCCTCCGAGCCAGTGTCTCCGGACAAGATGGCCGCCTCCGAGCCAGTGTCTCCGGACAAGATGGCCGCCTCCGAGCCAGTGTCTCCGGACAAGATGGCCGCCTCCGAGCCAGTGTCTCCGGACAAGATGGCCGCCTCCGAGCCAGTGTCTCCGGACAAGATGGCCGCCTCCGAGCCAGTGTCTCCGGACAAGATGGCCGATCCAGTGTCTGCTCCCGATCCAGTGTTTGTTTCTGTGTCTGTGTCTGTCCTTGTGACCATTTCTGTTGTAGTGTCTGTTCCTGAGCCGGTGCCTGGTCCTGAGAGGGCATCACCGCCGTGGCCACCCGAGGGGTCTTCGCCGCCGTGGCCGCCCGAGGGGTCTTCGTCGCCGTGCCTGCCCGAGGGGTCCTTGCCGCCGTGGCCTCCCGAGGGGTCTTCGCCGCCGTGGCCTCCCGAGGGGTCTTCGCTGGCGTGGCCGCCCGAGGGGTCTCCGCCGCCTTGGCCTCCTTTACAACCTGCTCCGCCCTGGCCGCCTGCACAGCCTGCTCTGACCTGGTCGCCTCCACAGCCAGCTCCGCCGCAGTCTCCAGGTCCTCTTCCGCTCCACGGGCCTGGCCCTCCATCCCGCCCCCAGGTCCGCCTCCGCTCCACCTCCCTCCTGGACATTTTGAGGAGCGTCTGGAATCCGCTCCTTAAAGGGGGGGCTATGTAACGGTTACCAGCTGGAGTGCCCTCTTGAGCCACCAGAGGGCACTCCAGATAAGACTATGTTTCACACAAACTACATTTCCCAGAACTCACTGCCCGGACTCATCATCACTGATCACATTCACCTGTACCTCATTCACTGATTGCATTCACCTGTGTCTCATCCTGTTAGTGTGTCTATATATACCTTGTGTTCACGTTCAGTGTTTGCGAAGTCTTGTTTAAGTGTTACACTGCATTTCTGAGCGTTTTTCCGTGTTTGGTTTCTGGTTTTTGACTTTGGATTGTTTTTTGGATTTTGATTATTGCTGCCTGCCCTGACCTCTGCCTGTTTCCCGGATTCCCACTGTGTTTCCTCCATTGTCCTGTCTGCTAATTCTTGACCCTGCCTGTACGACTAATCTTAAATAAAGCTGCAATTGGATCTTCATCTACAAGCCTCAGAGCAGTTCATAACATTAACAATGTCAGGATACACGCAAATAAACAAACACAGTGGAGAATTTCACAACTCATTGAATTTTTATGTAATTGTAAATTGTGTTTGCATTTACATCTTCTAGACGTACTGCTTCATGTTAGCAACAAGAATTGACAATACTCGTCATTTAAACAAATCTCATTTAGGTTAATCAACTTACAGTGTCAAGATAACGCTCCCGCCCACGCTTGCGTATATGCTTGATGGCAACCTGTGAATGGTAAAATAAGCACATTAAAGTACCTGGTCTGCACAACTACAATCTGTTCGTTTTTAAATTAAATAAGACGACACACATCTCTACATCAGGAGCAAAATATTGGTTGAATTTAAAAAGAATAAAACTACCTTGATACAATCACAAAATATGTGGGTTCCTTCATAAAGTTGTGAAAAACCTCCTGCTCCTATCCTTTCTCCAACGCTAAAAAGATCAGACACCACAGTTCCTGAAAAACACACAGGACAAAGAACATACGACATATATGTCTATGTTCATACATATGAATATCAGACAATCAAAGGAAACTGCCTCATTTATATATATACAATGAGGCAGTTTCCTTTGATTGTCTGATATTAACTCAAACGAGATTCATTTGAAAAATCTTTAAATGTTTCTATCTTAGATATCGGATATATGTAGCAAATCAGCTACAATAAGTTTCTTAATGTGATGTCATAGTCTCAGAATTATACGTAGGAAAGAACTGGGCAGAAATATCAAGAAGCAAAGGTAATAATGCCTCACCGTATCGCAGTCCGAAAGGCAACGGCTCTGGATCGTCTGGCTCCGGCTCCGGCTCAGGTACTGACTCCGAAACCTGGAAAGGCATCAGCTCGGAGTGGACCGGATCCGACTGTGGTGTAAGGTGCTGGACACTGTCCGGGTCGTGGCGGAGGAAGAGCCCCTTTGCAGTCTTGCCTAATCTCCGGAAGAAGGCACGGACTGCTCTCCTCTTCCTTCCTTTTGTTAGCTTTTCCTAAAATGAAGAACAATCATTAGGTAATATTACATTAACATTAACAATGAGCAATACATTTGTTACTGTATTGTTAATGTTAGTTGATAAAAATCCATGAACTAACTAATGTTTACAAATACAAACTTTGATTTTAATAACATATTAGTAAATGTTGAAGTTAATATTAGCAAAGAGTAATAACTGCTGTAGAAGTATTGTTCATTCTAAGTTCATGTTAAGTAAGGTAGTTAACTCATGTGAACTAATGAACCTTATTGTAAAGTGTTACCAAAATTGGTAACATAAAAACATCTCTGTGAATGATGATTAGATTAATCAAGGCAAAAAGATGGAAATAGTATAACAAAGATCATTTGCAGATTTTTAACTCAAGCGATGTCAAATCAGAATTATAGCTGAAAGTAAGAATAATAAAAAGAATAGATCAGAGAAAATAACAGATGGCAGAAATAAGATGAACAAAGTAATAATGACTCACTTTCATTCAGATCAAAACTGGAGGGATTTTGAAGCAGGCGACAGCTCAGAATCAGCAGGACCTGTGATCAGCGTTTCCTCAATCCTGACGAAACCTGACACACACGGGGACTCCAGATCCTCACACACCTGGCCTAGCAAACACACCAGCTCAGGACATGCGCCCGGCGTTGGCATGTTCCACACAGGACTTGAAACACGCTTTAGCTCAGGATCCTCAAGATCTGGCTGTGGTTTAAGACACACCACTCTGTTGTCGTCGCGAATGAAAGGGGACTTTACAGTCGTCCATCCATTCCGAAAGAAAGCTCGGACTGCTTTCCCCTTGCTACGTTTTGTAGGTTTTCCTAAAAAAAAAAAAAAAAGATTGTAAAGGAAATGACCACAGATGAAAGACAAATATATTCCATAAACAATCATAAACATGGTTTTATCTGATTAATTCATTAAAGAAAAAATAAATTGCACTTTTGCAAATTCATTTTCTTGGACTTGGCCAAAAGTCAAACACTAAGCCATGAGTTCACGAGGGACCCGTGTAAGATTGAAAAATACAAGAACACTACAAAGATTATTCACATAAAATACTTCTTCACTTTAAATAACGAAGAAAAGCATGTTTCCCTGATGTGAAGTAGATGAAAAAAAAAATTCTGGTATTGTGTTTTGCAATGAAGAAAAGAAAAAGAAAGTTTCATAAAACTATTTTAAGCTAGACACATTAGACTTCAGTCACTTATTTATCATACAACGCACACCAAAAAAATAGCACCTTCAGTAAATTCAATTTTGATGTTTTTTAAATTAAAGCTAGGGTATACGATTTCAAAGATTGTTCATTATTAATATCCTCGTTTAGATGCTGGTTATGGTTATATAGTACAATCCTAACAATATGAATAGAAAAAAGAACGAAAAAAATCCATTCACTCTATTGGCTGTACAGCCGCATAAAAGTTGACCAATGAAAGCTTTGCGGACGCAAAGCTACATTGGTCAACTGCTCTCATCCAATCACCAGCTACACTTGAAACTCCGCCTGGCGCTGGCGTCTCCACCCCACCGCACACGACCACGCCCCCCTTCTGCGGCATGAGCCCCCCTGCTTGCCCCTACAAGAAAATGTGAAGAATGCTGAAATTTGAGGAGAATGAATATAGGGTCCACCATTGACCGATGGATAAAGCTTCAGCGAGATCTGGGACTGAATACCGATGCTGACACTGCTGACTTTTTGTTGAGCAGGTAACGTTAAACATTTATTTATACTCTTATATGGAGTGAGTCGCGTGACGTGTTACATAAATAGCTTTTTATCAGTCTGACAACTTGCTAATGCTGCCGGTCGGCATTGGAATGTTAGCTGTTTAGGGCCGTTCGCCTATCACGGGTCAAAGTAAATATATTTCTGGAAGTGCTTGATTATATTTCAGTATGCCTAGCGAGTTTCTTTTCGAGCCGATCAGAATTTAAACAAGATGCGCTGTATGCTGCTATAACAATTACTCAAAACCTTCGCAATACTACTTTTATCATATACTTATGGTGGTGGTGTAGAACATTTCATGTGTTGCTAATCTTGCGTTGGCGTGATCTCAAACGTGTCATTGAATTGTTGATGAAGCAACTACCCAGACAGCAAACTGACATTGAATCAACGTGGAAACGACATCTCTCATGACATTGAAACAACGTTGATTTTGCTCATCGAATTAACGTTGAACCAACGTCAGACGCGGCATTCTTCAAAGCTAAATGAAAATCGAAAATTGGTTTGCTTTCATAACGTTGAAACAACGCGTTGATTTCAAGTTGATTTTCCGTTAGTTTTGAAAGAATGACGCGCCTGACGTTGGTTCAACGTTAATTCGATGAGCAAAACAATGTCGGATCAACGTTGTTTCAATGTCATGTTTCCACGTTGATTCAATGTCAGTTTGCTATCTGGGTAAGTTCAAGTGTCTAAAGGCAATTTTACATATGATGTGTCATTAGCAATGTCATTAGATTGAAGCGACTAAGCAATGTTGTGAAAGTATGATGATCACAACTTGACTGAGTGACGTTGTTCAATTCGTTTCCCGGGAGAGATCAGTTAGCAGAGGGGAGGGGTGTGTGTGTGTGTGTGTGTGGAGAGGCGGGATGAGTTTTTTTAATACTTCCCTCCCGTTTCAGGCTTTCTTGACCGATTTTCAACATCGTATACTACAGCTTTAAAATAATACTGATAGGCCTACATTTTTTTTTCTCACACAAAATATAGAGGTGTATTTTTTCTATGAACATTTCTGAAATGCACGTTTTGTAAAGCTGCTTTGAAACAATTTTATGAAAAAGCGCAATGCAAATACATTTAAACTGAAGACCTGACCCAAACCGGACATTTTGTTGTTCGTTCGTTCAGATAGTCGAAAAATTGCTAACACTACATTGCGCTAAGTTTATTATTTCAGATGCATTTTTAAAAGACTAACGTTAGGCTACTATTAAAAAATGTAATTCATCCCGCCGAAGCCAGTTACAGTAGGAGTGTGTTACACGCCACTTATGAACTAAGTTATACACCTGCATTTGACAAGTGTCAAGCCCAGCACATAGCAGTATTATTAATAAATGTATAAATGATACTTGTTTGTCTCTTCCATCTCACCTGCTGGGCTGTTCTCCATGGTCTCAGCTGCCAACTCCACGATGCTGACAGAATCAGACAGCTTGTCTGAGGGAAAACTGGTCATCGCAACTCTTCTCAACTTCATGGCGCTCGATGAACAACAAAGATGTGTGTGTGATGATGTGAAAAAGTGTGTGTTAGCTCTGTGTGCAAATGCTATGTCAAAATCAGTACGTGTAAAGCCAGTAAAGTTAGTAGAATCGCTCTGTTCAACTCTCTCTCTCGCTGCACTTTGAGTGAATGTTCTTCTCTGTGACGTCACAGAACCTTCGATGCAGCAAGAATTTCTGTCTTGTTTTGAAATTTTCAGGTTAGAAACGACTTTTCAGTGTTTTGCTTATTGAAATACAACATTACTTTGGGACTATCTTTGACTCATGTAACAAAAATGCTTTAAAAAGTATTGAAATATGCAAGTCTTTTAATCTTTTCCTTTGACATTTTTTTTTCTGATTAGTTATACCCTGTCTTGTAGTCTTTTTTTGTTTTGTTTTTGTATTTTTTTTCTGTTTATTTGTTCTATATTGTGATTGTTTTCTTTGAAAATGAAAAAAATCCGTCTTGTTTTGTTTCGAAATATAAAAACACAGGCCTGAAAACGAATCGGTTACCTAACGTAACCTCGGTTCTCTCTAGATGAGGGAACGAGTATCTTTGCTGAGAAGTTGAAGCCAAAAAATTATTCCATAATTTTGTAATCATTGTCAACGCAGTATCTCTGAGGCAGACCATGAGCGGGGCTAGCTAGCAGCTCATTGGTTCGCTCAGAGAAAATGCACGAGCCTATGGGAGAGCGGCGCTGAGCCCGCAGCCAATGAGCGGACGGCGCTCGCTCATTGCGTCAGAGCCCGCCGAAAGGGGCGTGCCTATAGTGTATAAAACTGGCTCTCCCAGGCTCAGTCGTTGATTTCTTTCAGCATGAAGCGAAACGCTGGTGGCGCAAGCACGGCCGGGAACGCAATACTCGTTCCCTCATCTAGAGAGAACCGAGGTTACGTTAGGTAACCGATTCCAATAGTGCAACTTCTTATAGGAGAGCTGTATAGTACTAGACCGCCAGTAATTTAGCCTGTAAGGCGGGGACTTCCAAGTTATAGAATCTGACAAAGGTGGAGGGGGAGCCCCATCCCGCAGCCACACAAATGTCGTGAATGGAAATTCCGCAGGACCATGCCCACGATGAGGCCATGCCTCTGGTGGAATGAGCCCTGACGCCCAGCGGGCAAGGCAGGTCTTTTGAGGCATAAGCAGAGGCAATAGCATCCACTATCCACCTAGACAGTGTCTGTTTAGAGGCGGCTAGACCCTTGGTGCGGCCGCCGAATGACACAAACAGCTTCTCCGAGCGTCTGAACGCAGCAGCGCGTGTAGTGTACACTCTCAGAGCCCGGACCGGGCAGAGGCGATCAGCGTCACGTTCGCTATCGGATGCAGGCAGAGCCGATAGAGAAATCACTTGCGCCCTGAAGGGGGTACCAATCGCCTTTGGAACATAACCGTGTCTAGGTTTAAGAATGACAATGGAGTCATTAGGTCCAAACTCAAGACACGCGGCGCTTGAAGAAAGCTCGTGAATGTCCCCCACACATTTTACTGAGGCGAGGGCAGTCAGAAAAACCTTTTTTAGCGAGAGGTATTTTAGATCCACGGACTCGAGTGGTTCAAACGGTGGAGCTTTCAAAGCTTCTAGAACTATAGAAAGATCCCAGACCGGCACCGTAGGGGGGCGAGAGGGGTTCATCCTTCTGGCTCCCCTGAGGAAGCGGGTGATTAGCTCGTCTTTGCCCAAAGACTGGGCGCGCCGGGGTTCAGCGAACGCCGCGACGGCTGCCATGTAAACCTTTAGAGTGGATGGGGACCTGCCCTTATCCAGCATCTCCTGAAGGAACACGAGCAAAGACGAAACCTCGCAAGTCCGTGGGTCCAAGTTTTTGTCGGTGCACCATCTAGAGAACACAGACCACTTTGCAGCATAGACCTTTCTAGTAGACTCCACTCTGGCATGTTTGATCGTGTTCAGAACTCCTTCTGGCAAATCGACGAGTAGTTGTTGGTCACCCATGCATGAAGCGCCCAGCGCTGTGGATGGGGATGCCAGATTGTGCCGCGAGCTTGAGTGAGGACATCTGCTCTGATTGGAATGGGCCACGGGGCTGTCTGCGACAGCTGCGTGAGCTCCGGGAACCAAATCTGATTCTCCCAGCGCGGGGCTATGAGGAGCACCGGGTGGCGTGTGTCCCTGATTCTCTGAATGACCTGCGGTAGCAGAGAGATCGGGGGAAAAGCATAGAGCGGGCGGCGGGGCCAATCCTGGGCTAACGCGTCCTCGCTCTTCGAAAAGAATATCAGGCAGTGAGCGTTCTCTTCTGACGCGAAAAGATCTATCTCTGCTCTGCCGAATAGGCGCCACAACGTTAGAACTGTTTGAGTGTGCAGGGACCATTCTCCGGGGGAGACAAGGTTCCTGGACAACATGTCTGGACCGTCGTTCAGATGGCCCGGTACGTGCGTCGCTCTGAGCGATAGCAGGTGACTCTGGGACCACAATAGGATGCGGTGCGTCAGATGAAAGAGATTCTTGGATCTGACCCCGCCATGACGGTTGATGTAGGATACCACGGCCATATTGTCTGAGCGTGCTGTGTGGATAGGCGAGCATTCATCGCGATAGAGTTCAAATCTATTCCAAGGAATGTAATAGATTGACTGGGCTGGAGAGAGCTCTTTGTCCAGTTGACAGAGAGTCCCAGCGCTTTCAGATGGTTGAGGAGAACTGCGCGGTGCGACAGAAGCTCCGTCTGAGATTGTGCTAGAATCAGCCAGTCGTCCAGATAGTTTAAAATGCGCAGCCCCTGACTCCGCAGGGGGGCGAGCGCTGTATCCATGCACTTCGTGAACGTACGGGGTGTTAAGGATAGGCCGAACGGGAGAACGGCATATTGGTAGACCTGACCCTCGAAGGCGAAACGTAGGAATGGCCTGTGACGAGGATTTATCTGGATCTGGAAATAGGCGTCTTTCAGGTCTAGAGAGATGAACCAGTCCCCCTGGCGGACGTGTGCGAGGAGTTTTCTGACTGTGAGCATTTTGAACGGTCTCTTCATGAGCGCTTTGTTCAATACCCTGAGATCTAAGATCGGCCTGAGGCCGCCGTCTTTCTTGGGAACAAGAAAATAACGGCCGTAAAACCCCGACACAGTCATAGATGCCGGAACTCTCTCTATTGCGCCCTTCTGCAGCAGCTTCGCTATTTCTGAGCGGAGCGTGTTCATCGCAGCTGGGCTGACAGCGGATTCGAGCCGAACACGCGAACGGGGCGGGCGGCGACGAAACTAATAGATAGCCATTCCTTATGATGCTTAAAACCCACGGGGAGATGCCGGGGATGGCTTCCCACGCTTCGCAGCATGCGGCTAGCGGTTGAATGGCGATTTCGCCCTGATTGCTGCACATAGCGGGCTGAACACTGTGTGTGGGCGCGCTTAGAGTGTGTGTGGCAACGGGACTTACACTCAGAGAGGAGTTTTTGGGCCGTGAGACAGAGCGAGCAGAGGGGGGACACGCGCATGGGCTCGTGGGCGTGTTTATGTTTTCTTCTACTAGAGCGGTCAGTGGCCGCTCTGTGAGAATGGGCTCTGTGGGAGACACGGGGCATATGGTGCTTGTGTGTATGAGTGAACACATGCTTGTGGGCACATTTTTTACACTTGAGGCTTTTATGCTCTTTTTGTAAACTCTCTGGGTAGCCGTGAAAACGGCTTTTTGTCGCTCGCAAGCGGGCAGGGAAACCGGCTTGTTTGTGGCGGTAAACACTACTGTAGTCGGCGAGGCGTCGGGGACTAGCAGAGGACGAAACTTTGACGGCGGTCCGGCCGCAGCGGGAGACAGCCGTCTTTTTCTCAGCTGTGCTAGGCAGACTTTTGCTGATCAGGCTTCAGCGTGATTTTGGGTCGAGGCCCCCGAGGAGGAGGCTGTCTGCGGCGGCTGTCAGAGCGAGGGCGGCCGCCCTGTCTACGCTGGGGCTGCTGAGCTTGCTGAGGTGGGCGCTGTTGCGAGGTTCTGGCAGGGGGCTCGTGAGAGCGGCCTGCAGAAGTGCTGGCGCGGCGGGGCAGGAACAAGTTCATGGCCTGGGTGGCTTTTTGTACTTCGGAGAAGCGGTCGACGATACCCGTGACGGCAGATCCGAAGAGGCCGGTCGGAGAGATAGGCGCGTTAAGGAACACGGCGCGTTCTGAATCTCCCATGTCGGCAAGCGTGAGCCACAAGTGTCTCTCAGCGACACAGAGGGCGGCCATACATCTCCCCAGGGCTTGTGCGGCGCTTTAGTGGTGCGAAGGGAGAGGTCCGTCACGCTTCTTAAATCCGAAAGGATGGGCGGGTTCCTACCGCTCTTCGCCATCTCGCACAAATACAAGTGATCACTTACCTGGGGAAATTGGGGGATCAAATGGGTTACCCAATACACATGTTTCTTTAGTCAATCATTGTACAATGTCATAACACACCATAAACGGATGAAAAAACTAGAGCATTCTCTTTAAAACTGAAAAAAAACGACAGCAATAATACACACAAAAAATAATAAAAATTCAACTCTCCTCAGAAATACTTCTGCCATGTTCTAACAAAATAAATAATAATAAATAATAATAAACAATCTTCAAACCTTCTAAAATAATAATAATAAAAAACTAAAATAAAAGTGTACAGAAATAAAATGCCTGTGGAAAACTGAAAATTGAAAAACTCTTTATTTCAATCTCACAGGTTGAGCTCTTGTTTACAGAATGACTCCATGATTGTATTCGTGTAAGGGACGCAAGAGGGCGTGCATGGTCTTAAATTTGATTTCACTCAAGCCATGTCTGAATTTCACACTGACTATTAAAATGAAACGTTCATGTTCATTGCTATTTTAAGAGGAGACATTTTTAAGAGGAGACAAAGAAGATTTGTTTTCTTTTGCGCTGTTTTTATTTTATTTTTATTATTCATATATTGGTGGTAGGCTCCTGGGAATCACCACTGAACAACAAGCTGACAATGTGTTGTCTTGTTTATGACATTTTCAGTTCCATAGGGAAACGAAACATCAGCAAAAAGTGGTAAACAGAAAACTGTATTTCGACAGACCGTCAGCTAATTTTAAAATCCTACTACGGAGAAGGCTTTGCTCATTATCGAATCGTCGTGGAGAATCGAATCCAGTCACATTACCTACTTAATATTCATGATCCACGCCTTCCATAACAGGATTCGCCAGATAACTGGCTCCCGCCTACCGACGCTGTCTTTCGGGCCAATTAATTTGGACCATTCGTGTTACGTAATTAATATTCATAATTTTAGTCTTCGCCATAGTAGAATCGCTTGCGGTTCCCCGTTACGTTCTGTCAGGGATAGTAATTACGCAAGTGCGCACTCTGAAGGGAAGCTGCAGTGTTCCAGCCCCCTCCTCACACTAATGTTTATGTGCTTTGTCAGCTGTGTCTTCTCTTGCACAAACTCCGGACTTCGAGCCTGAATCTCAAGCTTTATCTTCAACTATCTCAAGCTTTCTTATCACGTCGTATCGCTCTACTGACCCACCCCTTTCGGACCTTGAGCAGACCCAAAGCGGTGCACGTTATTTTCCCTTTTTTTCTAACCCCACCCCCTCAAACTGTGAAACATGACATTAAATTCCAATAAAAACGAACCTTCTGTCACTCTGGAGCGTGTGAACAGCGCGCGAACGGCTCTCTCCGATCTCTATCTGGAACAGCTGCTGCAGAATAAACCTAAGTCTGACAAGGTAAGAGGATTCGCATTAAACAAATCTAACGCGACTCATTTCCTTATTCCAGCATTTACATTTGACAATCGGATGTTGGCCGTGTCTGTCGATAGTTTATTTTTTTTATTTTTATCAGTGTCACTGATATAAGAGTTTCTTCTTGTGTACATGAAGGATGAAGATGTGCTGGTTTAGACCGGTGCAGCCCGGTTTGACATCACACCGCTGCTCACAACTTTCCTCATACCATTAGATGTTTTGACGATTTCAGGGTGAAATAGTTCGCAAATTTCGCATGACTCACATATACAGGCTTTGAATACATTATTGAATATTATTTTGCATGACGCATCGTGACGTCACGTAACGTTAATAGAGGCTGAGAAGTCCGACTCATATCTGCGAATCGGTTCGTTCGAACACTATTAGCTAACCGATATTTTAAAAAAGTTTCGGTGATTCGTTTAATGCCATTACGTTCTTCCAAGTTCCTGTACGTTTTATTTGTTTCGTGTTTTTTTTTTTTTACTGTTTAGCTAGGCCTCCGGAGAATCGCTCAGACAGTCTGCTTTGTGAACAAATCTTTCATAACTATAAGTTTTAGTGAACTGGTTCACCAATTCATTGAAAAAGAGTGATTCATTCACGCTATAGCTACAAGGCAGCTATGTGCGCGTCGTTTCTCTCTCCTGGAACAAATAAATTCATTTTAAGTATGATTTTAAATATTTTAAGCTGATTTGTATTTTTCTTCTCTGTGTCTGAAAACATATTCTTATGCTCTCAGATAATTTAAGACAGGCCTTCTGTTAATAAATAAGGAATTTGTTTTGCTTAAAGGTTGCTCTTTTTTATAGCCCAATACACCTAGTAGAGTTCAGTTAGTTTGTGGATGAACTTTTTTTCTGACATAAGTCTGTCAATTGTGGATATAAGTTTTAATATTTAATGTAGCTAAATAAATTCCTCATAAAAGTCTGTGGACTTTTTTCAGGAGTTAATAGAACTCTGACACTTCATGTAAAGTCTCAATTTAATTTGTGTTCCTTTCTATTTTATACAATTGAGACAACAGTGATCTGATTTATTATTTCTATGGGCTAGCAAATAATCAATATAACATTTATCTTAAAACACAATCATACTTTGACTGATAATTTAATCAGTCATCAAAGTGATGTCTCAGATTCACGTATCAACTCATCATTACCAGTCTCTCTACTCTTTACTTTTATGAGTTAACGCCATTAACTGCTTTTCCTTTAGTTATCAGCATTGCTGTGATTGTTCAAATGAAGTTCATAGATTTGGGATTAGGGATGATCAGATTATTATTTTTCCTGTCCAGTTTCATTTAATTTATTTTCCTTTTTTTTTTTACAACCAAATGAGCTGATTGCAATACTAGCCTAATTGCCATTTTTTTTCTTTAAGCAACAGTGAAGAGATTGCAAATTACTTTTTTTAGAGCAAACAAATGCAAAAATTACATAAAATCAAAATAAAATAATTTGAAACATTATGTTATGCAATCTAATCTCAATGTAATTTTAAGATAAAATGAAATTACAATCCTACACAGAATAGCCTATATTGCCTTTATTCATGGCTTTTCTTTCAGTATGTAATATATTCTTCTTTTTTTTTTTTTTTACAAAAACAAGCATTTCAACTTTGTCACAAGCTAGACTTTTTCTTTTCTCGTCCAATACTGTTCTTCTGGGTGATGGACTTTAATATGTCAGATCAAATTTGTCGTGCCCAAATGTCTTCACTGTAATTCCTCTGCAATTAACTTGACATAACAGCTTGCAAACTTAACATCCTGTTCACAGACTTTGTAATATGATATTTTGGGAAATTATTACAATGAAGTTTCTTTGCATGGGTCTACTTCCAGAACCTAGATTAGCCAAAAAAAAAAAAAAAACATAAATAAAGAAATAAAGAAATGAAAAAAGAAGAAAGATTAAAGGCCGGTCAAATGGTGCCCCTCAACCTGGGACATTATGTTCGAAATTGTAAAGACATTTACAGTTGTGAAGGTCTAGTTCACTAACAAGGTTAATGATAACATTTTCAAGACTGGATGATGGTGACAGTACTCATGTGGCGAGGATTGGATTAGTAAACACAATAGATATGTTAACTCTGGTTTGCTAGTTAGTCTTCTTGGTCCAATGTGTGTTGTCCAATAGTTTGCGGGAGACCCACTGAAAGTTCGCATTATGAATTTTCCCCCTGCACTTCAAACTGAAATGAACAGCTGACGTTTATGTCTGTCTCTGGGGCTCTCTTGCTGGAAAATGTTGCACATTATCCTTTTGGCCCTGTTTACACCTCTGGTGTCACAATTAGATACATTCCCATGCATACCACTCTACAGATAAAGCGTTGTGGAAATTTCGGTTTGCGTACCTACCCCGAATTGATAAAATAAAATTCTGTATCAAAATTTATAGGCAAGACAAGTAGTTTGTTTAGGCATGGTTTTAGGGAATTACTGTACAAACCTGTGCACATTTATTCAAATGCATATAACTATAGAATTAATTCTTAGTGCGGATGTGAACGCCATCAGTGTTTATCACAGGTCCATGTTTAAAGTCGGTTTAGAGAGAACGGTGTTGTCTTAGCGGCCCCTAATTTAATAACATATGATTATTGAGTAAAAAAATTGGCTGGAAAATAACATTATTCAAGAACCGCTATAAAACCAAACCAATCTCTGTTACCTTAAAGTATATGTTTGTAAAGCTGTTTTGTATAACATATATTAACATGTATATATAATAATATAACATGTGTTCGTGGTTTTTCTTGTTTAAAAAGTATCATTTTTCTTAAATTTCACCTTTATTGTACCTTTCACCTTTATCCATTGTTGACGAAGTACAGCGTCCGTGGGAAGCTCGAACACAGAAGACCTGACAGCTGGGTGAACACAACACACTCGACGAGCCGCAGAAATACGTGCATGCCCTTTCCTGCATATTCCAGAGGGAGGGGTTAATGCAAATGTATGGGTTAGTGACATCTGAAACCCAGCTGTAGTCCCAATCGAGTCGTTTTTATATGCAATACTTACATAAATTTTGCACAAACATTAAACCACGGAGACGCACAGCCGCATGCGCGAGCAGTCTACACAAACAAAGCACGCGTGAGGATTTGAAAATTGAAAACAGTCTTCCGTTAGTGAGGTTCATATTTTAAATATATAAGTCCACTGCATTCCAAATACATAAATGATGACTTCGTAGAGCATTCGTAAGGATAATATACCGACGGGCGAGACCGCACACTTCAAGTGTAACATCAAACAAAGTGCACGTCTCTTACAGCGCGTGCAATGAAGTCTGTGAATGTCCTCGTAATTTGCTTCAATCTTTCCGAACTTTATGAAAGATTATTTTACGGAAGGTTCGAGTGGTGTGTGTAGGCCTATGTGAGGAATTGGAAGCAAGCAGAATAAAGGTGTTTCCAAAGCAAACTCAGCGTCATCACACATATGGTTAAAAACTAAACTCAGAATCGATTCTGAAATTCTCAGAATCGATCCAGAATCTTTGGAGAGAGAATCGCGATGCATCGATGGATCGATCTTTTTCTCCCACCCCTAATGTAAAGACTGTAACTTAAGTACTTGGTATGACTGTGGCGAGCAGGACGAGGCCGAGGGCCGTGGGAGAACGGCGCAAGGCCGATGGCGCGATTGATAATGTGTGACAGGAGCCAGGAGCCGGCCTCTTGGTTGAGCATCCAGGCCCCTTTTCGAGATGCCAGCCCGCCAAACTCGGCACTCATTTGGGGCGGTCTTTAGTCCGGCGGCTGTCCTCTGCTCTTTAGCCTGTTGACGGGAGTACTCTGGGTTCGTGCCTAACTCCGAGCTCGGAGCCCTCACCCCGGACAGCACGCCAAATACATTATAAGTTGCATTTTCAGTTGAATTTAGGGAAAACACTTGTTGTGTTGACTTGTTGAGCTATTTCAATTACTTTTGTTTCATTGCAAACATCTGAAAGTCTGTACATTTTGCCAATAAACCTGAAAAATATAATAAATAAATAATAACTTAATAAATAAAACTATGTGTATGCTTCTTGAGTAATTTCTATGCTATGGATGAAATAAGCTCACAGAACTTTAATATGCTTTCATAATGAGGCAACCGAAAAATAAGACTAGGCACTTTTATTTATGCAATAATATCCGCAAGACCCTGTTGAAAGCTGTGGGTTCCCGTTAGAAGTCAGACTTGGTGGAAGAACATTGTGCTCGCTATGATGTCCATCGACTAGGATGCAATGATTCTTTTTTATTTTTCAAAAAAATTTTTTGCTTCAACGCGGTAAAATTTAAAAACCACCTGACCAGTGCGCTTCCCAACAACATGTCCCACAATGATTACGCTTTAGGTCAGTAGGCGGAGAGTTGTCCTTTGCAACTGTTAGAACACATTCGGCCAAATGAGAGTTTATAGTACAAAAGCAAACCGGTCAAATGTGTTTTTGACTAACTTTGGAAGTGGTTGAAAGTGGGCAAGTTCAAAATGTTTTAGACACCATTTACATCTGTATTTAGCTTCATCCATTTGTGATTGGATCAACAAATATGTTTAAAAAATAAAAAGCTTAAAATATGCTCTAAACAATTTGTTTTTTTTTAGATATATTGGTGTAGCAATAGATAGCCAATAAATCTTTTTATAGTCAGTATACTAAAATCTAATGTTCACAATAAAGCTTGACTGTGTAATTTTATGTTTCTACTAGACCCCGACCGATAAAGGATTTTGAAGGCCGATACCGGTTTTAAAATCCGATATATCGGCCGATTTTTTTTATTTTTTTATTTCAGAAACGCGCAAAACATTAACAGATTTCCCTAACGTTAGTTATTTATTAGTTTTAACTAAAATAATGCATTTTAAAAAGAAACTTGTTTCTTTTATTTTCACAACAGAACAGACTGATGATAGGGGCATTAGCTAGCTTTGTGGTTAGCTTTAGCAATGGAATACGTCATACTGCAAATTGTAAAATATATAGCCTACATTTTCGATATAACAGGCCAAGGGGAGATGATACGTCTCATTGCTATAACTTTCATGCGCTATTAAAGAAATACTTCAGTCACATTGTCAAAAGTTAAAAGGATAGTCAGTCAACTACACTGTAACAATGTATCGTAACTATTACTAGCTAATTCCGCTTCACTCTCGGCTTATTTAACAGCAGCAAAACTGGACATGATAGTCACAAATTTTGTCAAGCTTATTTGAGTTAAGAGAACTGATGGGGATGTTCTTTTAATTGATATTCAAGCAATGTATGTATCGTGACCAACTCAACGAGTGTTGCCAACAGGGACGGTGTAGAGTGCCCTCTGGTGGACAAACTATACAACTCCAACACTCATGACATGGTTCAAGCGTGTTTCGTCCGTTTTTATTTTATATTTGAAATATTCATTTATCGGCCATTATAACTGCCGATACCGATAGTTTGAAAATGCCTAATATCGGTCGAGAATATCGGCCTGCCGATATATCGGTCTGGCTCAAGGTTCTACTGTAAATTGAAAATTGAAATCAAAACAATTTATTTTACAGTACAAGGATGGAAACCTTAAATATATTCTGATGCTGACTGTCCTGATGTTATCTACTTAGAAAGTCAATTCAGCACTAATATTGGCCAATAAACATTATTGCACCCGTATACTATGAATTGTCATATATCAGAATATTACTTTTAAGTGGATATTTTCACTGAACATGTTAGCTACCATGCATATACAACCTAGAAATACTTTAACTCTTTGTAAATGAGAATCATGGAGATAATAAAGAAAACAGTTTGTTGCAAATCTACACACCAACATCTCATCAGAATACCAAACATGTACAGTGGTATTGCTGACAGTGATGTCTAATTGAGCATTGTGTGTTCTGGCTTGCTGGCTCAGGACCTTCTGCACAAGCTTTCTATGAATAGAAGCCATAATTTTCTCTGCAGATAAAAGGGGGGAAGTCTGGAGAACAGTTTGTAGCTGCTTGTGTAAAACACAGTGTCCCTGTATTGTGTTTGCTTTAGATAAAAGCAAAAGACATGTAGCTTCCCTGTTCACACATGGGTGATTGTACAGTAAGTGCTGATACTCTAGTACATCTATGAGTAGCTGGTCTACCGTGGAAATGGACATTCCCCGTGTAAACGTTTTTCAAAATCTTGGCAAAATGTGAGCACACCTTATGAATATAAATATGAATTAGTTGGACCATTTTTTTAGGTTAGAGTTTATGGAAACTTTATGTGTAAACTTTCTGGTTATTCGGGCCAGAAAAATAGCTACACTTTATTCCTCCTAAATTGTCACACTGATCTAGCCATATTAAAAGTGTCGGGGTGGGCGATATGACCAAATCCTTCCATTTCACGATATGAGAAATGTTATTTCACAATAACGGTATACATATTGCGATATAGTTATTTTGTGTTATGTTATCTCATTTATGTTATTAGAAATAAGAAAAAAGAAGCAAATTACAAACAATAGGACAAAAACAATATAACAAAAATATGAATCAAATTGTTGTTTTTTTCAGATAGAATATCTTTATTTAACTTTAAATTACATTTAGTACAACAATGTAAAAAAAAAATATTGCACTCTAAATTGTAATGTGAACACATGCATTTTCTGTAAAGCTGCTTTGAAACGTTGTGAATTGTAAAAAGCGCTATACAAATGTGAATTGAATTGAATTTAAGCACAATAAGACATGAACCACATTGGGTTCTTTTTCACTGTTTATTGTGCTTAATAACACTTTTTAACATCAAGAACATCCCAAATTCGTGATCGCCTTCTGAGAGGCAGCTTTCTGTGCGCGCACTTTGGCAGTGTACCAGTCAGCATGAGCACCGTACCCAGCTACTTTTCAGGAAATATTGTGCTCATAACTCTTTTTAACATCAAGCATGTCCCCGCTCTTTATGTTCTCATTCATCCATTTCAATCACTCTGAAGTGTCAGTAGTGCTATACATTTGCATGCCACGATATAGACATTTTATATGGTGGTAATGATGTATATCATCATACCAGCCAGCCCTAGTTAGTGTTATATTTATATATATTGTGTGAATACAATATTGTATTTATATACGTTCTGTCTGTGGAGACCCATTTAAATGTTTTAAATCAGATGGCAGTCCAGTCGAACAGGATTCATTAAGTGACCCGTTCAGGCAGGTTGGTCTACATGGTTTGGAAGATGACACAGCTAAATCTCAGTAGTGTTGTTTTGGCTTGTGTTCGCTCAATGCAGTCATCGTAGATCAGCTTTGTCCCCCAGGGCTCAAGACTGGAGAGTCAACACACTGCAGATATCAGCAGAGACACCCAATCTATCTCACTTGTTTTGGTGAAGTGCACTGCAGTGCGTATCTCCAGAGCTCTTCTTTCTTTTAGATTTGTTGAATAAAAGACTACAGAGTTTCAGAATGAGATGTTTTAAGTGATTAATATTTACATGATAAATGATTTCAAATATTTAGGAGTGTCTGCTGATTTTGCTGATGCTCCTTTTTGTGTTCAGCACTGAAAATCAGTTGACCGCTAAATGTCTCAAGCCATGCGATGACACTGCTTTGAAAGCAAAGGGGTTATTTCTTTGTCTATTGAGTCACATGACAGTCCTGACACAGTGAAACTCTAAAGTAGGAAGTGTAACGAGCTGAATGAGGAGATAATGTCGCAGACCATTATTTTGACATTGGGAATGAGGATGTGTTAGGGCCTGCCACAGATTGTCATCTGCCTCATATCCACTACAATTTTTTGGGAGTGTACAAATAAAGTGCCCAATTACAGTCAATGGTTGCATATGAGATTTGCTTCAAGAGCATATGACCTCTCTGGCTGCTGTAACCTGCAATATCTGTAGTTATGAATTCTACTTGACGTGTTGATTTCACAAGACCTGAGTCAACATGTTTCTTTGCATGGACACGCATTAGTAGGTTCTCTTTAGCTGACCCAACATTGATGTTTTATCAGCCAAATCATGGCATGCAAACTTTGCTCAGGATGTTTGGCTGTTTCCTATGAACATGTGACTTCCCTCTAATGACGACAGCTGTGTCAGCAGTATGAAGCGCGTTTACAGGAGGCTTTACTATATGGTTGGGTGACAAACTTGTTACTTTTAAGGGCACCGACCGAATTACATGGTACTACCGAGTACCGATTCATTAAATCAACCGGTGCCCAATTTACCTGAGAGAACGCATCTCTGCACGAGAGTGTTTATATGAATCCTGCATGCGCTGTGTGTGTCTCTGTGTGTCTCTATTAAAGGTGGTTTATGTGATTTTCCTTTTTGACCATTTTTTCAAAATCACTTGAAATCCTATTCCTGACCTACTTACAGCCACTGAGTTAGAAGCACTGAAATTAAAATTAAGAAATTTTATCATCTGTGGAATGGGCAAGACTCGAAAAACTCCGGCCAATCATTTCCAAGACCGCCTAGAATCATTGGACAGTAAGTGCGTCAATCAAGCGGTTGTAGCATACCCCCCTCCGCCCATCCCCCTCGCGCGCATATTCAAAGCTCGTGACCCAGTTGCAGTTAGTGCAAGACGCCCCGGTAAAGAGAGAGAGTGTAAGTGCATGATTATGCGTCCATGTTCTTCGAATGGGTGGAGTTAGGGCCAGCATTGGAGGAAAGAAGGAACTTTTGAGTATTTTCAAAATCTGCCGGCCGTTTTGCAAATCCCATACCCTACCTTTAAATTTAAAAAATTTTCCTTAAAGTCATCTTGAAATCAAAATGGACAATTCTTATTTTTTTATGGAACAAATTTATTGTAAATGTTTTATCCCTGCAGATCACTATTTAAAAAAAATCATAATCTCATAATCTTTTATCAAAATAACTTTCAACGACATCTCTTCTCTGATGACGTGTTTACTGCCGTAAGGACTCATTCACATGAGATCCACCAATAGCAAACCACAATGATCCAAAGATCCAAACAATTCCTGATATTCTTGGATATACATTAGAGTATGGAAGAAAAGACTATCTCAACTTGTGTTTCATGCCGACTTTAAAAAATAAAGTTTTGATCGTTTTTATTATTAATATTATTACTTTAAGACATGCCTTACTGTACAATAGTAGCATATTTGCTTCACAATTCCTTCAAAACTGAACTTAAACTGAACTTACTTTCCTTAAGTTTATGTGTGTAGGCCTATAATATGACTTTTTCTACTTTTTCTAATTTGGATTAAAAAAAAGCTACTCTTTTCCATAGAAATTAGGCAGTGATTAAAAAGTAGTCTGTATGATGCATTATATTCGGGGCCTTCAATATACTTTTAATCACTTTTATTATGAAAAAGTGTTTTGTAGCCTAAACAGGTTTTACTCAAGTGTTCACAGCACTGACAATTGTCAACTTGTGTGTTTATGGGCATTGAGACATGATATTAAATTTGCACCTCTGCCTCTTGTCTTAATGTGTTTAGCCAGATGCTGTATTTATATTGATTGAATTAAGTGTAATGAGTAAGCATGCGTATCAGGATTATCATACAGTACGTCTGTGTGTAATGTGTGTAAATTTAAATTTAGTCTCCCACACTTGGGGCTCCCCTTCTGTCCTGTTATCTCAAAGTAATGGACCCGGTCATAAAACCCTGTTACTTTCACTGTCACTATCCTGTTTAGGCAGAAAAATAAACGCAGAGCATCTAAAATCATTTTATTTAATTACTGACTTTTTTTGTATGGAGGTATAATCAAAATATCTTTTGATAGTTGATTAAGACCTAATTGTCATATAATGTATCAAGTTGATTTTATTTGTATAGCGCTTTTCACAACTCACATTGTTAGTTTCAAAGTAGCTTTACAGAAAATGACGGACAAGAGCTGGGTGATTATATAGTTTACAAAATGTGACGATATTTTGCAGACTAATCAAATTTTTTATTTTTTATTAAACAGTTTATTGACAATACTGTACTTGTCATATGTCAAGGATTTCAAGGAATGTTTTTGCACTGCTGTTTTGGACTAAAACTTTAGGTGTGTCAAGTTCAAACTGAAATGACTCTTGACAAGTGAGATTTGTCTCATTCTTTGCTTTCAAAAACAACCTCTTTCAATAGACATGTTAAAAGGACGATATATTGAAGAACGATTGGAACCAAACAGTTGTTTGGCACCATTGACTTCCATAGTAGAAAAAAAAATACTATGGAAGTTAATGGTGCCAAAGTTCCAAACGTTTTTTACAATTTCTTCCTTTGTGTTCAGCAGAAGAAAGAAACTCATACAGGTTTGCAACAACTTGACAGAATTAGCATTTTTGGGTGGAGTATCCCTTTAAAAAAAGTGTCACGTCTTACCATAAAAACATAGTGGATTTCACAATGTGGGAAAACATCATACTTCATCACAATATCTAGCTGACACCAGATTATGCTGGTTATCAAAACCTGACATCAGCCAATCGTCAGTCATCATGTCTTAAAAGCCGAGTTCCAAAGTCCTAATCGTGTAATACTAATGTGGTGTAAACTTTGCCCTGAGCTTGGGTCACTGTTGATATTCAGCATGTAAGAGCTTTTCTTATATCTCTGCTTTAAGGGTTGTAAAAGTAAGACATAGCATTTTTATGCATGTCTTCATAGTATCATTAAAATGACTGACTGCTGCCCCCTAGATCCACTGTTGTGTCTGTGAAAGCAGATGATCGAATAACAGAGCATCTCTGTGAGATCATTTTGCTAAAAAAAATAATGCTTGAGGGCAGGTTACCAGAAATGGTTTTACCATAGTCCTGAACAATAAATAATTACAGAAATAAAACTGTCCATAAACAATTTTTTTTTACTGAGAATGCAACATATTAAGCATAAAATCATGCTTTTGTAACTAAACGCATTTGTCTTAATGTGCTTGAGAAAAAAAAAGAAAAAAATTAGGCCTAGAGCTTCGGTCACACTAAACTTTGAGCACTTCTGACACTGAGATATGCGATATGATGTCATGATCTGTGGTGTCTTTTGTAAAAGCATAAATTCTAAAACAAAAAATAAATACAAGATGTAAAACCACAATCTACTCCACTTTCCTGCAATACAAAAAGTTGTTATTCAGCTAACACCGTGTTTACACCAGATGCAAGCGGCACGACATGGCAAAAGCAAATAGAACCCATTATAATCAGTGATGCTGTCTACACTGGATCTGGCACGGCACAACAAATACCCGATGCTGAACTGATGCCCCATTCTCTTTCTGATGTACTTTAAGCCAAGTTCACACTACATGATTTTAAGCCTGATTTGCAAATTGTTGAGCTCACCGACAGGTCAGGGTGTTATCACAAATTGCAAATTGCGGGGGATTAGCGGGCGATGAACGCTTGCCAATCCATTAGTATGAAAGCGCCAACAACGCAGCGAAGACGCCTCACCGAGCCCATAAAAATATCTAGCATGCTAGATATCCAGAGCTGTTGCACGACTCAACCTCAGTGATGTCATGAGCTACAGCCAATTTTTCCTTTTCATCATCGCGCAAACAGTTTGCAGCACTATTTTCTGACGTCCATATTGGCGTGTTGTGTTCTTCTCTTCTCCGCTGGGTGTTGGCGCACATGCTGTTTCGCATCATTTCTGGTTTGTTTAATCCCGTGATTTTTCGTGACAAAACATGGTTTGTAGAAAAGATAGAATCGTTGGGTGACAGAGTTGTTGTCAACTCATTATTTATTTAATTATTTTCAGTATTTACACTGTAACATAGTACTGAAACAGCTCTTAGAGTCACAAATGATTTGCTCTTATCATCCGATCGTGGTTGTATCTCTCTATGTAGCGCGTTGTCAACTCGTGTAGTGCGTTACCTCCTGTTGCGGATCAATCACGTTGTGTTGTGTGGTGTGAACAGCTAAGCAACTTGAACACTCCTGATTTCATTGAGAGCAAGTCATCTAGTTCAGCCCGACGTTTTAAAATCATATAGTGTGAACAAGGCTTTAAGCGGCCGCGCTACTATCGACACGAAGAACAAATGGATTTGCAACGGCTGCTTTGTCTCATCCAGTGTAGACAGCCTCAAGCTGACTCAACAACTGTCGCGTCCTGTGTAGACACAGTGTTAGATCACGCTGAGATGTCTTGTTCTTCTTTTGGTCGCACATCTTCATGCTGGTCAGAGTTCACCAAACTTGAACGTTTCGCACAATAGTGCATTTCCAGTCTATTGCATTCACAATCACATGGGTATGAATAGTAGTCCATGGAAAGAAAGAGATGTCATTCATCCCTGTGTGGTATTTTATTTAGCAGGTTTAGGTGTCTGGTTTTTAATAAATGGGTGAATTGAAAATAAAGTCATTCGTTTATTGCATATGTTCTTTTCAGATTGTTTTCATAGTGTATGCGCTTGTAATTAAGTAAATAAATGTTCTTTTCATTAATGTAGTGTATAAGAGTAAACAAAAAACTTGATTAAAATACAATATTAGAAACAAAATGAAAAACACACTTTTTAATTGTAAGCATCTTCTCAGACAGCATATTAGGCAGTTAAGAGGAAGAAGTAGTATTCTTTTTACTCTTCATTTCCCCACTGGCATAAATGAATTCATCCTTTTCTAATAGTCACATAATATTGGGACTTCACCAAATGGATCACGTTTGTGATTTTAATGAACTTGAGTAACTTGATCCCAACGTTAGGTAATGGACTGGTCATTTTCTGTGGCAGTTACCTAAAAACAGGCTAGTTTGTTAAAAACCTGACTATCCAGCATAAAGGTAAATACAGAGATGATTATAGTCAATGTAATGTATATTTGTAACAAATTTAACGTTGGTTTGCAACTTTACTCTTATGTAAAGTTTGCGACAAAGGGGCAGCAGTGGCTCAATCCCTGGTTCCACCTGACCAAGTGTCGAGGTGTCCATGAGCAAGACACCTAAACCCTGCTGCTAAACCGAGCTGGATGGCGCCTTGCATGGCTGACACCGCCGTCGGTGAATGAATGAGCGAGTGAACGGGTGAATGTGAGGCAAAATGTAAAGCGCTTTGGTGGCCATTGGGTCTATGGAAGCGATAAATCCAGTCCATTTACCATTTTACTCTTATGTGAATTGAGTGTTTATATCAGAATGAAAATAAATTGTCCTCTAATGAAAAGTTGTGTGTGTATATATATGAAGAGTTCAGATGCAAAAGCCTCTAAATGCCATTTGAAATTTTCTTTTTTAATGATGATTTTTATCAAACTTGTATATTTAAGTTCAGTAATTTCACTTAAATAACAATTAATAGGTAATCATCATTGCCATTTAAGTGAAATCACTGAATTTAAATATACAAGCTTGATAAAAATGATCATTCTAGAAGAAAATTTCAAATGGCACTTAGAGGCTTTTGCATCTGAACTGGTCATATATATATATATATATATATATATATATATATATATATATATATGTCTCTATTTAACATATTAATAACAGAGCCCTATAGAAGGTTGTGATAAAGTTGTGATGAATTTTGTTTAGTCATGCTAGTTGAAATCAAGCCCCCTCATCAGACAACATAACCATGCCAACCTGTTCCCAGCATTGCAGGATTTAATGAAGTGTTAAGATGTGACCGTTTAATCGTTAACCCAGGACAGATGTCCACAATGACTCCTTAATTCTCCTCCATCATACCACTTTATTTTATGCCTAGAAAAAGTGTGTATATATGTTTGGTCACACTTTATTTTAAGGTGTCCTTTTTACAGTATAATCATACATTTAAGTATTGAGTAATATTAATGAACAATATATACTCACTATAGGGTCAGGATTATTGATAGTTGCATGTAATTATGAATAATATGTTGTTATTACAATACTAAGTACATGTATGTTATGGTTCCTTCCTTCAGGGTTTGGACAAGGTGCTTGAATTTGACTTAAATTTAAGTCCTGGAAAATCCTTGAAAATAGCCATATTTTTGAAGAGGAGCTTGAAAAGTGCTTGCATATTTTAGAGAAAATACAATAATTTCACGCAAAATTAACGCTGAAATCCATCTGAGATATAGACCATTTCACAAGATGTAAACAACACTGGTCCAGAAGCACTTCCTGTTTCAGTTTTTTAACACTACATAAAAGCTGGGATAAAATACAACCAACAGAACATTTAAAACTGAATCAAAAAGTTAAACAAACATCTTTAAGATGTTTTCTTTACATGTGAAATAAAGAAAACAGTTACAAACTGAAACAGGAAGTGCTTCTGGACCAGTGTTGTTTACATCTTGTGAAATGGTCTATAGAGCTATTTCACATGGCTATGAACATGATATTAAATTTATGATTAGTATATAATACAACTTTCATTCTTCAGGTCAATCATATTTTTCATAACCATATTCATGGAAAAATTATATATCCTTTCAATGGTGAAGGGGATTTCCCATGCCTGACAGCGCTGGTCAATGGATTGATCTCTGAAGTGAAACATCAGATGTAATTTGAGTAATAAATTAATTAATTAATTAATAAAAATAATAACAATAGTGTTTGATAAGTGCGGATTGAAGTCCTTGAAGTCCCAAAAAATAGTGCTTGAAATTCATTTTACAGAATCTGTATGAATCCTGTTCCCTAAATCTCGCCACAGAGACATGGATTCAGCAAAGACGAAGCTAATTATTAGGATCTCAAAGGTTTGGTTCCTGTAATACACAGCTTAATGTGCTCCATGTTTGCATTCCCAGGCCGCCATGCAGACATATGACAACAAAGGACAGGAAGTCTTCACCAACGGCAGCGCGGGCCACATGAACGGCAAAGACGTAACCAAGATGAGAGAAGTGGCCTTTGAGAAGAACCCCTCTGAGCCACTGGTATTATAGCTTTTATTTTCATGCGTTTCATGTATTTTGTATTTACAAAATGAAACGCATTAAACTTTGAATTCTCTTCAAAGATTAATTCTGTTATTATTTACTTATGTTGTTCCATACTTGTATGCTGATATTTCTTCAATGGACAAGGAGTCTCTAAACAGCAGAAGTGTAATATTGTGTTCTGTGTCTATTCAGGGTGTAACTCTTAAGCTGAATGAAAAGCAGAGGTGTACAGTGGCCAGAATATTGCATGGAGGGATGATACACAGACAAGGTACAGTGCATTCTTGGTTTGTTTGTGTACAATTATGCAGTTTTTCATAAGGGATGTCCCGAGCCGATCTCAAGGAACGGTATTGGTGCGATTAAGCAGGGATTTTTTTTACCGATTATATAGAGTAGACCAGGGTTCCCCAAACTCGGTCCTGGAGGGCCACTGTCCCTGCAAAGTTTAGCTCCAACCCTGATCAAACACACCTACCTGTGAGTTTCTACTGATCCCGAAGACCTTGATTAGCTTGCTCAGGTGTGTTTGATGACCCTGAAGTTACTGCTGGAGGCCCAGTAGCACCGTAAACCAGCTCCATCTCTTCCATCTCAGATACGGGTATTACTTTATTTTATTTTATTTTTACTCTTAACTGTTTTTATTTATATTGATTGCATTTACTGAATGAGGACTGTGCCACTGTTCGTCCGACTGTACTATACATTTTATTTTCGACACTGTATTTTATTTTTATTATTATGATTTTTTTATTCTAAACTGTTTTAATTATTCTGACTTCTATTGATTATTTTAATTTCTTCCATGTAAAGCACTTTGAATTTCCACTATGTGTATGAAATGTGCTATATAAATAAACTTTCCTTGCCTTGCCTTGATCAAACACACCTGAGCAAGCTAATCAAGAGGTGTGTTCGACATCGCCTGCGGCTGGATGCATATCGAATTAATTTTGAGCCAATAAAAATGAACGTAACTTTTCAAGAAACGAATGAAAATATAAATTGAAACTGAATAAAATATCTTTGAAACTGAAAAAGAATGAACCGCAAGCAATTTTTTTGACTTTGTTTTTAATACACTACATGTTTTGCTAACTATTCCTCATATTTCGTTTACTGATCTACACTTACAAATGCGCTTCCAGAGTTTTCATTTACGCTTCTGAAGTTTTCGTTTACACTCCCTGAGTTTGCGTTCGCTGTTCTGACACAAATCTCTCGTGGGGGCGGGGCTAGTAGAAGTGTATTCTCATTGGCTACTGAGTTTTTGATTGACAGCTTCTTGACCTGGAAGTGAAGACGTCAGAGTTGTGTTTACACGTGTGGATGTGAGCGTCTGTAAGCGCAGCTTTCTATTTAATTTTAGTAATATTAAGTTATGTTTGTTTTTTAATTTTATCTGTATTTACCTTCTGCTGCGATTACTTTGTCAACAGAAGCTTTTAGGTTCACAAGAGATCAGTCTATTCAGGTGTAATTGTACATCAAAGTACGCCCACTGTATGTGACTACTTAAAATATTTTGTCCAATGTTTTAGGAGAATATTTGTTTATTCTTGATGATTCGTTTGCATGTTAGGTTTTGAATAGGTTGTGCTATTACAATATAAAGAGAATAGCCTACTAGTATACGTGTGTGATATATTCAGCAGTCAAGAAAGTTTCACTTCAACCAGTTAATCAAGATTGGCAACCATGGCCATCAAATTTCTCATTGTTACCATATGCATTTACACCATCAAATGATCATGTATGATCACTTAAATAAGAGGAATTTAAACTATATGAAAATTACAATCGTGGGTTGCTGTCAGAGGATACAGACCTCAAAGGGCATTTCATTACATATTTCACACAAAGAATATTTTTGTTGGTATTTTTTTAATCATGCTGATAATTTTATTTATTTCATTTTGTTAATATTATTTTCTAACATTTAAAATGGTAAATATATTTGAACAATCATCAACAGGTTCAATTATGACTTATAAAATCAGTTAAATGAATTTAAATAAAAAAAATCTAATAAATTTATTCATTCTTTATTGTCACTACAGCATATACACAAGTACCAAAGTGAAAGTCTTGGATGCAGTTATGACAGGAAAGACCAGAATCCACAAAACATTAACTGCATACTATAGACCATTTCACAAGATGTAAACAACACTGGTCCAGAAGCACTTCCTGTTTCAGTTTGTAACTGTTTTCTTTATTTCACATGTGAAGAAAACATCTTAAAGATGTTTGTTTAACTTTTTGATTCAGTTTTAAATGTTCTGTTGGTTGTATTTTATCCCAGCTTTTATGTAGTGTTAAAAAACTGAAACAGGAAGTGCTTCTGGACCAGTGTTGTTTACATCTTGTGAAATGGTCTATACATGTAATGCACAGTATTCTCATAATATAGATAATAAAATGTATAATCACAAAGATTTTTAATGAAATAATACATCTCTGTGAGTCCACATAACACAAGTGGATTGTACCCATGTATGGCAGTTGGTCGGAAATGATTTTTAATAGTTAAAACAGTTTACATTATTAGTATTTATTTATTTTTATTCTATTGTTTCACTTCAGTATTGATTCATCCACTGAGGTCACATGGACATCACGGTCACTGTGTGTGGTTTTTAAAGCATCTTTAGGGCTTGCAGAGATGGATTACTTTCCTTAAAATCTTAATTCGTATTTATCTGTAGAAAGAAAGTAAAATGCATCTGGGACAGCATGAGGGTGAGTAAAATAAGTGAGAATTTTATTTTTGGATGAACTATTCCATTCATATGCTGTTGGTATGCTAATCCATGATCAGCAGAGACTAATAAGAATAAACTGCAACCTCTTGTGTACTGTGTTTGTTTTAATCTAGAGCTCCAAAGAAATTAAAATATTTGCTATTTTATAATATTAAAATAAAATACAACAGGTGTCTGAAGATAAGGATCCCAGTCATTCAAAGGTGATATGTCTGAACAAAGTAACATTATTGTCTGATGGAGACAGCTGATCTCTGGTATTATCACTCCATCCTCTGTGTCAGCATCAGAATTTTGTTTGTGGAAAAGTTGCACAAATCCCTGGAAAATGAGAAAGGAAATATATTATAATCTAACAATACAAACTGCTTTGAACTCCCACATGCAGTAACCATTTGCAGACTTAAAATAATTATTTCAAACAAATTCTATAAATGTTTTAAGGGATTTTACAGTACCAAATGTTTACCTGACTCACACACCATTTATCATCTGTAATACTATTGTATAACCAGTAGATGGCTGTATAGCCCAATAAACATTTATCCATGGCTGTGTAGCGTCTACTCCCTAGTTGCTGGATTTTTTCAGTCATAATTACTTGCATGTATTAGGTTTTGAATTTGGATATATATATATATATATATATATATATATATATATATAAATTATTAAAGACTATTAAAAATTCAACATTTTTCTCCAAAATGTTGTTTTTTTTTAACATAATTATTACTAAAATCTGGATACAGAAAAAGCATTTTGTTGCCTTTTGCAGAATAAATATTGCACCCAGGGTTATACTTCAAAACAAATGAGTGTTTACATATTATGAATGGAGATGTGGAAAATGGTCAAGTACTCTCTCTCTTCTTTTAAAAACTCTGCATCACAAATTAATCAGCAATTGGCTTTACATTGCCAAAGTTGAACCGGGCAGTGATTGACAGGGCTCTGGTCCAATGGCATCGGTCATTGTCTGATACAGTACATTTTGTACTTTAGGCTACAGTACAGATACTGTACAGTACTCTAGCACAATGTTGTTTGGGGTGGCAGAGGGGAAATATGATCTAATTGAAGCAAATATGATCTAATCGAAGACTGTAACCGTATGTAACGTTAGATAAACAAGACATGTAATGATTGGGCTAACAACTTACCAATTAAATCAAGACAACACTGCTGTATAATGTTATGGGCTCTCACTGAGCTCTAATATGCCTCTCCACCTGAAAAAGCAAGAACTGTATTATAATTAGTATTAGTTTAGTATTAATTAATAAAAAAAATAAAAACAATCAGACTTACCACGAGTAGCCTATGCTATCCAGTATTCTGATATCGACGATGACAAATTATATCATTTGTCTGTACTATTCCTTCTATAAGAAATCATATCAACAATATAGTGTAGCAGTAAATAAATAAAGAAATAAACTTAATATCACCTAAATGAAATAGAAAGCTACGCTTACAGACGCTCACATCCAAACGTGTAAACACAACACTCTGACGTCTTCACTTCCAGGTCAAGAAGCTGTCAATCAAAAACTCAGTAGCCAATGAGAATACACTTCTACTAGCCCCGCCCCCACGAGAGATTTGTGTCAGAACAGCGAACGCAAACTCAGGGAGTGTAAACGAAAACTTCAGAAGCGTAAATGAAAACTCTGGAAGCGCATTTGTAAGTGTAGATCAGTAAACGAAATATGAGGAATAGTTAGCAAAACATGTAGTCTATTAAAAACAAAGTCAAAAAAATTGCTTGCGGTTCATTCTTTTTCAGTTTCAAAGATATTTTATTCAGTTTCAATTTATATTTTCATTCGTTTCTTGAAAAGTTACGTTCATTTTTATTGGCTCAAAATTAATTCGATAGATGCAACCGATCGGCGAGAATAGCCGTGTGCAGGCGGGGAGGAGCTGCAAACGGAGACGTGAAGTCGGACAATTTCTAGTTCCTGTTGTGACCGCTCACGTGGTGTTTGCATGCTTTACCACAGCTTAAGTGAAATAAATGCAACATTTGCCAAATAAACAGATATTTCAGACACATTTTCATTCAACACTGCTTTATAGAGCATCTGTTTGAACTAGAATAGTTCAAAATAAGCCTATAATCAATGACGTGGAGTCAACGTTTTTTAATCAGTTTTATTTTGATAAACATGATAAACATGACACAATATAACATCGCGGCTACATGAAAAGACTGTACTGTTATAAAAAACTGATTTGTGAGCTTTAGTGGAACTAAATGTGTGAGAATAAACACGAAACGCACGTAATGCTTTGAATCCGGCGAATCGTGGAACAGCTGTGACATCATCAGAGCTCGTGCAGCCGCTCTTGAGAAGCTGAGTCCTCCGGCTGTTCTCGTATCGCTCTTGCGGTACTTTGATGGCATACATCACAGTCACGTGGAGTTAGCGCTGCATCAAGTCGGACAAAATTTCTAACCAGCATGCACTGTTTCAAGTCAGCCGCCGATCGGTCTGCGCAGAGCTGCATGAAATCGAACAAGCCTCTGGTCTTCGGGATCAGTAGAAACTCACAGGTTGGTGTGTTTGATCAGGGTTGGAGCTAGACTCTCCAGGGACAGTGGCCCTCCGGAACCGAGTTTTGGGAACCCTGGAGTGGACTATCCTAAGCCTGATCCTTTATTTTATGTCTGCTGTTACGCAGGTGTCGTGCAGTAGGTGGCGGTATGAACCTTCAAGTGAGTTTGAAATTTCCAACTACCGTTAAAAGCAGCAGCTCAATAGAAATAGAATCAATGAGATCTGTTCTAGCGCGTCAGAAACTTATCAATGCTTACCCACAGCTTTTAGCACTAAAATAGCTTCGCTACTGAATCACTAAGTCATATTTCTAACGAAGGGGTAACATCTCTGGTTTTGAAGTAATTAAACTCACAGCTTCATTGTTTATAAAGACTCAAGAGAGATGCTGAACAGACACAGGTAATTTACACCCCCCTCCCCCTCTATCTTGATAAAGAATTCAAATAAATGTTATAATTCATTCATTTTAATAAATGTCTGATTCAAAGCGGGCAGAAAGCTAGATCTAACAAGCTGTAACTAACTAAAATATCTGCAATGTGTACCCTTCTTGTCAAATATTGTGCAGCAAACATATATATATATATATAAATTTAACCAAACAATTAGGAAAATACAAGTATCGGATTGGTATCGGCAGATACTCAATATTCAATGACCCGGATCAGATCGGGGACACAAAAAAACTTGATCGGGACATCCCTAGTTTTCGTAGAGGACAATGGATAACTGCTTAACTCTCTCTCTTTTTTTAAACAGGTTCTTTACATGAAGGTGATGAAATCGCAGAGATCAATGGGAAAAGTATTGCTAATGAAAGTGTAGACCAACTGCAGAAGATTCTGGTGGGTTGTTGTGTCTGCACACTGAGAAGTGCACTTTAACATTTACTTTAAAAAGTGTGCTTATTACAGAAATAACACATTTGAAAAATAAAATTCTAAAGGGGAAACTGAATGTAATGTCTTCGTACACTTAATTGCATGTTATTGTAACTTTAAAGTAAAATTTATTTTGATATAAAAATACAAGGGTACTTGAGTGTGTTAAGAAACGTATTCAGTGGCCTTTTATTTGATTGATACTGTTGTCGGCAAGTACAGTTTTATATATATATACGGTATATATATTACTGTATACATACCTAAGAAAAAAATGTTTTTTTGCATTTCAGTAATTAGAATTTTCTTTGAAACTGAGCAAAGAAAGCATCAATGTAAATTGCTGTTAGTAACTTGTTGTGTAAATACTTTATTAAAAGATTAAGTTTAAACTGTGATTTGCTTGTTGCTTGTCTAGCTACAGTTTCAAAGCAGCTTCCCCAACACTGGCACATTTCGTGCAGTTTTTAAGAAGAATTGACACTCAGAGATGATATTTGTAATTATGTTACTCTTTATTTTATGTTGTTGGATGTTTTTTAACATTACAGAAAGACACAAACGGTGTTGTCACATTGAAAATCATCCCCAATCAGCAAAGTCGCCATATGGCATGTGAGGTGAGTAAAACAGAGGCTAATTCAATCCCACATCATACCTGTTTCTTGCTTCATTTTATTATTATTTTCTTATTGTTATTATGATCACAATCTACTCATCTCGCTTTACCCTTTGATCTGTAAATATGCGCTCAAATGTGATTTGATCACTTCTTTCTTTGTCTATTCTGTATCCTTGATTAAATTAAGGTGTGGGGTTTATCATGGGAATGGGAAACCAATGAAAGACACAGGTGACTATTTAAGCATCAATAGCAGATAACTGCACACTTACTTTTCTCATTAGATGAAGTAACTTCAAACCCTCCTCTGCCATCTTCTGGTCACACAGCGTCAAACTGCACTGCAGTTGATTGTGAAACATTGTTTGACGTTGTGATGAGCTTTGGCAGTTTTCTAAATCCTCTTTCACCATATACTATAACCATTGTGCTACGTTTATGTCAGAACATCTAGTTCTAGAGTTTTGCTTATCTGTTTTAGATTCTACTGGCACTAGCTGTAGATTTTGTCACTCAAATCTATCTATCTATCTATCTATCTATCTATCTATCTATCTATCTATCTATCTATCTATCTATCTATCTGTATGTGTATCTTATATATAAAATCAGCATTTTAGAATGATTTCTGAAGGATCATGTGATAATAAAGACTGGAGTAAATCACAGGCATAAATAACGAAATATATTAAAATAGAAAACAGTTTTTAAATTTTAATAACATTTGCTTTTTGTAACAATGTTGCTATTTTTCTGTATTTTTGATCCAATAAATGCAGCCTTGATGAGCACAAAAATCTGAATTATTCCAAACTTTGACTGCTGATATATGGCAATTAAATTAAGCAAATAGTTTATCCAAAAATGAATGCATTACATAGGGGGAAACTTACCTATTTAATTATTTTTTTTGAAGATGCTAGTTATACTGTAGCTTCAACTTAAATTAAAGTGGATCATACAACTGGATGATGTTTATATACACAACATGATGCACACAATAGGACATGTTCCTGGATTCATTGACCCTGGAGAAACAGACCACTAAAATTGGAAGGCACTGATTGGCTAAATCATCTTTATGAAGCACTTGTGATGGTTTTACGAGAGTAATGTTTTCCGGGTAATGTTTTCGCAGATGTATATGAGAGCACAGTTTGACTATGACCCTGCCAAAGATGACCTGATCCCTTGCAAAGAAGCCGGACTGAAATTCCAAACGGGTGACATCATTCATATCATCAATAAGAAAGATCCAAACTGGTGGCAAGGAAAGGTGGACAGCTCCTCCACAGACTTTGCAGGACTCATCCCTTCTCCAGAACTTCAGGAATGGTGCGTTCTGACCTGAATTCTTTTCCTGTATTTGATGACTGTGATTAGTGATGTACATTTAAGATCTCCAAACATTGCTGATGTTTCTTCAGGCGAGTAGCAAGCAAAAGCAAAGCGACACGGGAAGCCGGACAGTCCTGCAGTCCTTTTGGCAAGAAGAAGAAATGCAAAGACAAATATCTGGCCAAACACAGCTCAAGTTAGTAAAGCTCACCTCTTTATCATTTCTATGGCTTGTTTCGCATTATTATTATTTTGAAAAAATGCTTTTATAACACGCTTTTGAAAAATAGGCTTTTATAAAGCAATATAAAATCCTAGCGCAAACTACTTAACTATTCTTTGAAAATGCAGTAAATGCGGGTGATTTAAGCTGTTGATAATCAGCACACTAGATTTGTGTTCCATTCCATGTAGATTCATTTTCTTTTTGGATATAAAGGTGGCAGACACCTTTACTAATGTAAATTTGATTTCACAATGATGAGTTATTCTCCAATGCCATCTCCCAATAACTATTTTATGTCTGTTCAGGGCTCCAGACTAACTTTTCCACTGGTTGCACTGGTGCTACCAGCTTTCTCAGTTGGTCGCACCACCTTTTGATTTGGTCGCACCTTCTTTTCTTTTTCTTTTTTGCTACATGCAATGGGATTAATCAATGCATGCTGATGAATAGTGGTTTTAATGGACCAAAGCTAGCAAAGGCTTTCTGGGTTGCAGCATAAATACCTGTAATATGTTAATTATCATTGCCAAATTTCAGGATTTTCATGGATTTTGGACGGTAATTTTAAGCATTTTACATTTGAATCATGTACAATCTATTTACATTTGAATCATAAAATACTGTATGTATAATGTAACAGCTGTGTACTGTACTGTACTTATCTATCAGTTATCATCTTTCTATCAGCATTGTCTTTCTATCTTTTAAAAATGATTAAACATTCAAATGGATGCATTAAATTTTAAAAGATTAGAGTATTATAATAAGCTAATACAGATTTTTTGTTATCAAAGTTCATAAAATCAGAAATCTCACACTCCTTACCTTCTGCATTTTATAATAATTTCCTTTTCCTCAGTCGAGCGATTACTCTCAACTAACCGCTAAAAAGACGCTGTTTCCTGAGACAATAATTCGTGAATTCGTAATTGGCATGTTTCACCCTCATGTGCAATGCGCGTGATGTCTACATTCGTCAAAAAATAAACTGCACGTGTCTTGCGGACGAACACTGTAGCCGGAGCTACTTCTCTCTATTAATGTCTATGTCGAGTCATGTAGGCACTGGGCAACTCTGTATCCGAGTCGAACCCGGGATAAAATAGTCCGAATATAAACACTTATTATAGGTGTACCGTAGTGATTCAGGATAAGTAAAAAACACGGTTCGGAAATATATTCATGATGTAGCCTACTCGTTCATTTTGATCATAAGTTACGGACTACAGCAGCTGATACAACGGCGTTTTGCTGCGCGAGCGTCCACATAAAATTAACTCGCACATTCTCAAAAAATGGTCGCACATGTGATCAATTTGGTCGCAGTCTGGAACCCTGCTGTTACACAGCTCTAATGGTGTTTGAGTTAAAGCAACAACATGAGTCTGGTCTTATAGAAACAGGCCTTGTCAAGCTTTAACTGATGATATTTTTCTTCCTTAGTCTTTGACCAGCTTGATGTAATATCCTATGAAGAAGTGGTGAGACTTCCTGCATTCATCCGGAAAACTCTGGTTCTGATCGGTAAGCATCATCATACCCTATTCACTTTAAATATTGTGGCTCCGTCTCCTTTGACACAGCTTAGATCAGCAAGGAATTCTTGGTAATGGACGATTTATGGGTGGTTTTGCAGCAGGGTAGAATAAAACACTAGATTTAATCGCAGAAGTTCATTTATTTTCCAACTCTAGATCAAAAACATGACCGGAACACCCAACTAAGATGAGATTGGACAATGAACAGAACGATCACAGGGCTTAAATACACAGGTAGATAATCAAAGAAACTCAGAACAGGTGTGTAACTAAACCAGTAACCATGACAACCAACTCAAAGCACTGAGACAGGCGGACAGGCAGGAAAAAACCTAAACTAGAGCACAAAGCAAACAGACGTTATGGGAGTACATATCATCGTGGACTCTTTTCACAGACGTGTCTGCACAGTTATTAACATTGTAAATCTAACTCAAAGTATAGTGTTATAAAATTACATTAAAAAAAAAACTTAATTCCAGAACAAATTGTTAATGCTGCTATGTGAGTGTTTGATATTGTTCCTTTTTTTCGGAAAGGCATCGATGCGCTGTTTTTATTTATTTTCTTTTTTCTTTGCTGTTGGAGGAAACGGGAATGCAGAAATATATATGATATACACTCACCGGCCACTTTATTAGGTACCCCATGTTAGTAAAGGGTTGGACCCCCTTTTGCCTTCAGAACTGCCTCAATTCTTCGTGGCATAGATTCAACAAGGTGCTGGAAGCATTCCTCAGGGAGTTTGGTCCATATTGACATGATGGCATCACACAGTTGCCGCAGATTTGTCGGCTGCACATCCATGATGCGAATCTCCCCTTCCACCACATCCCAAAGATGCTCTATTGGATTGAGATCTGGTGACTGTGGAGGCCATTTGAGTACAGCGAACTCATTGTCATGTTCAAGAAACCAGTCTGAGATGATTCCAGCTTTATGACATGGCGTATTATCCTGCTGAAAGTAGCCATCAGAAGTTGGGTACATTGTGGTCATAAAGGGATGGACATGGTCAGCAACAATACTCAGGTAGGCTGTGGCGTTGCAACGATGCTCAATTGGTACCAAGGGGCCCAAAGAGTGCCAAGAAAATATTCCCCACACCATGACACCACCACCACCAGCCTGAACCGTTGATACAAGGCAGGATGGATCCATGCTTTCATGTTGTAGACGCCAAATTCTGACCCTACCATCCGAATGTCGCAGCAGAAATCGAGACTCATGAGACCAGGCAACGTTTTTCCAATCTTCTATTGTCCAATTTCGATGAGCTTGTGCAAATTGTAGCCTCAGTTTCCTGTTCTTAGCTGAAAGGAGTGGCACCCGGTGTGGTCTTCTGCTGCTGTAGCCCATCTGCCTCAAAGTTCGACGTACTGTGCGTTCAGAGATGCTCTTCTGCCCACCTTGGTTGTAACGGGTGGTTATTTGAGTCACTGTTGCCCTTCTATCAGCTCGAACCAGTCTGGCCATTCTCCTCTGACCTCTGGCATCAACAAGGCATTTCCGCCCACAGAACTGCCGCTCACTGGATGTTTTTTTCTTTTTCGGACCATTCTCTGTAAACCCTAGAGATGGTTGTGCGTGAAAATCCCAGTAGATTAGCAGTTTCTGAAATACTCAGACCAGCCCTTCTGGCACCAACAATCATGCCACGTTCAAAGTCACTCAAATCACCTTTCTTCCCCATACTGATGCTCGGTTTGAACTGCAGGAGATTGTCTTGACCATGTCTACATGCCTAAATGCACTGAGTTGCCGCCATGTGATTGGCTGCTTAGAAATTAAGTGTTAACGAGCAGTTGGACAGGTGTACCTAATAAAGTGGCCGGTGAGTGTATATGCTTTATAGCTTGCCATACTATGATGATTTCAGCTTCTGAATCCCTGGACATGTTAAAAAGAAAATATTTATAAAATATACCCTATAAAATTATCTACCAAAATGTATTTAAAGGGTTAGTTCACCCAAAAATTAAGTCATTAATTACTCACCCCCATGCTGTACCAACCCCGTAAGACCTTCGGTCATCTTCGGAACACAAATGAAGATATTTTTGATTAAATTTGAGAGGTGGATCACTGCTACATAGGCTCCCTGTCATGTGGTAGAAGGATGGACCCAATAGCAGACAGTATGTAACACTCAACAAGGTTTATTGACAATGAAAACAGAAAAACAAAACCCACGATGGGGCAAAACAAGACAGGAAAGCAAACACTAGACTAAGACTGAGATTAAGACAGGAACAATACTAAGACACGAACAGACTCTTGGATAACAGTTTTCTCAATGAATTACTCACTGCTAGAATCACTCAACGTCACACAATGAACAGACCCAGGACAGCAAACACAAGGAGATTATAGAGAGAACACAAGCGCATGGCCTTGTGCACACAAAACATGTTTCTGTCATGATCCTGCCCCACGACTAGAGAAAATCAAAGACTTGATGGCAGAATCATGACACTCCCTAAGGGATTGAAACTTGATGGCCCAAAAAGTCATTGAAGAAAATGTTTAAATATTCCATGTGACTACAGTGGCTCAACTATAAGTTTATCAAGCGACGAGAATACTTTTTGAGAATTGCGCAAGAAGTAGTAGAATAAGAACGCAATTCTCGCGCATGCGTCGTGGAAATCTCTTGAACTCGTCTCAGATTAATCCAATATATTAATTATAATATTTATATCAGGAAGTCTGAAGTGAAATGTGAGTAAATATGTTAATGGATTTGTTGTATACTTTTTTGGTATAGTTTTTTTCATTAGGGTAAATTGCCATGTAGATCCACAAAAAGGAGCTTAATATTTGAAAATGTGCAGCTAAGTTTACAGGCTAAAATGTGTTATTTAATGTTTTGTTCTTGTTTAAAGGTGCACCTGGAGTTGGAAGGAGCCATATTAAAAATTCCCTGCTGACCAAATATCCTGAGAAGTTTGCCTACCCAGCACCACGTATGTACAGTCCAGCTACATAACTCCAAAGACTTCCACCTGTATTTAGGCATTTTAAACAGTTTTTAGGAATGTTTAAACAGAATAAACCAATTATATAGCCTCCCAAAGTGAAAAATCCAGTATTGGTGTTCACCAGTATGCGGTATGTTTGCATAATTGGATCAGCATGAGATTCTGGTTTCTGGTTTGCTGATCCCTTGGTTCACCAGCTAGACCAACATCATGCCAAATCTAACAAAGCCAGGAGCAACATTGATTTCACGCTGGTTTATTTCGGAATTTTCAGCACAGTAGTTCACCTAACAATGTGTCATTATTACTCACCCTCACATTGTTCCAAAGCTGTTTGGCATTGATAACGTCAAGTTGACATGCCACACTATTTTTATTGTTTATGTACTTCAAGCAAAACCACAAAACAAATGGATATGAGATAATTTTGAACAAAATCTAGCCAAAACAAAGCCATGACTATTTACATAATAGGTAGTTGTGCTCTGGGCCCCTGCAATTTTTTCAGGTTCATTTCTTCACTCAATCCATATCCGTCAAGGTCAGGCACGAGTAAAAATGAACACACTGGAGTTACTTTATAGTTTAAATTCTATTAAAGTTGTTAGTCAATGGCTACCGCCAACTGTCTGGTTGGCAACATTCTTCGAAATATCTTCTTTAGTGTTTAACAGAAGAAAGAAACTCATACATGTTTGGAACAACATGAGGGTGAGTAAATGATGACAACATTTTGATGATAATAATCATTATCATTTTAAGGGGCTGTTCACATGTTTTTGCTTTCCATTGTGCTGATTTTTCAACTTTTAAAATTGCTGCAAAATAATTTTCTTAATTTATAGTTTTATTTTGTTTTCCAGTATCCATTCATTCTTCAAACAAGATCAATTTTACTTGAGAAACAAAACTGAATTAGATCTATATAAGATTATAAGATCTACTGTATAATAAGATGATATATAATTTAAAGATTTATATACATTTATTATGTATTTTATGTAAACAAGTTATAGAGTTTTGCTTAAATCGTTTTTTTTTTTTAACAATTCATCACTGAAAAACTAACCTGGGGTGCGTTTCCCGTACAACGATGCAACTCGTTGGTTTAACTACCAAAGTACGATGCATCTTTAAAGAAATCAACTAGCTAGTCACGACTGTTTCCCAAAACCCACTGTCGCAAAGTATCGTTCAACCACATTGGTTTCGCATGTTGTGGAGTGTTTGACATCCAATTAATGCTAGATTTGTTTTATATAAATTGCAGACATGTCATCTGAGGACTATTTCTAATTGTTCTCAGTTGTTTTGCTTTATTACCAGACTCAATATTTGGCTCGTTCTTACATAGTAGAACACGTTCGCACATGCGCACTCTTCAAACACGTTACTTTAAATCTTTTGAAAAACTAAAAGATATAAATTCCATTTGTATGTATTCTAAATAAAGGGCACCAGTTGTACTGAATGTCAGCCTGCTTATTTTTCTTAAGATAAGGATTTATTACCTCCAAATGTCATGCAATATAGAAACGATGCCTCTAACCACAGGTCGAGAGCTGTCGTTCAAACCACCCAACTTTGCGATGCTGTTTGCGAATGTCCGTTGGAACGATGGTTTCGGGAAACACCGACTCGTTGAACTATGCTGATAACGACGGAACTTGCGACCATAGTTGGCTAACGATGCTTTCGAGAAACGCACCCCTGGATAGCAGCCGAACTTAGCCCCGCCCGCAACATTTTAGAATGTGAAGGTCGGTCTGGATCCGTTGTGAAGCAAGTATGCCCGAACCAAAGCTGTTTGGACCAATCAAATTGTCAGGCTGGGCTTTACACGATGATGGACAGATGATCAACAGTAACGTAATCATCCACGTCACCAAAGAGCGATTGGGTTGAATTCGTTTACAACAAAGAATGGCTGCCGCTGGAGAGTTTAGATGTGTAGATAGACAGCGCATTCATTTAAAAGAGGAACAGAGAACCGTGCGATCAAGGTGATCTAATTGAGTGCAGAGCCATTTTCTTTCCTGGATCGGTTGAAACACGCCCCATAAACACAGCCCAATGGAACTGTATAAGACTATGTATGACGACGTCAGGCTACTGAAAAACGTGATAAAATAATGAATCATTAGTATAATTTTTCTTTGCAGACACCACTAGACCTCCAAAGAAGGACGAGGAGAATGGCAAAGAATATTACTTTATTTCCAATGATGAAATGACCAAGTGTATCGTCGGGAATCAGCTACTTGAATACGGCAGTCACCAGGGACACATGTTTGGTACGAAGATCGAAACTGTTAACAAGATTCACGCACAGGGGAAAATTGCTCTGCTGGATGTGGAACCACAGGTAATGCCACGCTGTTGAGTCAGATATTAAATAAGCATAGCACTTGATGCCTAGCATTGTGGTGTCTTTATTTTTATGAACTGTCAATTTCTTTTCTGAACTCTTTTTGTTTTTCCAGACGCTGAAAGTGCTCAGAACGGCGGAGTTTGCTCCTCTTGTGATGTTCATTGCTCCTACTAACACTGGCAATCAGGTTAGAAACTGATTCATTCAGGCTTTAATCCCCAGGGACCAGATTCACAAAACATTCTTAAGAATTAGGGATGTCAACGATTATTTGACAATCGATTAATTGTCGATACCACATTTAATCAATAAATCTTATCGATCATCAATTAAGTAGGATCATGCGCGCGCGTGCGTGCTGCTCAACCGGGAAACACATAAGCAAGCGTGCCGGTGTGGTGAAGTGTTGAGTCCCACTGAATGACACACATTCCGAAGAGTTGTTTGGGACTATTTTACACCTTCATCATGACTATACATTCGCATTCGCAGCCTTTTGTTTTGTGCAAATGTAAGTTGTAATAGTTTATTTTGTGTACACCTATCTATATCTGTTTTATCTCATATTGGATGCATTTGGTTAAGAATTGACGTGATCTTTAGCGCACTCATCTCAAACGACAATGCACGACTAATAATGACTATTGGGACTGTCATATTACACAAGATTATGAAGAGAACAATATTGTTATAAAACATTGTGAATTATTTGGGTTTAGATGCCATGTCGCATTGTTCCAGGAATAGCCACCACAACATGAGAACTTGTGCATTCACATCATTTTGTGCAGATATAATTTTGTAATATTATTTTTATTTTGTATATACAGTATATCTGATCAAATAGGATGCGTTTCTTTGAGTTAAAAAAACACTAACAAAGTGCTCAACGGTTATTCATTCAGCGTGTGCCGCTCAAGCAGAATGCACGACTAATAATGATGGTTAATTTGGGACTGTCATATTACATAACATGAGAACACTATTTTATTAAATGGTTGAGGCAGCGTTGGTGACACATTGTATTTGTCAGTATATTATATATGAAATCATTTGTTAATTTATCGACCACATCAAAACATTTTACAATCCTACTAACCCTTTATTTAGATTAAAAACCATTCTTATTAATTTGGTGAGGAACATGACCACTTTTTGAGCAGCATTGACACTGTAATGCTGTTTGTCATTAATGCTAACGATTAATCGATTAATTGATTGTTAATTTAAACGACGATCGAGCATGGGAATTTGTGAAAATTGACATCCCTTTTAAGAATTCATTTGTTTTTGTATTTCCAATATAAATCATTTAAAAACGAATTTCCAAAAATACTTCTTAAGAGTGTTCTTAACATTGTCAAATTGTCAAGACAAAACAAATCTGTGAAAATATTCACTAATGATTATTTTGGTAAAAGAGTAATGGGTTGATGATTTTGATGATTAATCGAGTAAGCGTATATTTTTTTTTGTGGTAATAAAAATAGAAAAAAGTGAATAATAGCCAATAAATGACTTAAAGGGATACTCCACTTTTTTTGGAAATAGGCTCATTTTTCCACTCAGAGTTAAACAGTCGAGTTTTACCATTTTCAAATCCATTCAGCTGATTTTCTGATATTTAGAAGAATATCAGTAACCAGACAGTTTCTGAATGAGACCAGAAACTGTCTGGTTACTGATATTCTTCTAAATATCAGAAAATCGGCTGAATACATTCGAAAAGGGTAAAACTCGACTGTTTAACTCTGGGGGAGTTGTAAAATGAGCCTATTTCCAAAAAAAAAAGTGGAGTATCCCTTTAAAATACATGAGGCAATAATAGTTGGTTCAAATAAAGTATCAAAAACAAGTAATTAAAATACCAAATTTCGATATATAATATAAACAATCAACTTATGCACCACTTCTAGTATTTTGCCAGTTAATCGACATGGGATTTTTTTTAAATCAAGTACTCAAATTGAATCGAGGAATCATGACGGGCCTATTAAAAACCATCTTAAATAACTTTCCAAAGTTAGGATAACTTCCAATTTATCTTAAATCCTCAAAGGTAAGAAACTATTTCTTAAGAAGATTTTTGTGATTCTGGTCCAATAAGCCCACCCCATAAGCCTATCCATGCTTACGACCTGAAGTTTATAATAAAGCAATGTTTGTAGACTAAAGATTTCTAATCTATGCTTTTCTACTTTTCAGTCAGAGGCAGTGCAGAACATCCAGAAAGAATCTGATGGCATCCTCAGTTCATACCGCCACTTCTTCGATGAAATGCTCGTCAACAATGACGTAGATGAGAGTGTTAAGGGTGTAGAGGAGGCCATCGAGAGAGCCTCCTCGACCCCACAGTGGGTGCCAATCTCATGGGTGTACTAAAAACCCCAGTCCCTTTCCCTAATCTCCCCTCCAAATATACCATAAGAGTAAACCACACTCACACGGTCATCAAGACAGTTTGCACATGAATAAGTGGTTTATAGAATGTTTTAAAAAAAAGCAATAAGTTTGTTCTTTTTGTTTAATATGTGAATGATTTTTAAAAGCCAGAGTGCTATAACCATACCAGTACAGTATATATATATATATATAGCAGTAAGCGATGACATTGTTAGCGATGCAAAAAGGACCTCTACTGTGATTCAAAATACCACTCAGTTCATAAAGGTCTGTGGGTTTTTGATCTTCCCTGGAATTTCAGTGTATTTTTTATACCATGTGCCATGGTGTTCTTAAATATAATTACGTTTAAAAAAACAAACAAATGTTAAAATCACAGGGAAATTGTATCAATCTATATTTGAAAGGAGGTTCGTCTTGTGCTGAAACGTTTCTCATTATGATATATGGATTTACCTCAAGTCATAATGTAGGGCACTTTTAAAAGAACTGAATAAACGTCTCCCCACACTTCACTTGCGACTCTCTGTGTTAAAGAATGGAAAGCGTTTCGGTTACCACAATGTAACCTTAGTTCCCTGAGATGACGGGAATGAGCAGTTACTGATGCTAATGAGGAACACTCACAAACAAACACAAAAGGCGTTTCAGCCCGCCAAAACAGACTGCCTATTTAAGTCATTTAGGTTAAAAGAGGTTTTATTGTAGTTTTTGTCCAACTCCATTGACTTGACTTGGGACAAAAACTACAATAAAACCTGTTGGAAAGCATCTTTTGTGGCGATTTTTGTGTGAGCATATCAGTGAACACCCCAGACAAATCGGTGAGTTTCACGAAATCGAAAATTCTCGGGCGAGAAAGCACGTGTCCACTTAATCTTAACTGTTAAATTTCATCAGAAACGATCTTAAAACAGGGGTTTAAGTGTAAAACACCGAACTTGTACTTTTTTTTCCAGCAAGGTGGGGCCGATCGGGCATAACACCACTAGGAAAACCCTGCGTTTGGGGACTGGTTAATCAGATAATATCTGTGCCTGAAGAGCAGGGACTTCAAGTCACATTTACAGTATGTATATAGCACTTTTTAAAATACAGATTGTTTAAAAGCAGCTTTACAGAGATAACAGGAAAATAATGCTACAACGTTTGTTTCCAGAAGGAAATAGCGTCACAGTCCACCTTAAAGGGTTAGTTCACCCAAAAATGAAAATTTTGTCAGTATTTACTCACCCTCATATTGTTCCAAACCTCTATGTGTTTATTTGTTCTGCTGAACACAAAGGAAGATATTTGGAAGAATGTTTTAATCAAACAGATCTCAATCCCCATTGACTACTATAGTAGGAAAAAATACATATGGTAGTCAATGGGGATTGAGATCTGTTTGATTAAAACATTCTTCCAAATATCTTCCTTTGTGTTCAGCAGACCAAATAAACACATAGAGGTTTGGAACAACATGAGAGTGAGTAACTAAATACTGACACAATTTTCATTTTTGGTTGAACTAAACCTTTAAGAAAGTTCAATGATGTTTCATTTTTGTTGTAAAAAAAGTTATTAATTTAGTTCATTTATCAGTGGTGGGCCGTCAGGGCCAGCAAGGCCTTCTCTGCTGGCCTAAACACTATCAGAATCACTGACTTGCACTTATTTTTTTCCATGAATGAGTATAAAATTATTCCCAATACTGCAATTTTTAACTCATGAGACGATATTATTGCGATACTCCAAGACATATTATAAAAGGTTAACAAAAAAATGAACTTGTTGATTAAAATGCTAAATTTGGTATAAGATTGGGTGTGGAAATGAATAGACTTGAACATGTACTGGTAACCCAATGCACAGGACTATTAGAGTGCCGAAGTGTTGACGTCACTTTGTAGGACAACTCGGAAGTTAGCGGCGCATAGGTTCCCTCGATCGAAAAGCTATACGCACAACCGGCACATCCGGGAACTTAGCTGTCAATTTTGTCCCCGCCCCCTTTTGGGGGAAACAAACTAGACTCCCCATAGACTTCAATACAAAATAACGGCAAAAACCAACGTCCGTACACAGCCGACAGAACATATTTCTTTGTCATTTGGACAACAGGGGACTGCCACACTCAGAAAGTAGAGTCCTCTGAAGGGCCCAGATCAGACCAGAACTGCATCTCTTCTACAGAGAGCACATTCTCACAAACATTTGCACAAGCAAACTGAGGAAACCATTTCTGATCGCAGAAACTTCCCTTTTTGTGTCAAAGTAGGTCTAAAACAAGTCACACAGTGCTCAAGGGGTCACAAGGGGCTTCATCTGAGATGTGTAGGCTTAAAAAAGTGCGAAATCATACACAGCCTGTTAAGTGATCTGTTAAAATCGTATATTTTGTTGTGAAATGCATTCAATCAATTGCAGGACAACAAATGTTCTCATTAAACAAAAATGTTTAATAAGTGTAGATAGTTAGAAAGAAATAATAAAGGTCAAGCAAATCCAATTAAATTCTATACACAAAGGATACACACAGTGCAACACTTCATGTGTCAAACCTGCCACCAATAACAAAATAAAATGTATTTGTGAAATGTCTACTGTCTACTGTGTTTCTTTTACTGAATGAATGACTTGTCCAAATTAGATAACGCAGAGCAAACCAACAGAATTTTATCAACAGTTGCCACGGTGTCCTTCGGTCTTCGCTTCACCAAGTTCATGGGGAGTGTTTGTCGCAAAATGCAGTACTTTTTAATGCGACAAATAGCCCGTTCCACATGCATCCTCAACCTTGACATGTGACGCGACACACACACTTCCTGTCCGGCAAGCGGTGTCGTTCCACGGGGTGAAGCTGGTATGAAGAGCTGGACTCCTTTCTCTGTAAAATACTCCGGGGAACTGAACCCTCTGTTGGCCATGACAATGTCTCCCTCTTCCAAAAGATCAAGCAAGCCAGAAGATTTGGTGATTGTTTCGTCACTGGCTCTCCCGCCCCAAGACTTGGAAAGGAACGTGATTGACCCTGTCGGACTGATGGCAATCAGGAATTTGATGGTTTCGTGGGAATTAAAGTTGGAGTGCGTCATTGCTCCTTCACTGTGTGATGTTGGATGGTCAATGAAAATCTCGCTGCAGTCTATGATGCACCTCACTGAATTGAAAGGGGCGCTTTTGAACAGGGCAGGAAGATTCTTCCTAATGTCTTCCCTAGAAGGCCAATGAATTAGAGAGCTGAGGCGCTGCGTCATTACGTTCAACCAGTCGTGAAATATTGCCGAGATTGTCGCACAAGTGCAATGAAACCTGAGAGCAAGATCATTATGAGTGAGGCCAAGTCTCAGTTTCATTAAGACCAAGTAAAACTGGAGAGGTGTTGGAGGACTCTGTGTGCTCGGGCTCCAAGAAGTGGTGAGATAAGTCAACAGGGCGAAAAACATTTTGGATGAGCGAAGGCCAGTGTAGAAGTGAATGATTTGATCATCGTTTAAATCCACATCAGAATTCAGTTGTTTCCACTCACATGTGAGAGTCAGTACCTCTGACTGTAGGCTTTTCACTTGCTCTTTGTTAGATTTATTCAGTTTCAGTATATTTTCTATTTCACTCATAACGAGATGTTTTCCAGCACGCATATCTTTGTAGGACTTGACTTCTGTTACATTCAAGTCCATGTCCTTTACTGAGACCTTTGATGCCGAGGGGTCAGGTCTGGGAGGAAGCTTCGATGGGATGTAATCTGGATTTTCAGGGTCATCCGATGGCTTTCCTAAAGACAAAAGTAGAAAAACATTATTGGGAAAGGTTATGGCTTTCACACATTACTGGTTGAAGATAGATGCTGACAAAGGCCAAGACTATTTTTAATAATGTAATCTAGTTATCTATCTATCAGTTTGACCACTGCATACTGCACTGTAAATATTAGTATACATTTTAGATATCATGGATAAACAATTAACATTTTACAGCTTTTATTAATTCTAAATTTCTAATTAATTAATTTACAATTGTTCACAAGTTCATAATGCACAGCTTGCTTGTGGTTTAACAATTCCAGCTTACGGAAAAATCGGGTTAAAACTTTAAAATGCTTTTAAATCTTTTTTAAATAAAAGTATATGACTTATTTTTGATTAATTAAGTTAATTAGGACTTCTTGTATGTTCTGTTCATTTGGAAATCATTTCGGATTAAAGCATATGCTAAATGATTAAATGTAAATGTAGTTCATATTTAACTTGACAAAACTGTTATTGTTTAATGCATTAGTGCATGTTGGAATTAATATTAAACAAGCTTAATAAATGATGCAATAATGTTGTTTATCGTTACCTTTTCTGAAATATTGCAGTTAAGGTAGCTAATGTTACACAATAAAACATTATATAGTGTATCTGTTGGCTGAATAGATAGCTAGACAACTAATTACAGCATTTAGAAATGAAATGGAAATAAAAACCTGGCTTTTTCACTGCAAACGTACTTGCAGTGTACACTAACATTAGCTATTTACATGCTAGCCCATATGGAGGGAATCCATTGACGTCACTTTCCCGCCGGATTAACCCCCCTCAGCCTGAGTGGCAAAAGATCTGCTGCGTGACTGGATTAAATAGGGGAAACTGCGAAAATGCGACTAAAACGAACAAATTTATCAATTTAAACTAAATTTAAACTTTAAACTAAATACAATATAGTGTTCCTTACAACTTACAAAAGATCCAGTGATCCATGGTTATTGATATTGACATGCAGCCAGGTTTTAGTGTTGCCTGACATTTATGTTTGCCTGATTTCCGGTGAAATAAAAGCAATATAGACCTAAACATAGGCTAAAGCAAATTTGCCTGTGAACTCTAGCTCTTTCCCACTGTATATGTGTTGTGTTTGTTTCATTCACGCTGAAAACAAATACAGCCAGTCTTTTTGCCACTCACTGTGAGTTTTTGCAGGCACTCCGTGACGTCCGATGGTGACGTCACGCGCATTCCCCTTAATAATATAAGTTACATATGAAAACAATGACGGAGCCACACAGCTAACTCAAACAATGATTCATCACAGTTAACTAACGTTAGTGAACGTATGTAAACAGACTTACCAGAGATAAAATGTTTGCTACATATCCTAGAGTTGCTCGTTGGTATCCAGCCCTCCCTCTTCACTGCCGCAATCCAGGCCTCACGTTTCTTTTGGTTTCTCGGAAATCTAAACGTTTTGATTTCCGAAAGCAAGTTAGTTCCGGCCCTGAGAGAACATCCAATCACCGAACAACATGGTCCTAATTTTAGTTTTGACATGTTTTATTTGCAAGAATAAGTAAATTATAAAGTAAACAAAGCACCACCCGAATATACCGATTGTGCGCGTTATTAACCGGAAACGTCTGAGGACCGAAGACCTCACTTCCTTAAATCTTCTTCTTCTATGGATTTATTGGCGAGTCGCATACCGCCACCACCTGTGTTGGAGTGTGAAGCGATTTCAGTCCTAAAACCACTATGCTTAAATAATGAATTTTAAAACAGACCTTATAATTTCCCCGGATCCTTGTTTTGTGTTTAATATGTTATTGATTATAAATTATTTGCACCCAATTTCCTGCAGCTCTCTTGTTAACTCATTCCTTTCCTGTTTAGCACAACACATGCTCAGCTGCTTCCTTTACTTAGCATAGGCTATTCTGTACCATGTGTCCCTATAATGTGAAGTGTAGAATTAAGTTGTGTATGTCCCATCCTTAGTCTTGTTAAAATAACCCGATTTTGATCAGATCTTTCATTATATCAGCATGTGCTGCATGGTATACCCAAACAAATTTAATTATTGTCCCAGCTTGCCTTAACCTATACAGAATATTCAGTATTTCTATATAGATGTCATATCTAACTGTTTGATGTTTGTAGGCTTATAAGTGATGCCACCGAATCTGAACATATCACAACTTTACATGGCATCACTTCTTCCACACAAGACTCCATCTGTTAATCTCCCATATTTTTCTATTGAAAATTCTGGAACATAAAATCCTGATCTAGTATATCTACTATCTCTTCTTGATCCATCAGTGTGTTTTGGAAGAAATGCATAAAAAAAAACTGTTCTGATATTCAATTAGCTCTTAATGTCAATTTGTCTTACATCTACAAATAGCTGTATAGATAGGCCTACAATAAATATATATTTCAATATATATATTTCAATGAATTCCTGCTCAGCTTCAGTGGACAACCAGTCTTGGGCTACAGGTGATATTGGACTGTGGACAGTGGACATGGGGCGAGGTAAAAGTGTTAGCATGTTGCTAAATTCATTATTTTTTGTAAAGGATCACACTCATCGGCAAGCTGTTTTAACTATTGTTCATTTCCAAGATACTAATTCTTAATATCAACAATTACATTTTTACTAGTTAAAATGATAGTTATTGATATCAGGAATTATATTTCTACTATGGCTATTTTTGATATCAGAAATTACTTTCCAGTAGACTACGTAACAATGCTAATTGATATCAACAATTGAATTTCAACTAGTAAAAATTATAATTCTTGATATCTGTAATTGTATTTTCACTAGTGAAATGTGACCATGCAGCTATTCAAAATCAAATGTTGCGATCAAGAATTGATTTCTTATAGTTGGAATTCTAATTTCACTTATCACAAATACAATTCTAATAAAAACCTTTATTTTTGATATCAAGAATTCAATTGTCACTTGTTGAAATGTCTATTCTTGATATACTGAATTGCTACTAGTAGCAATGTCAAGAATTCAATTTCAAGAATTCAATTGTTGATATATTTTTTTTTGGTAAAACTGAACATTTCAGACCACTAGATGTCAGTATAGGATCGTGTTTAAGTTGATAGAGAATTAGCGAATGAACAATGTAGTGCACTTGCTGAATTCAGATCTGCTTATGGTTCTTACATTTTCTGCCATATAAAGGTAGCCTAAGGTAAAAAAATAAAATAAAAATAATAATACAATAGCTATAAGTATGCTAGCACACGTCTTAGTCAGAGCAAAAGTTCTGGCCTGAGTTGGTGGATGTAAAACTCTAGGATTCGTTGAAAAATCTTAGTCGGCTATAATAATTTTAAATAATATAATATCTATTTTATAATATATTTAATAATAAATAATAATCTAAAATAGTAGATAAGAAAGCACAATAAAGCAGCTCTACAGACTCTAAACTGCTAAGACTAGTCTTAAAAGTTAGTCGTCACATTTTTTAAAGACTGTTCATAACTGTTTTGAGTCAGTTATATAAAATGTAAATTGGATACGGGTCAAATTGTGTACTAAAAACTAAAGTAATACTCGACAACCCCTTGATTGAGTTTTAAGTTGTTCATAGTCGAAAACTAAATTGTCTTAACATAATGCTATGTTTAATACAACTGGCCTAGGTCTTTTTTGAAAATTCTCGTTCGATGTCAGTGGGCTAGAGGCAGCTCGATGTTACATTCTGAGTATTATCAGAGAAAGTCTAATATGACTAATATTATATATATAAGTCTAATTCGTAGACTGGCTTTGGTATTATAATTTGGGATGTTTTGTTCTTGTTTTGTCCTGTGATGGCGCTATAGATCACAACCGTCTGACTGAGATCACAGGAAGCTCTAGGGCAAATCTGATCTGATGAGGGTTGTGTCTTCTGGCTTTGCTTGTTAAAAACTTGTTAAAAAAATTAATTTAGACAGTTTGTTGCTCGAATTGTGCCTTTACGGGAATTTTCGTTATCTTTTCAAGCTCGCTGAGGATGGCTGAGCCAAGTGGGAGATATCAGCAGGTGAGTGAGTCTTTATTTATAAAGCAGACCAGCGGCAAGCGCGTCCGCGTCGGAAGGTATTTTCGTGAAACACCGAGGCGCTGACAGGATGCAGGCCGCAGTATTTAGAAAATCAATAACACGACCGTTTAAATGATCGTGGCATGACAAAACATAGACTGCATTTGTGAACATATTGTGTTTAACCAGTTTGTTTAATTTAAAACAGTTGGTAATACTATAGTTTCTTGCTTACGTCAAAGTTTTCATTCATGCAACATAATCCTCCTATCTCATTTACCATGCAAGCAATGAATGCTGGGAGGGTTAACGTTACTGCAAATTGGCTGATATTTATTTATTTTAGTAGGAACCAGCCTTGACAAGTTGACGAAATATCTGGTTAGATTACTGATAGTACTGATAAGTCCAATGTAATGTAATATTCCACTACAGCAAACATGTTTGACCATCTTTTGGTTTATTAAGAAACAAACAAAACTACTCAATGGCATATTTTGTCAAGGTTATTACAATAGCCTTTATGTGGTACTATGGTGGAGTCCTGGTATCAGATGGTAATACCTTGGTAACGTTACTTGAGAATGATTATCATTCATACTTTGTCCAAACTTCCTCAAAAACTAAGTGCATCATGGTAAAAACATGATTCTGGACATATAACATGTTTCAAAAACCATGGCATTCCCATGAGACATGACCGCAAACACTTTATTACCATGATCTTACTATGGTACATGTCTGGAAAACTGTGTAACTATTATAATACCTCAGCATATTTATCCCTGGTTCCACAGAAAAGGCTTACGCTTAGTTCCAGACTGACTAAAATGCATGAGCTGTTGCATTTATGTATAATGCAAATAATGCATTTAACTGAAAGGAACTTGTCTTGCACTGGCATGTCTTAAAATATGACAATGACATTTTGTCTCAAAATGCATGCCTGTAAAGTGTTTTTTTTTTTTTTTTCTTTTTTTCTAAGGCATATTTATACAAGTTCATTACATCTCCTATTTGAACTCAGGAGTTATCCTTGCTTGAAACCATTTAGCTAAAGCCTGGAAATAGTCAACATAACTTTATAATAAACTGAAATTGAACACTTTATTGAACCTTTGTTATACAATATATTATGATATAACATCAAAATATCCATAAAAAAAGATTGTAATGTAAATCAATGAGATTTGTAGCAGACTGCATACCAAACGTGTCACTCTATATCTCCCAAATAATGTATTAAAGTGATAGTTCACCCCAAAAAGAAATACATTTGTCATTTCTCACCCTCATGTTCTTCCAAAACTATATGAGTTTCTTCTGTTGAACACAGAAGAAGATATTTTCAACAGACAGTTCATGGCACCCATTGACTTCCATAGTGTTTTTTTTTTTTTTTTTTCCAACTACGGAAGTCGATGGGTGCCGTCGACTGTGTGGTTCCCATTATTCTTCGAAATCTCCTCTTTTGTGTTCAATGGAAGAAAGAGACTCATACAGGTTTGGAAAAATTGAGGTTGAGTAAGTAATGACAACATTTTCAGTTTTAGATGAAATATCCAATTTACGATATTTAAATACTCAATACTTTCATTATCTAAAGCCCTGTATGTTAAAGGCCTATGTATAGAAGATCAAGCAAACCTAAGTTTCCATCTTGAAATATTACTAACAATATAAATGTTATTCCTACATTACTTTTAAAAACATTCAAATGTCACAGGAAAAAGACATGTGAACCACAACCTGTCCTGACCCATTTTTAGAATTACGCTGAAAGGCCTTTTTCTTACTAAAAAGTTAAACGACCAATCAAATGACTGAAGGCAATGTGATAGATTTTGTTCAACTGGTTTTTCTGCAGTTTTGATCGTGTTGGTAATTTAAAATTCATGGATCAAATTTCATACAGTAGGCATTTTAGGGATTAATATTGTTATTACTGTTTCTCCAATAATGGTGTAATTTTATTCTGACGTGTTTTTATTATGGGACTGTTTAATTTATTACTAGTTGGTGAATAAAAATAAATGTTTTGCATTGTCCAGATTCATTGAATGTTGTTTTATGTAATGCATGTTTCGGGTCATCATTAATGAAAGGCGGTTTGGTAGCCCAATCTTTACTTTATTTATGAAAGGCTGAAGGTGAACTCTGTCTTGGAACACATGTGAGTGTTAAGTTTATGGAAAGTCATGCGAGTTTCAGCTTCGGGTTACATTTGTCATGGTTATTTTACTGTTTCAGGAAGTACTACAGCAGAATAATATACAGAACCCATTCATTTAGGCTTGACATGAACCAAAAACAATGATCTCATATCTTCATCTGCCTTTACATCAGGATCATGTTTACAGTGCACCCATATCACAATGAATCCGGGCAGGCAAAGTTTACGATTAGATTCAGCCAATGAACTGTCTGTTGTGTGTCCAGCTGCCCAATGAGGAGGATCCGGAGGAGGGGCCTCAGCTGGCCAGTGATGCTCCGCCCCCTTACAGCAGTATTGCAGCTGACAATGCAGGTATGCAACTTTTATAGGGCTCATGAAATCGGTTTTATTTTGTCCCAAACTGTGTGTTTTCTTTTAATTTATTTCTGGATTTCAGATATAAGATAAGGTTAGAAAGCATGAAGCTCAGTGTTAGAATGCCAGTCAGTCAACTCTGAATAATAAATTAAAGTAAATAAATTACATTTGAGTGATTACTTACAAAAGTATGCATGAAATATATAAAACACAGAAGCTCAAATGTTTTATTGCCTGTATCCACTTTTGTCTCCTTAAAGGGATACGCCACCGTTTTTGTTGTTTGTTATTCCCTTAACTAAGGGGAGTTAATGCATACCTCTCTCCTCTCAGTGGCTGCACTCAATCGCTCTGGCGTGCGAGACACTTTGATCGCACTTAACTAGCCCAGTTCATTCAATATGGGCCAAGCAGAGAAGCGACCAAACACCTTCACGTTTTCCCTATTTAAATACAATTACACGAGTAGTGTAAATCGACCAAGAATGGTGACGCAAAATAAAACGTCGACTCGGCGCATATATGTCTATGGACTCGCGCAGTAATAATATCACACACTTTTCACGAGTGATGTTATTACTGCGCCGAGTCGAAGTGCTCCCAAGTGCTTGCTGTGGTATTTCGCCATACATTATAGTTATACACTTTACATGCTTAGTAGGGCTGGGTAATAAATATCGATTTCTCGATATTAATCGATTTTCATCTTTACGAACCGATATCGATTCTTAAATCTCAAGAATCGATTAGTCATCCTGTTTCATTTGAATGAATGGATCATTGTATTGCGGCGGCGCGCATCCAAAAAAAACGCAATAATCTTTGTCCTTTGTTACTATTGATATGATACAAAGTCTGAATTTTCAAATTGCGTCCATTTTCGTTACAAATTCAAAATAAATAGCGTTTTGGCGCTGTGGCGTGAGATCGCTCTGGCGCAGCTCAAGAGAAGCAGCAGCGCTGATCTCTCTTCCGGGTTAATAATACCAGTTACAGTGCGAAATAAACATGAATGACCATCTGAAAATGTGTTAAAGATACAGTACAACTTATCGAAATCTGTATCATGTCACATTGATTCGCTCAATCTGCGTTTCAACCGAGGAAAGACGTCAGTAAACAACTAAACAATGTCATGTATCATCATATTTACCTCAGAAAACCCACATAAACTCGTTAGTCAGCTAGAAAAAATAACTCTTGAGAGGAGCATTTTGCTAAATCTATACACCATATTACATATGCATTATAATCTTAATGTTTTTCAATATTTAATGCATATTTGAATAAATCTGGCAAGTTTTTTTTTATTTTTTTATGACAGCCACCATTTAAATGTTTAGATTTCATATATAATATTATTATAAAAAATAAATAAAAGTGTAATTTAAGTGTTTGTATAGCTACAAAACAGTTAATTATTACCTTCATATTAGGCTAATGAAGCCTAGTAGGCTACAACTAGACTCCCATAGTTTACTTTACAGTATTAGTTAAGTGATTTAATTTCCTTGAGAAAATTAGCCATTTATTGCAACTGATGTCCAAAAATCCATATCGAATCGAATTGTGAAATTTGTGCCAATACCCAGGCCTAATGCTTAGTAAAACACAACGTGTCAGCATTCTTGGTCGAGTTACACTACTCGTGTAACTGTATTTAAATAGGGAAAACGTGGAGGTGTTTGGTCGCTTCTCTTTTAAGATCCTAATGAATGAACTGGGCAAGTTAAGTGATATCAAAGTGTCTCGCACGCCAGATCGGTTGAGAGATAAATAAATAATTAAAAACTAATAACTTAAATATAGAAAAAGGAAATTGAAATAAAGAAAAACAAAATTGTGACTCGACGTCCCAGTAAAATCTCAAAGTCTCGCAGTAGATTAATTTAGATTGATAATAATGGGTTAAAAGGATAATACATTTTGTTTCTATTATTCTATTTTTCACAATGTCAAAGCAACGCAGCTTAACCCAAAATACAAGCGGCATGCACTTCTGTCCATACAAACTCTGCTGTTCTGTGCTCTAGCTGGAGAATACTCCCGCTTCAGGAACACTTTTAGTAGTCCAAGAAGAAGCAAATATATTTATTAAGTAGCTATAACAAAGTTAAATGTTAAGTATTATATTTGTCGAGATTTTATACTGTAAAACACATTCACGCACGAATGAGAACCGTTTTGAGTGGGATGCCAGGTGTGAAAAAAAAACAAAACAAAACAAAAAACGATTATTCGAATGTCACATTTTCAAATCGAATACCAACCCACCGAACAAATATTTGAATATTCTGGTCCAGCCCTAAAAAACGTTGGATACTTTAAAGGCTGGCTTTTACGGTAGCTTATAGAAATGTAGTTCTGTTTTTTTTTTTTTTTTTTTTGCTTGTTTGCTGTACGCCCTGCTTTTAGGCATTGTTCTGTATTTTTTTTTAGAAGCAAGAAATGACAAAGAGGCAGTTTCACGAAATACAAAGTCAATGGAGTGGGTTGGATTGCCCCCCTGTGTGGGGGCGTGGCTTAAATGTGCTCTGTCTCTCTATAGCAGAGACCCATCAGTTAAAAAATCGACTCAGGACATCCCTACAAATGTATTATCTTGCATAATGCATAAAACAATGTAATCATATTGAAATCATCCATTCATTTTTATTGTTCGGCATAAACAGGTTTACTGTTTAAATAATAATTAGGGCTGTGCAAAAGTTAATTGCGATTAATCGCATCCAAAATAAAAGTCTGTGTTTACATAATATATTTGTGTGCGCTGTATATAATTATTTTGTATATATAAATACACACACATGCATGTATATATTTAAGAATTATTTGCGCTTAAATTCTGTATACATCTATAAATACATAATCTATATTATATAAATATAAATATTTCATATATGAATAACACATTTATATAAAATATATACATGCATGTGTGTGTATTTATATATACAAAATAATTATATACAGCACACACAAATATATTATGTAAACACAGACTTTTATTTTGGATGCGATTAATCGCAATTAACTTTTGCACAGCCCTAATAATAATTATTATTGTCGGTGCATTGAGAAGTACATTCTACTGCACAAGTAATATTTCTTCATGTTAAACCAATTTTCCTCATTTTTTTAGTGAAGACCTTTGAGTTTCTGTGTGTATCTTAAGATAGTATTATCAAATGTAATGGTGAACAGCTTGTAAAGTGTCGTCTCAGAGCAGCTCTGGAGATGAAGCTCGTGTGTAGTGAGCCAGAAGCGTCACGCGTTCTTGAGTGTGTGCTAAAAGAAATGGCGCAGAGACATGCAGAACATGGAGATTTTTTTATTAGCAGTCTTTTTGAAGTTTAATATCCACCGACACTAGTTCGTATCGTGATTCAGCCCTTCAGACGTCATAGTGCCCTAATTAAAGGAGCCCTATAAACTTTCAACATGCTTTTTCATCCCATTATATAATAGTGTAAGTAATCGCTATTCATATCTTTCCATCTTCTCAGCATATTTTGATTACAAAGACGATGCAGCATTTCCCAAGCCCCCGTCTTACAACGTTGCCACCACACTTCCATCGTACGACGAGGCTGAGAGATCCAAAGCAGAGGTTACCGTCCCACTTGTGTCCGGTCGAGTAAGTACCACAAATCTCACTCACGAATCCTGCGAACGTCCTTATCAACATCACCACAGGAAATACTGTTTTAATGTGATGTGGTTTCCCTTGTTCACTGCTCTGTTTCTCTGCCACACACTGCTTGCGTACAGCACAGGGAACGTCTGGACACACTCGATGATGTAACTCGCTGTGCGCTGGAGGTACAGTAACAGAGTGTGTGAGATTGTATAGTGTGATGCTGCAGGTGACGTCCATGGAAGACCCCAGGGCTTGATCCTCGCTGCATGACTTGACTAGAGAGGCATATACTGGTGAAACTCCAAAATTAGAATATCGTACAAAAGTCCATTTCAGTAAGTCAAAGGTGAAACGAATATATTATATAGGCTCATTACATGCTAAGTGAGATATTTCAAGCCTTTATTTGATGTGATTTTGATGATTATTATGGCTTACAGCTTATGAAAACCCCAAATTCAAAATCAGAATATTGTGGAAAGGTTTTCATAAGCTGTAAGCCATAATCATCACAATTATAACAAATTAAGGCTTGAAATATCTCACTTTGCAGGTAATGAGTCTATATAATATATTCGTTTAAGTTGAATTACTGAAATAAATGAACTTTTGCACGAGACTCTAATTTTTTTAGTTTCACCTGTATATCTATTTTTGGTATCTATGCAGAAGAACAACAGTAATAACTGTTGCGCTGATAATAACTGAGTTTTGCATGATTGATCAAATTAGTAGCATTAGGAGAACAGCAGACGCGATGATTTCTATAGAGCATATTAAACATTTATTTCTGGAGGGATTTTACTATTTGAGTTTAATTCTGCTAATATCTGTCTGTCTGTCTGTCTATCTCTCTGTCCATCCATCCATCCATCCATCCATCCAATAGTCCTCAATCAGGACATGGGGTCTATACGACCCCAATCGACTTTTACTTAATAAAAAAAAGGTTCCCTTCATCTCAGTGGAATAAGATTTATTGACTTTTCATACATTATCTATCTATACACACACACACACACACACACAAAACTGGGCTTGATTCGGTTGTTCTGAATGTATGTAAAAAAAATGCTTACACTTCTGGTCTTCGGGGTCAATATGACCCCACATTGAAATGAATGGGAAATGTGAAAAAAACTAAATATATTTTCTTCATCTGTCAAAAAAAAAAAATCTGGCATAAATCTGAAAAATTTTGCACAGAAATGAAGGCCTAGTACTAGAGCATAAATGCAATGTATCATAAAAAAATATTTCATATGCAAGCTAATGGTGTAGTTGAGAAATTGTGTGGTATTTGGATACAAAAGTACTTTAAATCTCCAAAAACACAGCATTAATGAATAGATAAGTAAACAACAAAAAAAATGATATATTATTTGTATGATTAAAAATGTATATTTTGTTGTACAATTACTCAATCAATATTTGGTGTCGTATAGACCCAGAAGTGTAAACAGGAAACGAAGACCATTTGAAGGTTAATACTTTGCCTAGATCTTAAATAACAATTAAATAAAAAATGAAGATCTCGAAAGTCATAAGTATTATTCTTTCTTTCTTATAAGAAAGGCAGTTCACACACAGACAGAGTCTGGCAAGAGAAGGGCAAAAGTCTTCTCATCTTACACAGTTTATATACAAAAGATCAACCCCCCCCCCCCCCAACCCCCTTCTTCGTACGAACTTGTTTTTCTAAGGGCCCTTGCACGCGCACAGTTCTCAGTTCCCTATATTCTAACACCTCGTATCTATGTATATCCACAGTAAGCACACATGTCACTTTTAAAACATTTCACCTAAAAACTTGTTTTGCTCTTGCTGCAATCAAACTTATCTATTTCTGAGAAGAGACGAACATTCTGTCCTTTTGCACCAGTCCTAACCACATTTGCATAGGAGATAATGCATCTTGCAATTTCTTTAACACATCTATATCTTAAAGAACACACAAACAAATAATGTTTCAAGAGATACACTTAAAAGAAATGTATCTATCTATCTATCTATCTATCTATCTATCTATCTATCTATCTATCTATCTGTCTGTCTGTGTCTATCTGCCTATCTACCTATCTCTCTGTCTGTATATCTATCTATCTATCTATCTATCTATCTATCTATCTATCTATCTATCTATCTATCTTTGTCTGTCCGTCTATATATCTGTATATCTGTCTATTTGTCTGTCTCTGTCTATATATCTATCTGTCTGTTTGTGGGGAAAATGTTTCCATTATTCTGAATTAATCCTATTCCATATCTTTTAAGAATTCATTGTACTATGAAAACATATTGCCTTGAGTTAGAGAATGTGTTGAATTAACAAGCTCAGTGCTTTTTATGCTTTAGCTCTTAAAGAGCCATCACACTGACCTTTGTACGGCGAGATTGTCATCTCAGTCATGATGTGGAGTTTCCCATGAGGGACGCATGCTCACTCCACATCCTCTGCTACTTTTTCTGATGCGTTTTGTTCATAGAAATGCATTATTTGCTGCTGTAAAGTGACGTGACTGGCATTTGTTTTCTGTGCATATTGCGCAGATGGGATTATTTAATAATCAAGTTTGTTGGGGTTTTCTTTTTCTTTCATTATCAAATTATTTTATCTATTACCCGATTTGGTAACACTTTATAATAACTGCACGCTATTAATCATAAAGCATGAGTAAACAGTTAATTCATCATTTGTAAAACATTAATAGACCTTAATAAGCAGTTTATAAATATAGCTATACATGCTTTTTTCTTGATTTATAAGCATATCTATAATGCGTTTAATAATTGTATTTTCATACTTTGTTAATGATCAATTAATAATTTCTAAATGAAGTATAGCATTATTTACAAACCAGTTGTTTAAGAGTTGTCAGTCATTCATAAGATCACTTAGAAAGTGTTAGTAAATATAGTAAATGCAGGTAGTTATAAAGCATTTAGTAGTGGTTAGTTAACTATTTTTGTGAGCTAATCTAAAGTGAGGACTATTCATGCTTTGTAAAGCATTTATAAAGGCGATTTAAAGGCTCATCAATCTTCTAAACAGTAAAAAGTAACAAACACAACACAGTGATACAGAACATAGAAATATTTAACAGCCTTTAAAAATGCTTTACAAGGCATGAATAGTCCTCACTTTAGATGAGCTCACGAACATAGTCAACTGACCACTGCTAAATGGTTTAACTACCCAAATTAACCCTGAATTACAGCATTGATACATGATAATAAAGCATTTATTAACACACTAAGTAACCATCACTATATGTCTGAATGATAAGATGTATGAATGTACATTTAAATAGTTTATTAATCATTTACTTACACGCTCTAAGTATATGAACCATTGATAACTCTCAAAGAACTGGTTCATAAAAATTGCAATTCTTCATTTAGAAATGATAAATTGATCATTAATAAAGGATGAAAATACAATTATTTAACAAATTATAGATACGCTTTTAAATTAAGAAGAAAAGATTTATAGCTGTATTTATAAACTGCTTATTAATGTCTATTAATGCTTTATGAATGATGAATTAATGGTTTACTCATACTTAACTAATTATTATTAGCGTGTAGTTATTATAAAGTGTTACCGTAGATTTTGAAACTAAGGTTTGAAAACCAAAGTACAAAAGTGAGGTGAGCAAGCACCACACATTTTGCTGCCTCCTCCTGCGTATACATAACCTCGCATCGGGACCAAACAGGGCGCTTTGATACAAACGTGCCACTGACCCATTAAATACAGTGTGAACAGAATCCAGAGGCAGAGGAACGAGTGAGCAATCAAACTCTGGCTTTCATCAAGCAATCAAACACGTTTGAAAGCACCATTAAGGCAAAGTTCTTTTTCATTTTTTCAGGACTTTTCAAAAAAGTCCTGTTAGCGATCATACTGATCCTGCTTGTGATAGCGTATGAATGCAGTTGTAATACACTTTTCTCTTGATAATAAAATAAACAGAACAAAAATAACAGTGGAGGAAACATCAAACAAGAAAGCATCTCATCATACCAATGTGGTTGTTTACTCGAGCTTTGCAATTTGGCTGATTTACACCACTTTATACGGTATTTAACACACACAGCTTTACAGTATTAAACATGAAAAAAGGGTTGAAAATTTGAACTTCAATTTCTACTATAAAGCAGCATTCGCCTGGTGTGTCCATGTTGTTACTCGTGGACGTCTGACTTTGACGGACTGAACCAAAAATGTCCACGTCAGAGAAGGCGGAGCCTCAGCTACACCAACCTATCGCCATGGACCAATGGTAGTGCAAAGGTGTTTACAAGGACCCAGACCAAACTTTTCCAGAAAACTGTTTTGAACTCTTGAAACAAACTCCAAATGAACTTTACTGATTTTGTCACGCCAGATCGTTCTGTATGTGCAGGCCTTTAAGCTACATTTCCACCAAGTTCGCTCTTAAAGGGATACTCCACTTTTTTTTGGAAATAGGCTCATTTTTACCACTCCCCCAGAGTTAAACAGTTGGGTTTTACCGTTTTCGAATGTATTCAGCCGATTTTTTGATATTTAGAAGAATATCAGTAACCAGACAGTCTCATTGACTTCCATAGTATATTTTTTTTTTTTTCTACTATGGAAGTCAATGAGACCAGAAACTGTCTAGTTACTGATATTCTTCTAAATATTAGAAAATTGGCTGAATGGATTTGAAAACGGTAAAACCCAACTGTTTAACTCTGGGGGAGTGGTAAAATGAGCCTATTTCCAAAAAAAGTGGAGTATCCCTTTAAAGTGTTGCTTTAGCGTCTCTTTAGCTTATTAATGTGTGTCTGTGGTTTTTTGTTTCTGTGAATTATTTTATGCTCTGCATCCAGTCACGTTTCTTTTCCGTCATTATGAACTTCTCAGTTTTCTCATTTAAAGGATCACATGATGTTTCCCAGTGTGTTGTTTTAGTCTTGTTTCCTTCTCTGTTGATATACATCCATGTCTCTGTGTTTTCCTCCAGGACGATGACTTTGTGGCCAGAGATGACTTTGAGGATGCCGACCAGCTGCGGATAGGCAACGACGGCATTTTCATGTTGACGTTTTTCAGTAAGTGTTTTCACCGACGGTGAAACAGTTTTTGCTCTTTCTCTTTGTTCTTTTATTCTCTTTATGATCAAGTGGGACTTTTTTGATGGATTTTTAATAGATAAGATGGTAAAGAATCTTTTAGAACTAACCATGTTTCTGACTCTAACCTTATGGTAAACTTTCACCTGACTTGCATTTACATTACATTTATGCATTTGCCAGACGCTTTTATCCAAAGCGACTTACATTGCATTTCAATTTTACAATTTTCTTATCAGTTCTTGCTTTCCCTGGGAATCGAATCCATGACCTTGGCGCTGCAAGCACCAACACTCTACTGTTTGAGCTATAGGAAAGCTCTTATTTAGGTCTAATATAGAATATCTAAGACTTCCTCTTTGGGTCTAATATTATGACTAACTCTGACAATATAACAAAACAAATCTTACTTCCCCTTCTGGGTCTAACCTGTGATAAACTTTTAAAAAATAATGCTTCATGATAAATACAAGGCTTTAAATAGACCCTGTGATCGGTATCGGGTGAGACAGCTTCCAGTAATCGGGGATTGGTGATCGGCCCGGGGCACCCCTAATATTGATAGAAGGTGACATTACTTTATCCTATAAAACCTAAAAAAAAATGCTTCTTTTTGGAGAGATGTTCTGGAGAATTGCTCTGAGATCGTGATTAAAGCATTTAAAGGACATTTGCTGAAGTTGGTCTGTCATTAATGCACTTTAGCAAAGGCCAACCTAGCATTGTTTGGTTTAAGAAAAAAATCTAGAAAATTTAAAGGAATAGTTTACTGTAAAATGAAAATAATGTCATCATTTACTCATCCTCAAGTTGTTTAAAACCTGTATGAATTTCTTTCTTCTGCTGACCAAAAAAGAAGTCATTTTGATGAATGTCGGTAACCAAACAGTTAATGGACCCCATTGACTTCCATAGCAGGAAAAAAATACTATAGAAGTCAATGGGGTCCATTAACTGTTTGGTTACCGACATTCATCAAAATGTCTTCTTTTTTGGTCAGCAGAAGAAAGAAATTCATACAGGTTTTAAACAACTTGAGAATGAGTAAATGATGACAGAATTTTCATTTGGAAGTGAAATATACCTTTAAGGCATGAATGTTGACAAGAAATAAAGAAACAAAAAGATAATTATAATAATGAGGGTCATATTGATTTTTATTTGTATTTTTTCTGGGATATGTGATGATGGTTAAGGAAATATTCCTAGAATAAACAAAAAAAAGAAAAGAAAAGAAATCTAATTGATAATTGAATGTGTATTCTTTTTCCTCAGTGGCTTTCCTCTTCAACTGGATTGGCTTCTTTCTCTCATTCTGCCTTACAACCTCAGCAGCCGGGCGTTACGGTGCCATATCTGGGTTTGGTCTGTCACTCATCAAATGGATCCTCATCGTACGGGTATGCCACCACCACCTAGACAACTGCAGCTAATTTTACACCTTTTATTTAGTATATCAATTGGTTAACCATTTTGTCTTGGCTGGGTTTGTGAGAACATTACAGAAGCACATTACACCGCATTAGGATCTGACTGAATGAGTTAAACAGCCTGTGATTTATTATAATGTGTTTTCTTGACATAACAAGCCTGAACATGATTGGTGTTTTATTCTTTTTGCGTTCTCAGTTTTCCACTTATTTCCCTGGTTACTTTGATGGACAGTACTGGCTGTGGTGGGTGTTTCTGGTGCTTGGTAAGTATAAGGGCTCTAAACACAACTTGTACTTTTTTTCGTTGTTTTTGCGGCTGACGTCGAATGATATCAGTTGATTTGCTTTGTGTAAAATATTTTGGTTGTAAAATAGGCTTAAGTTGTTTCAATAAGCAAAACTTAGTTTGAATTAAGAAATTGTACATTGTTGGGCTAAATGAGAGCTGATATGAGTTTCCATGACCTACAGGCTTCCTGCTGTTCCTCAGAGGCTTTATCAACTACGCAAAGATCCGAAAAATGTCAGACTCCTTTTCTACTCTTCCACGGACCAGAATTCTCTTCATCTAGGTTAATATTTGTCAGCCTGTTTTATGAAGGCAACTTGTCTCATTTGTCTTGGGATTTACCTTCAATTGTTCATTTTGGTTATTATTGTGTAATTACATTTTAAAGACATGAAATCAAAATGTATGCCCTTTTGTGTGTGTGTGTGTGTGTGTGTGTGTGCAAGAGAGAGAAAGAGAGAGAGAGATTGAAAAATGCATGCGATATTAAATTAAAAGCTTTTTTTCAGGATCTAATGAATTCCTGATTAACTTTTCCCCCATATATTATAATAATAAATGTGTGTGTGTGTATATATATTATTGCTGTCAAATTGCGATTAATTGCATCTAACATAACTTTTTTTCACATATGTATATGAAGAGTTCAGATGCAAAAGCCTCTAAATGCCATTTGAAATTTTCTTCTAAAATGACCATTTTTATCAAGCTTGTATATTTAAGTTCAGCAATTTCACTTAAATGACAATTAATAGGTAATCTTCATTGCCATTTAAGTGAAATTACTGAACTTAAATATACAAGCTTGATAAAAATGATCATTTTAGAAGAAAATTTAAAATGGCACTTAGAGGCTTTTACATCTGAACTCTTCATATATACTGTACGCACACACACACACACATATATCTACATATACACACATTATGTCAGTGTTGTAGTCGAGACCACCTCACTCGAGTCCGAGTCGACACCGAGACCAGAGACGGTCGAGTCCGAGCCAAGACCGAGACCAGTGAGGTTTGATTACCTAATTTACTTCTGTTTACTTAGAGAAATCTTTTTTTTTTTTTTTTTTTTACTGAATTTACTTAGAGTTTAAAAAATGTGATCAGTTTAGGCTAAAAAGACCACATAGTAGGTGGTGTTAAAAGTAATTTTATTACAATTTGTCATGCGCAGTTGCGCACTAGAAAATCACCAATCACTGGGCGTGTCAATCAATTTAAAGAAATATTTTATTAACATACATTAATAATCATGAAAAATATTTTGAATTGAACTCGAGTGGACTCGGGAATAATTCCGAGTCCTAAAAAAAAAAAATGTTCGAGTACGAGTCAATTCCGAGTCCAAATGGACACGAGTCCATGACAAGACCAAGACCATTAAAATATGGTCTCGAGACCGAGTCCGAGACGAGTCCGAGTCTCGAGTACTACAACACTGCATTATGTAAACAAAAACCTTTATGTTAGATGCAATTAATCATGATTAATCATTTGAATTGACTGCAAAAATATATATAAGATATATTATTACGTTTCATAAGTTGAAAATAATGACTGGCCAGTCAAGTAAACGCATAATGATATATTTATATACATGTTTTTAATCTACTCTAGTTACTTGCTGGAAATGAAACCACATGTATGGGCCTGTGTTGAGCCATTGACCCGGCGGGGAAAATATCTTTACAAAAAAAAAAAAACCCTTCCTTCTGTAATCTACCCATCTGAATGAAAGACTGCGGGATTCCAGAGCGATGGAGGAGGAACTTTTATTTTCCACCCCCTGCTTCTGAAAGCGCTGTTTGCTGATTGCAGGATACTCTTTTCACGTTTCTAGATATAAAGTAGTGGACGCTAACAGCTCTGTACCTGTCCTGAAATCATTCGTGGGTTGACGTTGAGTGCTATTTGTCTATTTTCAGTCTGTAACTGAGATCTTGTTTTTAGTAAAAGCATGTGCTATGCTCCCTGTGGACCAGCAGGGGGAAGTCTTGCTTTTATATTTCAGTCTTTTTTCTTTTCAGTCACGTTTGACAAGACAGCAACCAGTCACTGCTGGTCACCATTCATGAAGAGCTTTTCTCTTTGTGAATGGCAGTGTGAAATGAAAACAGTCAACGCTTTTCTTTTCTTTTCTTTTCTCTATTCTTTTTACTGTTTCTGTTTCTCTCAGCCTCCCTTCGTGACATGAAATTAAAGATACTGTTTTCAAGTTGTCACTTTTGATGTGGTTTAGACATGTTTTATTGGCTATGTAGTTGTTTGAAATGGCTTATTAAGACCAAAGTTAAGATCCAGAAGGCGTATGAATAGCATCTCGGGTCATGAACATTTGGCATCCACAAATGTTTGACTACTTGCAACTTTGCGAAGAAAAACAAAACTGATGTTATCTGCGTTACAATTCAAGCAGACAAACCCTTCTATTTTCCCTTTTATACTATGGCATAGCAGATTTTTCCCTTTGAATATGCGTTTAGCCGGATGCCTCTCCCCCTTGTGCAGTGGCCATGATAGGGGCCCGTTTGATCTCTCTCTGTCTAATCATGCATGATTCTGCTTTGGCTTGTCTGCTCTTGTCACCTTGGGTCTCGTCCATAACACAGGAAGTTAGTCTTTTGTGCTCTGTTTTCCATACAGCTTTGCGGTCACCCGTTAAATTCCAGTGGATGTGTGCACATGTATTTGCTTGTAAATAAGATACTGCTATTAAACGTGTCTGGTGGTAATGTTTTTGGGGCATCTTTGTCATTTGGTGGATGTATATCCAAATATGAGTTATGCATTTAATTGCATAAAAGCTGACTATAAATGTTTACTAATTGTATATATATATACACACACACACACACACAAAGGTTGAATTTAAAAACCTTTAACAACCCAGCATTTGTGAATCAGTAATTATAATTAAATTGTCTACACAATACTTAAAGTAAAATATAATTAGTAGTGCTTAATTGCTTTTTTGCTAGACTTTTTAGACTTTCAAGCTGTTGTTAAAAGATATTCAAAATCATATGATACACTAGACTTTTTCAGATTTTTCATTTAGGTTATCTTGTTTAAACTGTCATTGACCATTTTCTAACAGCAAACGCCTTTGCAAACTTTGGAAAGAATCATCTGTTACCAAAGGTTTGTTTTCAGCATGAGTTGCTGAACCTATAAAACTAGTCTGACCTGATTTCCTCGGTCGGATGTAGGGGGAAAGTATTCATGTCAACAAGGGCAAATTTCTGTTGTGGTTGCAGCTGGAGACTATTGACAGGCAATTTATCATGTGGAGAAATGAAAGTAATGAATCATGTGGAATGTAGAACATAAACAGCTGGTTTTGAATACAATGATATTTTTTTGTGGCTTGCGCATCGGTGATGATATTTGCCGATGCCCGTCTAATAGCTCATGAATGCAGTGCAGTTGAGTGTGGGTTTGAGGAGCAGGCACAGGCTGTCTCCTGTTATTGCCTGTTTTGTGCCGTCCATTTGAGGTGTGAAGCCAACAGCTCTCATTCCTCCTTCTGGTGTGACTTCCTGGGGGAAGTGCACAGCATTTAATAACCTAACACTCTCCTACCACTGATTATCTCCACAAACACAAACACGCTCATACTCTGGGGTCCTAAATATATCCCAGGATAGCTTTTCCAAGAAGGAGTCCCATTTGAATTTAGAGGGAGGTGTTTGCAGGGACTAACAGATGACTGTGTTTGCAAAAATTTAAGTAGTCATGGCAATAACTATTATTCAAATTATTTATTGGCCTGAAGAGGGTCCCAATAGGGGCCATTTAAGAACAATTTTGGGTTCCCCAAAAGAAACTTTCAGTGAACCCTTAAAGGAGAATTCCGGCGCAAAATGAACCTTTGGTCTAATAAAACTTTGGTACCTAGTCAATCGTTCTCTGAGATTTGTTTTCGTGATAATCGAATGTAAAGAGTTTTATCTCTAAAAACTGTTTAGCGTATAATGCTAGTGATGGGGGCATCTACTAAGTAAAAAGAAATCGCTAAGTACCACTAACAAGGCTTAAAATAGCCCCACACTAACAAAGTAACATAATGAGGCTCCATACATACAAAACAAAGCATTGAGAGCTTTGTAAGTGTACAGACTGTTTAATAAGAAGATACTTTATAAAGACAGTCAGGAGCCATCTTAGAAAACAGTCTCGATAAGTCGATCCCCGAACACCGTTCATACAGTTCAGAAGTTTGCTGAACTTCATACAGTTCAGCTCACTCAGCATGACGTTCGTGGTTTGACTTGTCGTGACTGTTTTCCTTGATGGCTCCTGTCTGTATACACGAAGTGAACTGTCTTCATAAAGTATCTTCTTATTAAACGGTCTGTACACTTACAAAGTTCTCAATGCTTCGTTTTGCATGTAGGGATCATCATTATGTTACTGTGTTAGTGTGGGGCTATTTTAAGCCTTGTTAGTGGTATAAACTAGCGATTTCTTTTAACTTAGTTAGTACCCCATTACTAGCGTTATACGCTTAACAGCTTTTAGAGATAAACCCCTTTACATTTGATTATCATGAAAACAAATCTCAGAGAACGGTTGATAGGTACCGATGTTTTATTATGCTGCGTTCACAGCCAACGCGAATAGCGCGTCAAATTCGCTCCTGACGCGTCTAGTTTGACGCTTGACCACTTCGTGTTAATTCGCGTGTCAAGAGTGAAACTGACGTGCGTAAAAACAAAAGTTTGAAGTGAAATGTTCGCGCGTCAGAATTGAAATCCGTTGGTGGCCATTGTTTTTATGTCGACCGAGAGAGTCACCGCTCTGTATTTGCTCTGGAGAGCAGAACAGCGGCATGGGGATCATCGTCGCCGTATATTTGTGTCCACCGGACCCTTCTGAGGTGAACCGTTTGCCGAGTTTCACCATTTGCTCGCTCCAGGAAATGCGCTGGATAACGGCCGCTGTCAGTGGTACTTCCGCCTGTCACGCGCCCAGTTTGATGACCTGTTGTCCCGCATCGGAGCGAGGATCACCCTCGCCCTCATCCATCTAATCTGGCTGTCATTTATTTTTGTTTTGATGATAAAGAGCCAGCCTTCAAAAGTTATTAACCTGTCCTGTGATTATTTTCTCTCTCACGTCCAGATACGAACTTATGCACATGTATGTTGGTTGTCTTTACATCATAATAATATATATAATCTTGATATGGAATGAATAACATTCAATACAAAATGAACTCGTATATAGAAATAAAGTTTTAAGTGATAAAATATTTGCTTTGTTGTGCATAATCCCATCATGCATTTAGTCATATTACACAATAATTTATTGAAGCATCCAGATACTTCACCACGTGAGCAAGCAGCTAGGCTCCTGATTGGTTAACGCGGCACGAATTGACGCCAAAGTTCAGGTTTTTCAACTCGGGCGGCAAACGCGAATTCGCGTCAAACGCGTGAATGCACAAATAGCACTAACTAAATCATTCGCGTGTTACGCGTTTGACGCGCCATACCAGACGCTCAATTTGCGCGAACGACGGTAGAGATCCACTTGTCCGACACGACAGTCGCGTGTTGTCGCGACGCCTCCCAACATTTGTACTTTGATGGGCGTTCCTCAAGTTTACCGCTATGGCCGTAGTTTTGAGCCAGCAGCCAGTCTAGAACAGAGGACCTGCGAGAGACTTCCCCCCGTCTCCATATGCTCTACTTCTATTGGATAGTCGCAGCGCATTCAACGGAATTCATTTGCATAAAGATGGGCATCGGCCAGCTTTTTGACGCACAGCATTTTTCCAAATGAAGCGCCGCCTTCCCGGGATGCTTTGCAGGCGCATGACGTCACTCATAGGAATAAATCGGAGCGCGGCACGACAGAAGTGCCGCACTGACAAGTGGATCCTCACCGTATTCGCGTCTTCCGCGCCGCGCTCTTAGCCTCATTCGCGCTGCAGGATTTTTTTACGTGCGTAACGCGTCTTTGCATTGACTTAACACCGGATGCTATTCGCATCCGGTGTTAACACACCATTAGACCGATGGTTCATTTTGCGCCGGAGTTCTCCTTTAAAGGCAGGGTAGGTGATTTTCTCCAGAAACATTTTTGTTATGCTGGTTGAAAGTCTGTTCACATCCTGATAGCAATCACTAAGTGAAGTGGTCTAAATGTATTTATATGTATATATTGTCGATGGAAGGTGTAGGGCCATAAAATGTTTGTCCAATCATTTCATTAGTTCTGAATGCAACGATATGATGTCCTACCTGTCTATGTACAGTTGTAATCGAAATTATTTAACTCCCATTGCATTAGCTTTATTGGCAAAATCTACAGACTTTGAGCTGTTTGCAGTGACTAAATCAAACAAAAGTAATTGAAATCACTCAACACAACAAATGTTTTTATGTGGTTTCCCCTGAAAATGCAACTTTTAATGACTTCTGCAGTCTCAGAATTATTCAACCCCTTCATGGCAAGCATCTTTAGTACTTAGTAGAACACTGTTTTGCTGTTATGACCTGCTGAAAACAAGATCTATAACCAGACACTGGCTTCTGGCAGCGTTTCTGAGGAATCTTAGCCCATTCCTCATGAGCAATGGCCTACAGTTCAGTAATATTCTTGGGTTTGCATGTTGTAACCACCTTCTTCAAATCCCACCAAGTCACTGTAGAATCTTCCAGGACTTCTGCAACCAAGCCTTGGTGGAACTTGAGGTATGCTTGGGATCCTGTTGGAAGGTCCAATGACGCCCAAGCTTCAGCTTCCACACTAAAGATTTCCTGATATCTCAGTAAATTCATCTCTCCCTCCACACACTGCAGGTTTCCAGTGCAAAGCAGCCGCAGAGCATTACCGAGCCTCACCATGCTTAACTTTAGACAGTGTTCTTTTCAGCATATGCTTCATTCTTCCTCCAGACATACCACTGATCCATAGGGCCGATAAGTTCCAGTTTTGATTTATCGCTCCACAGAACAGAATCCCAAAATTTCTGTTGCTTATTTAATTGTTTTTCTTGTGCTTTTGGGTCAGTAGTGGTGTACGTCTTAGAGTTCTGGTATGCGTTTAGCATGCGCCTTACTGCGCAAGCTGAAACCTCAGTGTCTGTTGCCAGCCACCAAGTCTTGCTGCAGGTCTCTTTGCAGTCTCTTGAGGGTTTTTCTGAACCTGCCTTCTCAGAAATCTGGTCGCAGCCGTTGATTGCTTCCTTTTTCTGCCCCGTCTAGGTAGTGTAACCACTGTTCCTTTAACTTTGAACTTGCGAACTATGCTTCCAACGGTGTCTCTAGGAACATTTAGTGCCTTCACTATCTTTTTGTATCCTGTACCTTGTTTGTAAAAAGGTTATGATATCTTCTCTTAAGCTTTTGGAGCTTTCTTTTGAGAGCTTTCCATATTTCGAACATGCTCTCAAACATGAACACTCAACAAAGCTAGCCAGTTCGGGTATATTTCATGTGTTCTAGCTCAAGCACACCTGGTGCAACTAATGAAGCCCATGACTAGTTGCATCAGGTGTGAGACAACACCTGTTTTACAAATTCTATTCGGGGGTTGAATAATTTTGAGACCGCAGAAGTCATTATAAGTTGCATTTTCAGTTGAATTTGGTAAAATCACTTGAACCATTTGTTGTGTTGAGCTGTTTCAATTACTTGTGTTTGATTTGTTCATTGCAAACAGCTGAAAGTCAGTAAAATTTGCCAATAAACCTAATTTTTTAACAGGGGTTGGATAATTTTGATTACAAATGTGTGTATTTTCATATTTTCAGGTGGTACAGGTCAGTACTCTTTTAAGTTGTGTATGTTCTTTATTATTGTAATATTATGTGCTTTGAGACAGGTTCTTTAACACCATCTCTCTGGATGCTTTTGTTTGCTCCCTGCTGTGTGCGTTCTTGTGTTTTGGAGGAGGCGTGGCTTTGGAGATGCTCTCAGGGGAGGATGTGATCTAATGCTTTCAAAGCTAGCTCGCTATAGCCTCTCCGAAAATCACGGTACGTAATAACCATTAATACTGTCTAACACTTTTGATGGCTGCTCTGTCAAGTCTTCGTCCTCGGTTAGTACCCTGGGCGTGCTCTTTGATGCCAATCTTTCAAATGAAATCCATGTTTCTAGCATCTACAAAACCACATTCTTCCATATTAAAAATATACCTACATTAAGACATATGTTCTCAATGACGAATGCGGAAAAGTTAGTTCATGCATTCATGACCTCAAGACTAGATTATTGTAATTATAAAATAATATTGCTCTACTGGGTCCATATGGTCCAAAACGCAGCAGCTCGAGTTCTTTCTAGAACCAGAAAGTGTGACTTTTTATTAGCCTGGTTCTGTCACTGGCCAGAGGAGAACTGGCTCCCTGACTGAGCCTGTTTTTTTTTTTTTTTTTTTTTTTTGGAGTTTTGATTCTTAGCCACTGTCGCCTTTGGCTCTTGGCTTTCATAGTTGGGGACACTGAATATTCAACAATATTATTGATCTGCCAGCATTGACACCATTATATGAGAACTGAACTGAGCTGGACGATGACATCACTGTTTTCTCCTAAGCGGCCGTATAGATAAATTAACTGAATTAATAACTTTTTTTACAACAGAAATGAACCATCACTGAACGAACTTAAGCTGAAATATGATACTATTTTCTTCTCGATCTGCACAAACAAACTCTGTTGCATTAATGTCCTGTAATCACTGTAAAGCTGTTTTGATACAATCTATATTGTAAAAAGCGCTATATAAAAATAAAGCTGACTTGATTTGACTGTACCACGGTACCGCCTCAGCACTGGCAATGGTGGGGGCGGGGGATTTAGTCACTTATGACTCATACAACCCCCCACCCACCAATCCCCCATAAACACACATTTAACATAGATGTTTTGTTGGTGTGTGTGTGTGTGAGTGTCTGTCTCTGCCTCTGCGCTGATAAAGTCAATCGAACGGCGCAAGGACTCTGACTGGTTACCGTGGCGAGGGCGGACCAGTTACCAGGAGTGACGGCCAAGAGATTGGTGACTCATCGGCGGCTGCTGCTGCTGGCGGTGATGAGTCCAATGTATTCTGCTCACACTTGCTTTCTGCACCTCTCTCTGTCATCCTTCTGTTTGTGAATGGCGTTCATTCACAATCTCTGTATTTTTGCAAATCCTATAACACCACCAGGCAATCAATAACGTCATATAAACTGCTGCCATGACTCTACAGATCAGTGTTTCCTTACGAGTCCCCAGAGCCAGATAAATGAAGCTCAAAAACCACTTCATAGCATCAACATTTCTATTGTTAAAATTATAATAGCTGTGTCCCAAATATACACTATGCACTTATACTATGCAGTATGTAGGTTTTCAGACCTTTCCTGGAGTACTCCTTTATCTGACACACTTAAATCGCATTCACTATTCCCTACATTGGTCCACTAATATAGTTCACTTGAGGGAGTGAACTCGGACAGTGGCGCCCTGTTTACACCTGGTTTTAAGATGCGTTTTAGTCTAATCTGATCACAAGTAGGCAGTCTATTTTTCCACTTTCAACAATTTCGTCCTGATTTCTTTGAGGTGAGTTTTCTATGGGTGGGTAAATGTATGGGCTTTTTCAGATATTTCGTTAAAGATAACGCAATTTACATTTCAACGCGGATGGAAAAACATACAGGTTTTTTGAAGACCATGCCGAACACGGTGATTTGTGTGTCAGAAATCAAGAATGACGAGAGAACGATTGTGCTTGGTACATTTTTCATCTTTTAACCAAACTTGGGTCTCCAGCCAACAAAGTTTAATTGAGTGTCCATTCGTTACTGCGGTGCATTGTGGGGTTGAATGGGTTCACTTGATAACGTCCACGATGTTTTAAAAAACCACTACAAATGGCTGTCCCTTCAAATAGCACCCTATTGAAGAGTATAGGGGGTTGATTTTGGACACAGCCCCTTGCAATCTCAACTAATGAGCCGATGAGTTGAATCAGGTAAGTTAGGCGAGGGAGACATACTAAGGCTATGTTTACACGGAAACGATCTGAAGAGAAAACGCAAAAGTGGCTAGTTTTTATTCTGCGTTTAGACGAGCATTATGGGTGGGAAATCCGCGTGCATATGGTGACGGAAAAGTGTGTGAAATTCGATGTAGTGTGCACTCCAGGCGGCTAGGTGGCGATGTGGAGCACTGCCACACAACAACACCAAGTCCGCGCGCCTGCGTACAACCTTCCCTGTCTAGCAGACTTTTGCGTTTTTACCCTTTAGACGGGAATGCGACTGTGGAGCGTTTTTAAGATTTCCACTCTGGAGGGTGGTTTCACTTTTTTGCGTTTTTAAGCCCCAAAAACGCCGTCGCCGTGTAAACGAAAGGCACATCCGATTAAATATTTTTACGTTTTCACCCACGAGCGTTCTCATGTAAACGGGGCCTAATGCTGCGTTCACACCATGTAGTAATTACCATAAATAAAGCTCTGGTTGCTTTCAAATCACTCTCGCAGTACTTTGATGTCATACACCGTTCGGTGTGAACAGCGCCACCTCAAGTCGAACTCATCTTAAATCTGCAGTGGTCAGGTGGTCGCTTTTTAATTACAACTTCGATAAGCATGGAAGGCTTTTTTACGTTCAGAATTGTTATGGCAATTACAGCATGGCGTGGACGCACCTAAAATGTGCAGTGCTGGGGGTGCTCTGCGACAGCTTTTAAAACCCCTGATCTAGTGTATACTTTTTATAAGGTTATGTCATTCAGCGTCTGAGAACGATTGCCCTTCCCCCTCCATTACGTAATTAAAGCTGCGAGAGACGAGAGATGAGTGCATGAAGTAAACATTACACACTTTTTTTTTTTTGCTAACTGCATAATTTATTTAAAAAACATGTTACAGTTTACTCACCCTAGTCTTGTCCTAAACTACTACTTTTTTCCCCCTGAATATTTCAACAATTGTTTCCAAACAATGAAAGTCAATGGGATCCAAAACAAAATTGGAACGCACTGATTTTAATTGCATTGACATTTTTGAAAATATTTTTTTTTTATGTGTGTGTTCCACAGAAGAATGCATTTAAGTCTATACAATCGACATGAGGGTGAGTAAGGGATGACGGCATTCTAATAAATTGGGGGAGCTCTCCCATTAACAAACATTATGTTTGAAAAAAAGCATACCCCTAGATGGGAATCACTTCTATGACGCATTGAATCATGCAGTGTCCTACAAAGTCTTTGAGATGCTGGAATGCAGGTCAGTCTTATTATCATCCAGCTATCTACATCCACATTTCATATTTTTATGAATGAGGAGAGACACTGAATGCTGGGATGCTGCGATTGGCTGCAAAGCACTCATTCAATCGCACACCCCCCAAACACACACACACACACACAGAGAGAGAAAGAGCGAGGAGACGTCATGCTACCCTTCCGCAGTGCATCAAGGGAATCAGACTGCCTCTGACTCATGCTGGAGACATCGAGAGAAAGAGCGAGTGGGGAGGGCTCGCTCTTCATTCTAATTTTCTCGCTCGCTGCTCCTGGAGCCCAGTGATGTAATACAGGTGACTTATTCGTCACAGACCACCCCCGCTTCCTCCTGGCAGCCGATTGGCCGGGTGCTCGTATGAATGAGCCGCTCTGTTCCCTGTGGGGAGGGGGTTTGGGTGGAGTGAGGCAGAAGCACGTCACTTGTTCATTGAGGGGGAAAAAAAGGAAGTGGAGAAAAAACTGCTGGCTTCCTTGGCAGCCGCTCTGAATGGAGCTTAAATGAGTTTGCACGCTGATCTCGCTCTTTGTCACACATGTAGGCAGAATGCATGAAGGTGACAGTGAGTGTTCGCTTTACTCTGCGTGTGTGTGTGTGTGTGCTGCTGGATATACATTATTAACCACTGCATGGTCCTTCATTACAGACAATGAGAATGTAATAGCTATTGTTTCACAATTATTGTATTATAATTACAGCAGCATTAACACAAATATTAAGTGGACTGTACATGGAAGCGTAACTGAACCGTGTCTTCAGCGTAATGAGGAACAAACCTTGTAAATTTGTGATGTCAGATGCAATTTAACTTTTGCTACTGAAATCCTGTTCTGCTTTGCTCCTGTTCTGTTTTACTCCATTCAGTACTTTCTACTCAGCTCCGATTCTGTTCTGATCAGCTCTATTCTGTACCGTTTTTATGCCATTGTTCCTTCCTATCCATTTCTATTCTCTTCTATTTCTATTCTGTGCAGTCCTACTCCTGTTGTATTCAATGTTTATTCTATTATGCTCATACATGTTCTGTTACGCTCCCGTCCTATCCTATTCTGCTTCTATTCTGTACTGTACTGTACTGCTCTTGTAAAATTCTACTGTTTCTATTCAATTATATTCGTTTTCTGTTCTATTCTTCTTGTATTCAACTTCTGTTGTATTCTGTTTATATTCGTATCTGTTCTGCTCTTAGGTTCTACACAGATTGATTCTATTCCATTCAAACTCTTTTTTTTTTGTGTCCTGCTTCCGTTCTATTCCGCTACTGTTTTGTTATGTTAGTAATATGTTCTATTGTATTCATTTTCTCTATTATGTTCAACTCAGATTTCTTATAATTCTGCTCCTACTCTATTCTTTGCTGTTCTTATTCAATTCTACTGTTTCTGTTCAATTCTATTCATTTTCTTTCCTGTTGTAGTCTGTTTATACAACAAGAATAGAATAGAATTGTGTTTATGTTCTAATCTGTTTGGTTCTGCTCGTACTCATCTGCTCTCATGCTCCGATTCTATTAGGTTCTACACAAATTGATTATATTCCATTCAAACTCTATTTTCCTATGCTCCCACACTATTCTGATTCAATTCTAATCTGCTACCGTTCTGTTAAATTAGTAATCAGTTCTATTGACACGTATAAACTGAGATTTATTAAATTCAGCTCAATTACTGCCCCTACACTATTTCTAATCTGCTGTATTCTGTTCGGCTTGTTTCTATTCAATTCCAGTCTTTATTTCTTATATTATTTGCCTAGAATGATATAAGGATATGTATCGTCCTCTATTTCAGTATTTTTGTGAATGATTTCACACTGTGTGTATTTGAGTACATACAGGGGAGCTGAAGCTGTGTGTATGCGAGTGTGCTGGGCTGCAGAAATGCGTTTGCGTGTTCAGACCCTGTCCGTCTCTGCTTGATCCTGAATGAGTCACTGCTGCAGTGCTCTGTGGGAGGAGCTAAGGTTGGATCCCCTGCTGCAAACCCAGTTCAACATACTCGCATGCATGATTTTTTTCTCTTCCTCTCTCTCTCTCACACACACACACACTGCTTGCTGTCACATCCGGCCCTCAGGTCTACAGTGTGGCCTATAATTAGCCGCCTGCACGACTTATGGCCTAGAATGATCCAACCAAATGCTTCAGAATACCATTCCACTGAGATGAAGAAATCGAGAGGTGGTTGAAAGAAAAGGAAGAAAGAATGGACGCTGAGCTGGAATCTCTAATCAGTAATCCTAGAATGCTACCGCTGCCTCTCGTGCAGTCCAGCAACACTCTGGTGTGTGTGTGTGTGTGTTTTCTGACCGTCCTCCAAAACAGAATGTGTTTTTGTCATCAGGGTGAGTTCATGGTGGGAGAAGAGGCCTCTCTCTGCTTAGTTATTAGATCTTCAAAAACAGCAGAGCCCAGCAAACATGCAAGGAACCTCTGCTGACTACAAATATAGTTATGTTACAATTTATTTTTTATAATTATTAGTGGACTATGACATCCTAAAATTATACAATATGAAAAGCTATGCTTTTTAGGATGCAGTTGTATTTAGTAGAGTTTTGGTGCTCAGCAATGGTGTCCTGCTATTGAGTGGGCTTTTAAAGCCACACTAACATCCCTCAACTCATCGTGTCCGCATCACTGTTTGCTGTTGTGTGGAATCTTCTCGGGATGGACAGTGAGTCATACACTCCCCCGCTGCTGTTCCTCTCTGCCAGGAGCGGGATCTCCATGGAATCACTTATTCTTGCCTGACTAACCCATCTCTAGTCGGGTCTTCCTGCCTCCACACTGGCCATTTCCTTACAACATAGGATGCAAATATATATATATATATATATATATATATATATATACATACACACAGTACATATACACTACCAGGCAAAACATTTGGATCAGTAAGATTTTTAATGTTTTAAAACATTCTTCTGCTGACCAAGGCTGCATTTATTTAAAAAAAAAGATTTAAAAGAAAGAACTAATATTGTTAAATATTACGATCATTTTAAATCACTCTTTTCTATTTTAATATATTTTAAAATGTAATTTGTTCCTGTGATTACTCCAGTGTTCAGTGTCACATGATTGTTCAGAAATCATTCTAATATTCTATACGATTTGATGCTCAAAAAACATTCATTGTTATTATCAATGTTGAAAATCGTTTTTTTTCAAGATTCTTTGATGAATAGAAATTTAAAATGAATATAAAATATTTGTAACATTAAAAATGTCTTTATAGTAACTTTTGATCAATTTAATTCATCCTTCATGAATAAAAGTATTGATTTATATTATTTCTTTCCCCCAAAAAAATTAAATAAATATTCTTGCTGACCCCAAATGTTTAAACGGTAGGGTTTAATGTTACAAAAGCTTTCTATATCAGATTAATGCTGTTCTTTTGAACATTCTATTCATCAAAGAATCCTTAAATACAAATTTAAATAACTGTTTTCAATATTGATAATATTGAGAAATGTTTCTTGAGCATCAAACAAAATGCTGAATAATCATGTGACACTGAAGACTCTGTTAATGATACTAAAAAATCAGTTTTGATCACAGGAATAAATGACACTTTACTATATATTCACATTGATAACAAAGTTTGTTTTAACAAAAAATATGTTTTAAATTGTAATATTTCACAATATTACTGTTTTTTGTTGTTGTTTTTAATCAAATAAATGCAGCCTTGGTGAGCAGAAGAGACTTCTTTTAAAAACATAAAAAATCTCACTGATCCAAAATTTGAATGGATGTGTGTGTGTGTGTGTGTGTGTGTGCGTGTGTGTGTGTGTGTGTGTGTATGCATGGATGAATGGATGGATGGATGGATGGTTGTGTGTGTGTATGTATGTATGATGGATGGATGGATGGATGGTGGATGTATGTATGTGTGTATTTATGGATGGATGGAAGGTGGATATATGGATGTGTGGATGGATGGATGGATGGATGGATGGATGGTGGATGTATGTATGTGTGGATGGATGGTGGATGTTGTGTGGATGGATGGATGGATGGATGGTGGATGTTGTATGGATGTGTGGATGGATGGATGGATGGATAGTGGATGTATGTATGTGTGTATTTATGGATGGATGGATGGATGGATGGTGGATATATGGATTTGTGGATGGATGGATGGTGAATGTATGCATGTGTGGATGGATGGATGTTGTATGGATGTGTGGATGGATGGTGGATGTATCATGCATGTGTGTATTTATGGATGGATGGATGGTGGATATATGGATGTGTGGATGGATGGTGGATGGATGGATGGTGGATGTTGTATGGATGTGTGGATGGATGGTGGATGTATGTATGTGTTTATGTGTGTGTGTGTGTGTATGGATGGATGGTGGATGTATGTATGTGTGGATGGATGGATGGTGGATGTTGTATGGATGTGTGGATGGATGGATGGTGGATGTATGAATGTGTATATGTATGGATGGATGTGTGGGTGGGTGTGTGGATGGATGGATGGATGGGTGGTGGATGTATGTATGTGTGAATTGATGGATGGATGGTGGATGTATGTGTGTGTTTATGGGTGTGGATGGATGTGTGTGTGTGTGTGTGTGTTTATGGATGGGTGGGTGTATGTATGGATGGATGTATGGATGTATGTATGTGTTTATGTATGGATGGATGTATGGATGGGTGGGTGGGTGGATGGATTGGTAGGTGTGTGTGTATGGATGGATGGATGGATGGATGGTGGATGGATGTATGTATGTGTTTATGTATGTATGGATGGATATATGGGTGGGTGTATGGATGGATGGATGGTGGATGGATGTGTGGATGGATGGTGGATGTATCATGCATGTGTGTATTTATGGATGGATGGATGGTGGATATATGGATGTGTGGATGGATGGTGGATGGATGGATGGTGGATGTTGTATGGATGTGTGGATGGATGGTGGATGTATGTATGTGTTTATGTGTGTGTGTGTGTATGGATGGATGGTGGATGTATGTATGTGTGGATGGATGGATGGTGGATGTTGTATGGATGTGTGGATGGATGGATGGATGGTGGATGTATGAATGTGTATATGTATGGATGGATGTGTGGGTGGGTGTGTGGATGGATGGATGGGTGGTGGATGTATGTATGTGTGGATTGATGGATGGATGGTGGATGTATGTGTGTGTTTATGGGTGTGGATGGATGTGTGTGTGTGTGTGTGTGTGTGTGTGTGTTTATGGATGGGTGGGTGTATGTATGGATGGATGTATGGATGTATGTATGTGTTTATGTATGGATGGATGTATGGATGGGTGGGTGGGTGGATGGATTGGTAGGTGTGTGTGTATGGATGGATGGATGGATGGATGGTGGATGGATGTATGTATGTGTTTATGTATGTATGGATGGATATATGGGTGGGTGTATGGATGGATGGATGGTGGATGTATGTATGTATGTGTATGGATGGATTTATGGATGGGTGGGTGGATGGATTGGTAGGTGTGGATGGATGGATGGATGGATGGATAGATAGATAGATAGATAGATAGATAGATAGATAGATAGATAGATAGATAGATAGATAGATAGATAGATAGATAGATATAGACAGGACTGCTTGGGTAAACAAAGCAATGTTTTTGAAGCAATCTTAGTAGATTCTTATGCAGACAAAACTTGGACAAATGTCAGCATAAAAAATGACATGCATTCTAGATATAGTAATCAAGGCTTGTGTTCAGAGCAAATTAATTAATGCTAAGTACGCTTTACTTGGATTGACGGTAATGATGACGTCTGTTTGCACAAAATTAAAACGATTGCTCTGCCCTCTACTCGATCCGTAAACATGTGCGATGAATTGAGCAACTTTATATCAGAACACATCTAAATATCAGTATATCAGTTCCAGCACAGGAATTGCTAAACAGCAAGCGGGGAAACACAGAGGGCTGTTTACTTAGCATTAGCATTCTCTCTCTTCTGCGGCTAACTGGCCGCCAGCTGCAATCGCATATGGAACCTATAGATCTTGTTTTTGGTCTTACAGAATGCATTCCATTGTAATGACATCCTGACCAGAGACTGTATCATCCTCTCCGCGGCCAAAGGGACTGACCCTGGGAATCTTTTGGGTGTCTGCATTCCTCTTTAACAGTGGCGAAGTTTGTAAGACTTTTATAAAAGAGATGTGGGTAGGATTTGGTAGTTAACTTAATCTGCCAGGACAGCTCAAGGCAAAGGGCACAGTATTCTCAGTAGGGGACATAACCCTGTTATATGAACCATTACACAAGGATCCCGATAACTGCCTAATGGGTTAAGTCTGTAAATGGATATGGTAACTCTGTTAGGTTAAACTGTCAAAATGCATTGTAGGAAATAGTCATTCATGCTTGTTATTATGACAGCAGCACATTAAACTAAGGTGATAGTGAAGTGTGCCGCCTCAGTAAAAAAAGGCTATTACAGCCTGACCTTATAGTCATGTAATCTTATATTCTTAACTTTATTTGAAAATCACAATATCACAAAAATATTAACAAAAATAATTATTATTGTCATTTTGCTCTGCATATCTATCCATTATGAGGCCATACACTCCAAACAATCCCGGATTGTTTTAACCCAAATTTGGGTCAAATATGGACGAACCCAAATGTTGGGTTAAAAATATAATTTAAAATTTTAACCCAACTTCAACTTCCACTTTCAACTGAGATCTTTTTTATTTACAGTACATTTTTAACTCAACATTTGGGTTTGTCCATATTCTTTTTTATTTACAGTACATTTTTAACTCAACATTTGGGTTTGTCCATATTTGACCCAAATTCGGGTTGAAACAACCCAGCATTTTTTAGAATGTATATGGTGGTGTACTCTTCAACTGCCGACAAAATAAACATTTTAAATAAACTTAATCTAATTATACCATTGTGCATTATGAATATTTTTCAAAAATGTATTTATTACATGAATTTGCGTCTTTTACAAATTGACATATTATTATACTTAAAAACATAAAAACAAACTTAAAAACATTAGGGTTTGTCCATATTTGACCCAAATTTGGGTTGAAACAACCCAGCATTTTTTAGAATGTATATGGTGGTGTACTCTTTAACTGCCGACAAAATAAACATTTTAAATAAACTTAATCTAATTATACCATTGTGCATTATGAATATTTTTCAAATATGTATTTATTACATGAATTTGCGTCTTTTACAAATTGACATATTATTATACTTAAAAACATAAAAACAAACTTAAAAACATTAGGGTTTGTCCATATTTGACCCAAATTTGGGTTGAAACAACCCAGCATTTTTTAGAATGTATATGGTGGTGTACTCTTTAACTGCCGACAAAATAAACATTTTAAATAAACTTAATCTAATTATACCATTGTGCATTATGAATATTTTTCAAATATGTATTTATTACATGAATTTGCGTCTTTTACAAATTGACATATTATTATACTTAAAAACATAAAAACAAACTTAAAAACATTATATTATACTCATGCAAACCAAAAATAAGTGGATCTGTATCATTTAACCTTCAAAATGGTTCTTAAAAGTATTGTGATATTGCTCAAAAACGGATGAAAAATATTCACTTTTGTCCCATATATGCATATTTGGATTCAAATTCATCCGCTTTTTATTGTTTAGCATCCATAAACTTTCCAGAAACAAAATAGCAAGTCTTGGTAAGTAAATATATTGTAGTTTGGAACATGCACTAATACCATGTCGAACATGAAAAAAATACAAACTTTGAATGAACCCTCATTTAATCGTTACTATCACAAACTCTGCGCTATTCCAATTGCCCTTTCTGTAAAATATTACTGTATTAATTTTCTGAAAAGTAGAAATCAAGTTGATATTCATTCATAAATCCAACTATACTGCAATAAACACTTCAAATAAATAAACTGCAATCATATTACTGATACTACTATCTATAAAAAAAAATACCAGTGGGGAAATACATTACTGTAATTCCAGTGTGGTGCAGCGTTTCCATATGGAAACATTGATATTTTCTCAATTTATAGTAAGACTATGCTAAACAAAGTTGATTTGTGAATAAAAATATCTAATTCACTTTCCAAAGATGCTGCATAAAAATCCCTGTTGAGAAGAGATGTTGAGAAATGAGGTGTGTGAACATGGGTCTTCTAGAGAGTTTTGGAGGGACATTCAAATGTCAAAAAACAAAAAACAAAACAGCACATCATTGGCTACTAAGGCCTGACCTTTTAATCCCAATAGTGCAATATATTTTATTTTTTTCTGAATAACAAGGAAATTAGTTCAAATGGCAACTCTGTACCATAAAGGGTTAACACATAGAAAAACCTTCACTGTAAAAAATAATCGTAATTTTAACGGTAAAAGACGGTGAACGGTAAAAATTGGTTAACAGAAAGTTTCCGTACTACATACGGCAAATAACTGTGATATAATTTTACTGTAAAATACCGTTAAATTCACAGTTTTTGAAAGTGGAAAAGAACAACTCCTTGTATAATTTACAGTGAAAGAACGTACATTGACATTCCCACAATTCCCTTTGTCACACTTCACATTTGATATATTTTTGTTGAAATAACTGTTTCCTCATAATTTTCTTGTTTTTTTTCTAATCAGTTATGTACATTAGGGTTTTATGTTACATTTAATGTTGTTCAATTAATGTTTATTGCATTTTTTAATTTCACGTGTTTTACCATGATGGTGTTTAATGTCACTGAAGAGCTTTGACTGCTCATGTAACTCTCATCACTACTGTGATGATTGATGGTCATCAGAGTATTACAATTGTACAATACAGAAATCAATTATTCAAAAGTTTGGTATATCAACGGATTTCAGAAAATGAAATACGGTTTATTACTGTTAAGGTGATTACAGTTTTAATGTATTTTCTACAGAATTGTTCTGGCAACCAAAGTTGCCAGCATTTTGTGCAATTGTAATACTCTGACGACCATCAATCATCACAGTTTGGTATATCAACAGATTTCAGAAAATGAAATACGGTTTATTACTGTAAAGGTGATTACAGTTTTAATGTATTTTCTACAGAATTGTTCTGTTAACCAAAGTTGCCAGCATTATTCCGTAAAAAATACGGGATTTTTTTTACAGTATCCGTCAAGCTGCTTCACCGCCTATCAACTCCATAGGAAGTTACTTTCTTTGGTGGCATCTTAATTGAAATGGAGTCTTGTAAGTTGTTTTAGAATGTTCTAAATTCTCCACGAAGGATGTGATGCTGCTTTCGAAGTCAACCAATAGGGCAGCATCATTATTGTACTGGTACCGTAAATAAGATTTCCTCAGCTTTAGAGGTACATTCATTATGACAAAAGTGATTGAAATGCATTACTAATACTCAACACTTGACCTGGTGGCCCAAACGCATTCCCTTCTTTGCTGGAAGGGTAAATTGCTGGGCAGACACGGCTCTTTTCCTCACGTTGAGGTGTGGCGGCTGGGGGTGGAGGAGGTGCTGAGAAACGGAAGGGGTGGAGAGAGCAGTGAAGATGGGGTTAGGAGGTGTGTGAGTGTTTGTGTGTGTGTGTGTGTGGGGGGGGGGGTAATGAAGGTGTAATTTGGGAACCATCTGTAAGACGCCTGCAGGGCTTCCTCTCTTAACCTCCCCCTCTGGAGGGACGCAGGTGCTAGAGGCGGAGTAGGAGAACAGGGGAGTGGAGGAGGAGAGGAAGGGGGGATGGAAGGAAAAAGAGGTAGTTAGCTAGTTTGCTAAAATGTCATCAGCTCTGGAAGTCTGCGTTTTGGGCTAGGGAGTCTATGTGACGTGGATGGCCTTTGTTCCCTTCGACCTTCTTAAAGGTCTTAAGTCGAGCGGTGTGCCCTTAAGGCTTATGGATGCACCAAATTCAAAGTGACCTCGGCATAAATGAAAATGATTACACCGTTCACACCTGCGGGCCTTTCTTCTCATGCTTAATTTGGGAAGAGGGTTTGTGAAGGGGAGAGGTAATGCTCTTAAGCTTTTAAACTCTAAAATGGGCTGTAATGATTGTAAATAAAGGCCAGTGACAAGGTAAAGTCCAGAAAACATGACAGCGGGTGGAGGACTTTGTGTTAGCTATGTTGTCCTATTTTTAGCAGCTAGTGGGCGTGTAGATTGGCGTGTTTGACACTTTGTAGTGCGTGGGCAATAGTCAGTAGTTGCCTCATTATTCATGGAACTGTTCTGACGCTATGATTTTTAGTAGGGATATACGACAAGAACTATTACTCCAGCATGTTGGATGTACACGTTGACTCCTGAACTTGACAGTGTTAACAGGGTGTAACAGCTGTAGTAATAGACTGAAAAATGCATGAGTTTGGACTCCTTCCAATTCCATATACAGTTGCAGTGCTCATTCTAGCACTCTGTCTGTGTTTTTTTTTCTCTCTCTTCCATTTTAGCCACTCGCCAGTCTCTCTATTTCCTTTTCTTTCTCCCTTCTACCTTCTCATGGAATGACTCCTGCTTAGAGTCTATTAAGACAAGGTCAAGACTCAATGTTTGTAACATCCCTGAAAGGACACCTTTATTGGGGTGTGAGCATTGGAGGTTCACTGATTGAATTCCCTATCATTGTAGACGCACTAGCAGGATTCCCAATCCTTGCAGTTGTTGATCTGCCGAGAGAGTACCTACCATCACCCAATTTGAGTGGGTTTGGTAAAAAGACTGAGATAACATACAGTAGGCAATCTTGTTTATCACTCGAAGGGAACCACACTATTAATTTGCAGTTATTGAAAAAGAAAAACTTTAAACCCAAAATTAAAATTACTTTTATTTTCCCTCTAGCTATTTTGAAAAAAGTTGTAATTTTCACAAAAGCTCCCATGATATTCTGTTGTATGAAAATGTCAACATGCAATATGTCAAAAGAAAGACTCTTTGCTTTTTTATTCTAACTTCATGCATTCCTTTTTTATCAAGACTTGAATGTGGGTAAGTTTCATAAAAAAGCAACATTTTGAACAAAAAGCTAAGTAACATTTAGCTACTTTCAGTAAGTAGCTAATTTCTTTCAGTAACAAGCAATTTTGATTTAAAAGCTGTTTAATATTGATGATCGTGTTATTTTACATATGCATCTGCTCACATATGCTATCGCATGTTTCTGCTTCTTTTTGACCTGTGTTTTGATCAAGAGATTCTGTATTCTTTCAGAAGATGCATGATAGCGCCCCCTACCGGATAACAGTGAAAACACGGGAAGCATTTGACCATGCTTCAATATCTGACACTTTAGGCGCCCTTTAGCGTCAGCTAGATGAGACCTAAACCTACCCGCGTCATCTAACTGACGCTTTCCTTTAGCATGACGCCGTAGGATCGCGTCATGTAACTGACGCTAAAGGGCGCTTAAAGCGTCAAATATTGAAGCATGGTCAAAAGGTGACGCCTTGGGGTGAAAATGTGTTGGATATATTGGTAACACTTTACAATAAGGTTCATTAGTTAACATTAGTTAACTACATTAGTTAGCATGAACTAATAATGAACAGCACTTATACAGGATTTATTAATCTTTGTAAATGTTAATTTCAATATTTACTAATACTTTATTAGGATCTTGTTAACATTAGTTAATGCGCCGTGAACTAACGTGAACAAACAATGAAAGGCTTTATTTTTATTAACTGACATCAACGAAGATAAACAAATACAGTAACAAATGTATTGCTCATGATTAGTTAATATATTAACTAATGGACCTTATTGTAAAGTGTTACCGATATATTTTTCTGACACTTTTATCTAAAGCGACTTACACTTGCTATATATGTCAGAGGTTGCACGCCCCTGGAGCAACTAGGGGTTTAGTGTCTTGCTCAGGGACACATTGGTGTCTCGCAGTGGATTCGAACCCAGGTCTCTCGCACCAAAATCTTGTGTCTTATCCACTACCCCATAGAAGTACCATAGAAGGACCCAGTGGCGCAAAAAGTGGGTATGCGCTAAATGCGGCGCATAGGGGCGCAGCACAATGGGGGGCGCCAAAGCGATGGTAAAAAAAATAAAAATAAAAAAAAATTATATATATGCTATATTGTATTTCTATATGTAGCTGCCATTGTGCGTTTCTAAATCATTTCTGCATTCCTTCAATGTTATATAAAATTTTAGAGGACTAACAGCCAGGCTAGAGTAGGCGCCCTGATGGAGAAGGGGGGCGGTAATATCGCGAGCGGGCGGGGGCGCCGTGAGCGCTGAGCGAGCAGGTACAAGTGGTGAGTTTTCGTCGAAAAAGATGGATAAAACAAAATGCTGTGGGGCTAAAACTAGAAAAAGAAAGAGAGAAAAGGAGATGGCATGTAAATTGAAATAACTGCATGCATTGCTGAAAGCCAACAGGTAGGATTTAAAATGTGACATCCAGGCATGTAGGCCATCTATATCTCAGTGGCCATCGGGACTACCGGGAGATTCCCGCTGGGCCGACGTGCTTTTCAGCCAATACATTTCATCCTTTTTTAATTTATTTGTCTTAACGGCCCACAAAACTCATACATTTGTTTGTTGTTTGTTTTTGTTTTGTTTTTTGCTTAATTGGCGGCGCTGTGCTGGTGTAATGCATTGGTCAAAAAAAGTCAGCTTTAGTTTTTTTTTTTTTTCTGACACACTGGCCCATGAAACATGTCATTATGCGCTTATCAAGTATAGAAATTAGTGCAAAACTAATTATGAAAGTTTCCATTATTTTTCTGTGCATTTGTTTTACAATAGCCTTTATGGCTATTACTATCATGGAATTAATATTATAACTATTATTATGTAGTAGTGTAATGTAGACAGACACTAACTAAAAGAGGTTCAAATTTTTCTTTGTTTAATTTGCACCCTGAATATGGGTTGGAGCTTTTAATTTTGAACTCTCAAAGTGCACCAGACTGCTGAATTTAACATTACAGAACAAAAAAAATTTCTTACGGGGGAGCATGCCCCCGAACCCCCCTAGAGAAACAGAGGTCCACCTACCACAGTTTTACCTAAAATCCTGTGAGAAACACTGGTATTGCTGTTCCAATGGAGCTTATAGTTTTCTTAGGGGGGATCATCAAGGTGGAGTAGCTATAGTTTAATTGTGTTAATAAGCGACAATTTTGCACTTATTTTTTTATGTTAGCTCTCATTTCTTCCTACTCACTTATTACTCAGCACACTTGCATTACATTTATTTTTCCTTTTTTTTTTTGGGGGGGGGGGGGGGGGTGCGCTAAAATTGTTGCTGCATACCCCTCTGAAACTGGGTAGTTGCGCCCCTGGAAGGACCATCGAAGATATGGCCAGTACCATAGAAGATTGGATGACATGTTTGGTGGAACTTAGTCTTGGTGGAGTCAGGTGTAAGGAAGTCTGCTGCTGGTGGTTATACTCGTTCTTTAATCAGTTCAGCCCTCTGTAAGAGTCTCTCTCTCTCTCTCTCTCTCTCTCTCTCTCTCTTTGGAGTGAGTGGGCACGGCTGAGGCTCCTTCCTGCTTTGAAATCCTCTAGTCAAGCGTGCTGGCTCTCGCCACCGTAATGGGTTTAAGAGGCTCTCCTGAGCCGCCGTGGCTTCCTGCAGAAATGGCTCCTTCCGCTGGCTCGATTCTTGTCGGGGAATGTGGCAGGTGGCTGGGCTGTGCCTGCTTCTTTGTCTTTTTTTCCCTCCCCTCCACCCCTCCTTTTCTTCTCTCTCTCTTTCCCTTGAGCAAGAATGAATGAGGCATTTAACCCCTTCAGCCTCATCTGTGTTGTTGGCAGTTCCTGTTGACTTTGTGTTATTTGTGTGGAGCGGCCTTACATGTGCACTGTGCCATGAGTCTGTAGGCAGCATGAAGGCAGAATAGTGATGATTAACTTTCTGAGGTGGATTTTAACAGCAATACTATACATAAAAGAAGGGCTTTTGGAAGCAGTTTGTTGAGTACTAAGGACAACAGGGCATTCAAACAGCACAAAGGGTGGTAATCATACTATGGATGGTGGTAACCTGCACACCAGGTTAAGTAGGGCAATTTTTGTGTGTGTGTGTTACTCACTACTTTTGAAAGTTGCTCATGCAGTGTTCCTTGTTTCTCTCCAAGCAGAGCTCTAACAGTGCTCATCAGAACGACCAGCAGATTTCCTCTAATCTGGCATACCGCACATTCCCAATTTCCCACACTGATCCGCCACCCTTCCATTCGACTCAGCTGTGCTTCCAGCAGGACCTCAAGGCTCTATCGCGAACACACTGCCGAAGTACGGAAGAACACAAGAAAAGCGTACAATAACTATGCTCAGTAAATATGTTACAAGAGAAAGTTTTTTATTTATTTTATTTTTGTCACAATAAAACACTACAGACAGCTCTTATTTTTGAATGCAACATTATCCTCAAAGACATCCGAAATCTTTCAAATCTCCTTTCCACAGGTAATCAAGTCTTTGAGAACTCCCAGGGGCAGCTCAGGGCTGTGGGACACAAAGGCGTCCTCTCTAGTTTCTTGACTCTTGTTGTTTTGAACTCCATCTTCACGCCTTGACTGTCACACTCCGCTGAGGCTGGATAGGATGAAGAGAAGTGGAGAACCTTGGTGATGGAGGTGCTGGTAGCTCTAAGGGCCAAACCCAACCCCCTCTTTATCTGAAAGCATATGCTATTTAAAAGTAACTGTCTAAAAATCACCAACACAAATTCAAACATATTCGTGCACATTTATTAATCTCTTATGATACTGTACCATAATGCATATGATTTGTGCTATATCATGAATAAGTTCTGAAGGGCGTTGTTTGGCATGATGCGAAGCGGAGTAACCCCTTCAGCCGTTAACTTATTCACAATACGGCACAGCTTCTCGTACCTTATTGCTTTTATAAAACGGTTACCACACAATAAAAATATTAAAGGGGACATATCATGCAAAATCCACTTTTTTAGCCCTTAAATGCATTTTGTTGTATATTTGGAGTGTTTATAAGTACAGAAAAGATGAAATTATTCTCTTTAGGTGCTTCGTTTATATCTTTATATTCCGTTTTGGTCATATTTTTCAACCTGTTCAGATTTTTTCTGTTTTCTATGATGTTTTTTGAACTACAGCGTCACCGTATTTGCAGCGGAACTGCCAAATAAAGACATTGACTACCGGTCCAAAACTTCGTGCAATCCGCCATTATTATTTCTCGCTCCGATTTTGTAGTCCAAGCTCAATGATGCAGAAGTTACGAGAGGGCAAGTAAACATGTTCGGTTTTTGGATGTAGTGACCTGAAGCACTTCAAGGATTCCAACTTCAACAACCTCCGCCAGTGACGTTATACAGAAGGGTTTGCCGATTGACTTCGTCTGAATGAGAGGTAACGTTAACGTTAAATTCTTTCTATCTTTGGAGACGACGAACAGAGCATTTCGATAAGCTGTAAATATCAGCTTATCGAAGAAAGTACTTTACTTTCTTAAAAAACATGGTGGTCATGGTTTAGCAGTACCTTTGTCTTTCTTTGTTTTTGTTGTTTTTGTGAAGTGACGTTACACGTCTGCAGTATTATTGTTCTTGAGTTTCATCAATGGTCATTTTGCCCTTTTTTTCTGATGCTTTTCTAAACGTATCATATTATCAATACAGATTGTTTGTGGTAAGATTAGACCGTAGTCATTTATCTTGTCAGTGTGCTTGTTTTAACAAGAGAAATAGTCGACTTTCACTAACACAAAACAGTTAACTCACATACCAAGAGATTGTTCTGCAGGTTCGTCGTCATCTTTATCAACTCGCTCGCTCTGGCTCGAATATGTAAGGCTTGACGGACAAGTCTTCTGTTGTTGACATTTTATTAACGTGTGAATAAAAATGTTCTTTGATGGTACACAGCAAATTCTGGTTTTTGGAATAAACTCCCTGTTAGTTAAAATCAACTCAATCTGAGTGTACATGTGAGACCATCAATTAGACTCCAGCGCAGAGTTAAAATAACTCTGCTCTTGGAGTTGAATTTTTAACACTTTTTTCAGAGTTAAAATGAAGTTAAAATACTAATCCTACAGAGAGTAAATGTAACTCTAAAATTAATTATATGAACTCATTACCAGTGTTACCAGTTTAGTTTAACACTTCTTAGAGTTAACATTTATTTAACACAATATAATGTTTTGTGTGGAAATTACTACACTGGACACCATACTCTTGATTTACTGCCTTTATTTGAGCAAATCCATTTGGTTCAGACTTGAGGAGGAGTAACCTTCAACCGCTTGCTGCAGGACAGTCGTCTGAAGATCACAAAAACAACAGCATGAGGCATAATATAATCTAGCACCATTCATTGAGAATGCAAAAATATATAAGCTGAAAATCACGCACATCGTGGGTCACCACTAATATAGCCTAACGTTACATAGCTGTTACAATTCAATTGCCTGTAATGCATTGATGCATCAATTTCACGGCAAAACACTCATTTTCAGAAACACGGTGAATGGAAAGATGGTTAGCTAATGTTAACTCGTTTACATCGACAAAAAACCCACGCAAATAACCATTTCAAAATTTGAAACAAGTAATTTAAACATGCGTTCAACAGCAAGTTTGTCATGGTCGTTGACGTTAATTAGTAAACAAACTAGCTTGTAACGTAACAGCTACGCGATGACCAAACGTGTTTGTCAGAAAATATATATTTTAAATAGTTTTATATAAGTTACACTTTTACCTACCTCACGACGAAGCGTAAATCCATTATTCCTTTGTGCAGCGGCAGGGTCGTTTTGTGGCGCACTTCTCAAGAATAACTCCAGGTGTAGTGTTAAAACACACTCCTGAACACCAATGAATGAACTCCAAAATACAACACAGCCGGGGAGTATCCAATAACACAAACCGTAGTCAGAGTTAAAAAAATAACTCCAAAAAATTAACTCTTTCACACTTTTTTGCCTAACTCATGATTTTTCAACTCCTGAAATTTGCTGTGTATCGAACTACTATAATGGCCGAACGTGGGGAGTTGAACTGACCGTGAACTCATTGACCTGGAGAGCGGGCGGGGTATGACGCATCTCCTTTTTATTTAAAGGGGACGCATTGAAACGGGTCGCTCAAAGACGCACATCAGAAAAGGGGTAGAAAAGGGGCTTGTGGAGCTATAATAATGAGGAATTCAGACCCAAGCATTGCAGTTATGTTTTATATAGACCACAACGGTATGATTTATATGTAAAAATGAATGATTTAAAAGCATGATATGTACCCTTTAAAGAAAAAAAATATGTATTAGTGCAACTTTCATGAAGTAAAATCACTAAAAGCCTTCCTTGTGCTAGAAAAAATAGTTCCTGACCGTGAACAGCAACAACGCTCCAGCGTATAATATGCATGAAAGCTCAAATAAAAACAACACAGGAACTGCAGTGTTGCAGAATGATACATAGGACCGTTGGGTGAAGCGGTCATGAATAAAGCACATATATTGACCAATCAGAATCAAGGATCGGAACTAACCATTTATAAGAGTATTTATGTACTGCCATGCTGTAGATTTGCTTGTTTTGTCAGAATAGAATACTGACCACACCAGTGAATGTGATTTCACCAAGTACAACATGTTCCTGGGTCAACATCTTTATTGATCCTGGAACAACATTCAAAATCAAATCAACCAACCAGATTTAAGGGATAGGTTTACAGGTTATGTCAAGTTTGAGCTTCAGGTGCTTTTACATCAGTGTTATTCACCTCATTTCTCTATGATTTTAGCATATGTTATGGGTAGGGGTTGGTTTAGGGGTGCAGGGACAGGGTTAGGACTACATTTTCAGACAGGAATGTTAAATATGTTGATCCAGGAACATGTCTTGCTTGACCCTATAGCCTACGGCCTATGCTCACTGCATGTTGTAGTTTATACAGTATAGTGCCTATTTTTAAACAATGCAATGTGAACTGGTACACATATAAACGTTTTTAGTAAACTACATTGATGGTCACATCATATGACCTAATTCTATTGTACGTTTTATTTAGCAGTTGTCATCCCCAAAATTGTCACTTTTGGCAGTTTGATTATGTAAGAAGTCAAGAAAGAAATATGAATTGGAATGGATTGTCAGACTGAGTGCCGACATGGCCCCCAGGGGCAAAATTTTGAGCGCCTACGGTCCTAAATCTGATCAGACCCCCTTTGGTGAGCCTTCGTACCAAATTTCATGCTTTAATCGCAAAGTGACCGATTCTGATGAAAATCTGCGCTTAGCCGCCCCACTAAAAATTGAGGTTGAGCCACTGTAGTCACTTAGACTATTTTAAAGCTACACTGTGTGATTTTTACCCCCATCTAGCGGTGAAAAGGTATATGAGCAAGCGAATATTAGTTTCTGTTCCTCTCAATTCCGATTTCGTTTTAACTCATACGGTGGCCAATGTAGTCCAAGATTAAAATGGCTTCCAGTTCGACCTCGTCCATGAGTGTTAACTCAAACGTAAACGCGAAAAGAATCTTCTTTGTCCTGCTTAAGGTTTTCCTTTAGGGTTGGGTATTGGTTGGGTTTTATCCGATACCAGTACTTACTCTGTATTTTTTAAACTGTTCCGGTGCCTAAACGGTTCTTGAAACGGTACTTAAGAAAACGAAAACCGCACACACTTTGTCAAAAAAAATAATACACCTTTATTTGCAGGGCCAAACTGGACGCAATATTAACTTACAATATAATATAAATACAAGTAACATATGGTAAAATAAATCAATATAAAATAAAAGTTCATATATACATAGTATCAAATAAAACAATATTATATCAAACAATGTAATTATACTGGAGATTAATAGAGATTGCTACCAGGGTAATATAATATCGACATGGCTACAGGTTCCCATGTTTTGTCTGCTTTAACTACCCAGATAGCAAACTGACATTGAATCAACGTGGAAATATGACATCGAAACAACGTTGATCTGACATTGTTTTGCTCATCGAATTAACGTTGAACCAACGTCAGACGCGTCATTCTTTCAAAACTAACGGAAAATCAACCTGAAATCAACGCGTTGTTTCAACGTTATGAAAGCAAACCAATTTTCGATTTCATTTAGCTTTGAAGAATGCCGCGTCTGACGTTGGTTCAACGTTAATTCGATGAGCAAATCAACGTTGTTTCAATGTCATGAGAGACGTCGTTTCCACGTTGATTCAATGTCAGTTTGCTGTCTGGGTAGTATCTTGTCATTTACTAGTTAAGCTCTTAGCCAGTTTGATATTTCGTTCCCACTGCGTCTTATACGCAGCTTTGAGTAAACATATGAAAGAGAACGTCTCTGTGTAACCCATGTTCTCTGAATAGAGAACGAAACGCTGCTTCCTTTTTCGGCAGAGAACTCTGAGGAGCAGATGATGCGCGTGCTAATATAATATGACGACGTGAGAGTCAACAAGGCGGGAATGGTGATTCTATATCCATAGACAATCGTTATTCTGACGAGTAATTTTACATGTGAAATGCAGCCAAACATTTCACATGTATATTTCACGTGTGTTTAATCTCCTCGCTATCAGCAGCTAACTCCCAGAACGGGAGTCTCCCACATATTGATAACGCCTCCCGGATGATCGCAAATTAGTTCAAATCTCCCGGAATCTAGAGCGAGCGAGCAAGAGCGCGCGTGCAAGACAGATCAGACAGTGCTTCAATAAACCGTATAGTGCGCGCACGTCGGAGAGGGAGAGGGCGACAGCGAGAGACTGCGTGTGTGCGCCTCATGCCATAGACTCAGGAATCGAAATCAGGCACCAAAGTTTTCATTCTGTCTGGTTACTACCGTTTACGTCAGTACCGGTTCCCTAGTTTCGGTACCCAAACCTATTCTCCTTAAAGGGATAGTTCACTTTTAAAATAATTTTTGATATGTTTTAGCTTACCCCAAGGGCATCCAAGATGTAGGTGTCTTTGTTTCCACAGTATTTTCAATTTTGACATTTTTCGGTCAAACCGTTGTTGTCTATCAGTCATACACTGGAGCCTAAGGGGGTCCACCAAAAAGCATGCATTTAATGACTTGTAAATATAAGTAAACATTGATGGCCTAAGACACGAAACGAGGGGTTTGTGTGAGAAAACGAACAGTATTTATATCGTTTTTACCTCTTGTAATCATAGCCATGACAAAATGATCTGACGGCACGGGCACTTCGGTCTGCACGTGTGCCGGAAGTGATCGCTTGCGCTCCTACGTCACTCTTTGTTTATACAGAGATTTCGGAAGTTTTACCTTTCACTAAACATATTTAGATATACGGGAAACCGCAATGGAAGACGATTTCGGTACATCTAAATTTAGTTAAAGGTAAAACTTCCGAAATCTCCGTGTAAATATTGAGTGACGTCACACGCAAGTGATCACTTCCGGCGTAATTGAACTGATTCAGTTCGGTTCAGTTGGACATTGCACAACTGATTCAGATCACTTGGACGTCACTGTGATTAAACGAGGTAAAAACGATATAAATACTGTTAGTTTTCTCACACAAACCACTCGTTTCATGCCTTAGGCCATCAATGTGTACTTACATTTACGAGTCATTCAATCATGTTTAATTTTGACTTCTCTGTGCATGCTTTTTGGTGGACCCCCTTAGCCTCCAGTGTATGACTGACAGACAACAACGGGTTGACTGAAAAATGTAAAAATTGAAAATACTGTGGAAACAAATACACCTACATCTTGGATGCCCTTGAGGTAAGCTAAAACATATCAAAAATTAATTTCCCTTTAATAACTCAGATTTGAGAGTATGGTCACTCCTCGTCCCGTTGCTACAATAATTTGGCCTTTGAATTTGAATGTGGCCACTATTTCCCTGTCCTTTCTCACCACCGTTGCATTTTCCACTCTTCCATGCCCTAGAGGCCCACATCCGGTTGCTGTCATGTTTATTGCTGCTTATTCAGGTGGAGTGTCAGGATCGTAGTTTAACCTGAGGCACATAATTACAGCTTTGATGGTGAAATAGCAGATCTGAGATCAGTTCACACTGTTGCTCTCAGTGTGATTGATGACCCAGCTGGATGTGGAAACATTACTGTCCAGAACACGCATTAAGAGGGAAGGGAATGTCCCAGTTTGACTTGTGTTGGTGTGCATCGGGTTGAGCAATATTCAGGATTTAGAATTTGTCACTCTATCAAATCATAAGTAGCACTAGAAATTGAATTGGCCACATGCCTCAAGATTTTGAATTGAAATTTTAAGTTGGAATGACAGAAAGAGGAATTTTCAGAATACATGAACTGGATTGGTATTTTCTCAGTTCGGTTGTCTATTGCTGCTCAACCGTGGAATCTGACAGTGTTTGTGCTTTATCAGGTGAGTAGCCTTGCACAGATGGACACAAGTCTGCTAGTCTTCTTTCCCCACACTCCCACACACTCACACAACTCATTGCCCACTTGATCAGATGGCAAATATGCAGCACCGGAAGTACAGGAACACTCTATCAGCATGTTATCTTAGCTTCTGTTTACCCTGCCTGCCCTTATCTGTCACATGAGGGCCGTTGGGTTCATGCTCCTGGAGCAGTGAATCCTGGGCTAGATGAGAGCATCACGTGAAACTGCTTTTCCACTTTGGAGAAAGAGCTTGCATCAGACAAATGAGCTTCACATGCAACTTAAAGGGTTAGTTCACCCAAAAATGAAAATTAAGTCATTAATTACTCACCCCCATGCTGTACCAACCCCGTAAGACCTTCGTTCGTCTTCGGAACACAAATGAAGATATTTTTGATTAAATTTGAGAGCTGTATAACTACCACATTGGCTCCTAAGGGACTGCCTCTTGACGGCCCAGAAAGTCAATGAAGAAAATGTTTAAATATCCCAAGTGACTACCGTGGCTCAACTATATGTTTATCAAGCGACGCGAATACTTTTTGTGCGAACAAACAAACAAAAATAACGAGTTTATTCGACTATTTCTTTTCTTCCTTGTAGGCCAGAACGAGACTTCCTTAGATTTCCACGACGCATGCGCGAGAATTGCGATCTGAAGTAGTGTAAGCTGGTGTAAGCAGATAGCAAATCTCGCGCATGCGTCGTGGAAATCTAAGGAAGTCTCGTTCTGGCCTACAAGGAAGAAAAGAGATAGTCGAATAAACTCGTTATTTTTGTTTGTTTTTTCGCACAAAAAGTATTCGCGTCGCTTGATAAACATATAGTTGAGCCACGGTAGTCACTTGGGATATTTAAACATTTTCTTCATTGACTTTTTGGGCCGTCAAGAGGCAGTCCCTTAGGAGCCAATGTGGTAGTTATACAGCTCTCAAATTTAATCAAAAATATCTTCATTTGTGTTCCGAAGACGAACGAAGGTCTTACGGGGTTGGTACAGCATGGGGGTGAGTAATTAATGACTTAATTTTCATTTTTGGGTGAACTAACCCTTTCATAAACAGCTGTCAATGTCGATATGCATTATAATTGCTGCCTTTGTTGATGTATAATAATGTAAAAGTGGCTGTCACAAGAGCTTGTTTTGTGAAAATTTTTAAACAAGGTCTTTGCATGATGGTCAAAAATGACTGAATTGTTTTCTAATGTTTTTTATTTAATATTTAGGTTTTTTAGGGTACTAAATTATGTTTACGAGGTAGATATAATCCATTTATTCACGTTTTGAGAATAGACTTGAAAATTAAATTTCAAACTTAAACTCTCGTAAACCTTGAATGCTTTAAAGCACAGACTTTAGTTCAATACACTCGATTATCACTTGGCAAATTATTGCTGAAGTGATAAAAGTAAAAAAAAAAATCTCGAATTGTACGTTTATTGTTATGAAAAATAAAATCTTTAGAAAAATGTTAAAAAACATGTTTTACTCTAAAACTGCATGAAAAAAATCAAAGCCATAAATCTAAACAATCTGTGTTCCAAATTTGAGATTGATATAAAAAAAAAAAAAAGTTTGGCCGCAGTACCAAAAGATTTCACCAGATGAAATTCGTCTCCCATTTATTTCCAATACGGTCATTTTTGACCGAAGGAGCACAAGTGTGACTATTTTTTTTAGGACAATTTAACCTTTTCAAAACATGTCCATGATTTTTTGTGTATGTGTGTGTTCACATAGCCAGTGCCAAAACCTTTTCCATGTTTTGTACCAGTGTGTGTATATATATATATATATATATACACATATATATATTAGGGCTGTCAAACGATTAATTGTGATTAATCGCATCCAAAATAAAAGTTTGTGTTCACATAATATATGTGAGTGCACTGTGTATAATTATTTTGTATATATATATAAATACACACGCATGCATGTATATTTAAGAAAAAGATATTATTTATATATAAAATATTTATATTAGGGCTGGGCAACGATTAAACGCGATTAATCGCATCCAAAATAAAAGTTTGTGTTTACATAATATATGTGCGCGTAGTGTGTATAATTATTTTGTATATATAAATACACACACATGCATGTAGATATTTAAGTTTTTTTATAATAATAATTTTTTTAAATAATTACACACTACACACACAGATATTACGTAAACACAAACTTTTATTTTGGATGCGATCAATCGTGATTAATCATTGCCCAGCCCTAATTTATATATAATAAAAATTATATATAAACCCATATACAGTATATACATGAAAATATTTCTTAATATTAGCATGTGTGTGTATTTATATATCTAAAATAATTATAGTGCACCCACATATATTATGTAAACACAAACTTTTATTTTTAATGCGATTAATCGTTAACAGCCCTAATTTATATATAAAGAGCTGAGGATTGATGAGTGAGCTGTACGAGCATTTGGAATGACCGAAAAGTACGTTTGTTTAATTAGAAATAGCCCGCAAGTTAAACACTTGTTATTTTGTAGCCAATTCTTAATTTGATCAATTTCAAATGTTGCCATTAGACCACTTATCTAAATCATTCCTCAGCTTCCAGATCCTTCATTAAAAACGTTGGACGTGAAACATCTGGAGTTTAGTCTTCATCGTGTCTGTCAGCGGCAGTTAATAAGGACACTTTCTCAGACTCTGTTCAGTCGCTTCCTCCCATCTACAGGGCAATGGGGTTGTGGTTAGCTGATCTCCAGTGAACCTCCAATGAAAAACAGACCTGTTGGCAAATCAAAACATCCTCCACAGATTTAAACATATTACGACAGGAATAAACAATCTGCTCCGATGAACAGGGATAACCGTCTCGGGCTCGGCACGCTGATTGAAAGCAACGATTTCGCTGCACTGGCATCGTGAACCCCTCTTTTTTTTTTTTCAGAGGAAGAGGGTTTGAAGGAGTTCAGGAAGGACAGTGGTCGGGGGTGTCAGTTGTAAGCTCGAACTCTGCACGTTTCCTTATGAATGACAAGGGCCCAAGTGTAACTATCAGTAAATAAAAAAGTGGCTGTAAAATTAACTACGAGACAGGTCCAACAGGAATCCCTGGCGGCACTTCCTGCCTCTCAGAGGCCATAAACAAGCCTTATACAAGCCAAGCTGGCTCCAGCTCATATCCCGCGGCAACAGGCTGGGGTCACGGTGGCCCCTGTTGCCTGCCTTCTCTGTTGGGGGCCAGGACACTGGGACAACATGGAAGAGACCACCGTAACCAAAGGGAGCTGTTTATGCTCTAATGTTAATGTTGACATTTTAGTGAATAACACAGTGGTAGCTGGCATGGTTACTTTGACTTTTTTTTTTTTAAAGTAAGAACTCTGTGCACATGAATTCAATGCTAAAGTAGTTCCCGAAACGTGATATTCATCTACATTTGGTGCCCGATCATCTCAGAAGCTGGGAATCTCATCATGTTAAGTGCTGAGTGTTTTGTTAGAGGTTATTGTAAAGCAATTTCTGTTAAGTCATAAAAGCCATTTTGTGTGTCCTAAACCTCGGTGGAGTTTTACGGCATTGGCGTCAGTAGAAAATGGCACTTGACAGAGCAGTAGGGGGGAGTGTTGATTGGGGCTTGACCCCAGGTTTCTCCCACCTATCCAACACTAACTACCCTGTCTGCTGCCTCTACATAATTGACTGGAGTGCCCCAGCAATGTTCGCTTGAGTTATGGTCAACTGACAAGACTGTAGACTGAGCTACATCAAATAACAAACAAACCCGCCGAAAAAAAAGAGCTCCTTTCAACAGCCACTCCTGCACTCCTGCTGTCAGAACAAAGCAGGCTGACAACACATGGCCTCTCAGACAAAGCTGCCCAAAGGCTCCCAAAACATTTTTTTTTTTTTACCACAACATTTGGTCAGTTGCTTGGTTTTAAGTTTTATGCACTGAATAAAAAGAGAAGTCCCTGCTTTCTAATGACATAATTATTATGGTTTATCATTTTAACCGTTCCCATGTTCTCTCTATACAATATACACTACATTTTCATGTAAATGGTGGCTTACCTCCAAGAAAAGAAACCTATACCTCCAAATCCAATGTGCATGTTTAAACGCAAACCATATATTGATTTGATTTAGTGAGTCAACTGATCAATAAAATCAATTCATTAACATATTAACAAATAATTTCCTTAAAGGGACTATGTGTAGTAATTGCTGCCAACTAGCGGTGAAAATGTATTTTGCATTTAAACGAATTGTGCTCTCCAGCGCCTCGCTTTTCAAATGCGCGTTGCCTCTACAGTAACCATTAAGTATCAAAAAGCTGTAACAGGATTAGCAGCTAGCTTGGTCGAGCGTTCCTTCAGGTGAACAAGTTTGTTATTTCAAACAAACAGCAACTTGATACAACGAATAAACTAATGATTTACTGATTGTGAAAAACATGAACTATAGACCCTTTTACAATTGGTAAACATGGTGACGTTTTTTTGTGGGTGGAGCTTAGGTGGAAGCAGAAAGATCCCTCTGGCCTCTTCACTAACGCTAGTTAGCAAGCTCCTTATTATGTAGCCGAATCTGTGCTGTTTTGTATTGGCCGCCTCCAGTTTTCACTTTGTTTTGCCTCCAGCTAGCGCCGTGATGTAACTGTGACGTGGGCGCAAAAGGGGTCTATTGTAACAAGTAGTTAAGCCTTCTTTATTCGTTAGATTTTCTGAAGTAGCTTACATGCATTAGTTTTCGTCATCAACTTTTAACTATAAATGTTTATCTGTCTATATCATAAAGTACACAAGCAAACAATGAAAAAAAATATTTTAATTAAAACTGTAACATTGACTTACCTGTCGGGAAGAAAGCAGGACGTCAGCGTCTCTTTTGAAACCTTTCTTCTGCATTAGCTCTATAAAGCTATCCCGACATAAACTCGTGTTTTTTTGTAATCTTCGGTCACGTTTCCTTTTTACTATCTATTTTTGGACTTTTCTGGCGACGAGGATTTGTAATGCAGCTTTTAAACTTGCCGGGCAGTGAGCCTCCGCTTCTGCTGCTTCTGGCTCTGAACGAAAGCGCGCCGTGGAAACGCGTTGGCCTTGTACTTTATGTCCCTTTCTGCTATTATAGTTTTTCAAGATGGTGGAACGACATGGAAGCCTACGTGGACTTACCCGTCCCATGTATATAAAGATAATAAATTCTTTGTTTATGGGGATAAATCTTCGTTTAATTGGCAGAGGTACTTGTACACCATTGAGGACATATTTATGAATAAAAATATTGATTTTAAATAATGAATTACTTAAAAAGTTACACATCCCAGACAGCAAACTGACATTGAATCAACGTGGAAACGACGTCTCTCATGACATCGAAACAACGTTGATTTTGCTCAACGAATTAACGTTGAACCAACATCAGACGCGGCATTCTTCAAAGCTAAATGAAAATCGAAAATTGGTTTGCTTTCATAACGTTAAAACAACGTTGATTTCAAGTTGATTTTCTGTTAGTTTTGAAAGAATGACGCGTCTGACGTTGGTTCAGCGTTAATTCGATGAGCAAAACAATGTTAGATCAACGTTGTTTCGATGTCATGTTTCCACGTTGATTGAATGTCAGTTTTCTATCTGGGATAGTACCTTTAGGCCGTGTGTCCACCAAAGCGTTTTTAGCCAGCTGAAAACGCTAGACGCTCTGCTGAAGACGCCGTGCATTGGGCGCTTGAGAGCGTTTTGGCAGCGCAGCGTTTTTTTCCGTTGAGACGTTTCGTTGCTATGATAAAGAATATCCGCAACAGTTTGAATGTTGACTGTTGGTCGGTGTGGTATTAGTCCCGCCCAGTTGGTCGGTGTGGTATTAGTCCCGCCCCTCCTCCACTGTGACGGCTGGGTAAAAAGTGACAGTGATGAGCGCTGTGTTTTATCCAAAGTTGAACATTTTTAGATTCCCAGCGACCAGTAAAAACAGCGGGCGCTCTGCACTTCAGAGTGAAAAAAAAAAAACGCTCAGCGCCTCGGTACGCTCCCATTGAAAACAATTGAAAATATATGCCAGGCGTGTGGAAAAACGCTTTGGTGGACACACGGCCTTAAAGGGCACCGATTATGCAAAATTCACTTTTACATTATGTTTGTACATAAATGTGTGTTTTTAAATCTCCATAAATCATACGCACTGTCTCAGAACAAGCCGTCCTCAGATTTGGGCCAATGTGACGTGCTTTTGCACAAGCCCCTCCCACGACTGTTGATGGACACTGCAGTTTTAGCGTAGACTCGCCCTGAGTGAGCTGTACACAGTCCGCCATAGTTTCGACGCCGGAGCAGCTGTAGACAAGAATGTCTTCTAAGCGACTGAGGTGTTTTGTTATAACATGTAAGAATGAACAGTAGCAGTCGACATTTACTCCCTTTGTTACTCAAGGATGGATCTGTCCTGTTCATGATCCAGCTTACAGTCTCCGGAGTGATAGGCCTAACGTTACTGATCATGGCAGTAATTAAAGAGAGAGCGTGCATTTTATTATTGTTCATCTGAGTCGTTTTAATGATATAAAGTTTAGCAGTTTATTAAGCACCCCCTGAAAAGCTGTGTATCTGTTTACTGTTAGTTGTAACACGTGTTTTGTGTAATTCCCTGTGTGATAATGAAAGGAAGAGAGAGAGTTTAGTCGAGAGTGAAACTCATTATAATATGCAAAACTGTTATCTACTCACAGCAGTGGGCGTTTACTTCCAAGTCTTCAGTGTGAGACAGTGCGGTAGAAAATAGCCTATTACTTATTCATTTTTATATTTTTTAATGTAAATACCAAGTGAACGTCATAAGTTGACCTCAGACAACAATATGTATATATATATATATATATATATATATATATAAGCCAGTTCATGACCCCTTTAACTAAACTATGCCTGTTCTGTCGTTCCGTGAGATGAGATTGTCCTGACACTGAGCGCGAGCTTGTGAGACTCCGCCCCCTGGGCCGGCAGCAGCAGCTCATTTGCATTTAAAGGGATACACACTAAAACGGGGTGTTTTACTGAGCCCAAAAAAGTGACAATTTAAACATGCTGTAAAAAAATTATCTTTTGGGTATTTTGAGCTAAAACTTCACATACACACTCTGAGGACATCAAAGACTTATTTTACATCTTGTGAAATGGAGTATAGGTGCCCTAAATTCCTGTGATTGAAAATTATACTTTTTGTGTTTCAACTAGTTGTAAACAGGAAGAGATTATCACTTCACTCTGTGACTTTTATCAATTTGAGTTCAAAATGTTTGGTTACTTGTCATTTTAACGTGAACAACAATATTAATAAACAACATGTACTTCTATAGGGCCAGGACTTCTATACTGTACTTCTATAGGGCAAGTTGTTTGTAAGTTACATAATTTAGTGGTATTATAATGTAATGTGTAATAAGGACACTAAATTAAAGTGTTACTGAAAGTTTATTGTATTTCATGAGAGAATGGCGTAATGTGAAGGTTAAGACTTTGTTTTTATCAAAAATAGCATAACATATTACATTCAAATTTGTCACAAACAGATTAGAAGATCAGAAGTATGTATAATAAACATGAAAAATAGTCTCATTTGATGGAATTTTGTGACATTCTGTAGCAGTTTCATGTTCACTGACCTATTTCCTGTTGGTGCTTTGGACACTGTGTTCTTGTATGTTGGAAACTATTTCATTGACAGTATTTACATTGTGACCATATTGGTTTTCCAAAATTACTTTTTCAATCAGCTGTGACAATGACTCCGGGGTTGTAGACGCTCTGTAAGCTGTGCTCAGACACGAGAGTCTTCCTTCAAATCTCCTGCTTCCAAAATGTTCCACCTCCATCTTTTTTTCCTTTTCTCCCCCTGCAGTTGTTTTCCTAAACACCGGATTTTCATTTGGAGTTTGGGAGGGAGCGGTGCTGACAGTATTTATAGCCTGGTGTTCTAACCAAAATTATCAGTGTACCACAAAATAACTTCCTCAGTCCTGGCCACAAAATAACAGGATGCCTTCAATTGTGCGTATTTATTAATTTTAGCAAGGCAATGCTAGTTTTATAAATAGAAACGCTCGGCTGTATAAGTCGGCTGTATAAACTTCCTCTCTTGTCCTCCTCCTCTTCATTGGGCCTCTTCAGTGGGTGCCTGAAATCGAAAGACACTCGTCCTTCCCATGGGCCACAACCGTCGCCCTGCGCTGGCGTCTGGCCTCCATTAAGACTCCATTTTATCAGGTCAAAGGTGGGAGGTCAGAGGTCACAGTATGTTAATAGCTTAACTGGGGGGTCTTTTCTGCTTGAATGGACATCACACCACCTTGTACAGAGAACCCCAGTAACATAAACCTCAGCTTCCTACGAATGAGTTAAGGGGTGTTCACACTGAAAGCGATTTGCCACGACAAAGAGAACAGAAGTCTTTCTGTATTTAATGAATCAGCTAGATTTACCACTTGCGGTCGAGGGAGGAGTTCATGGAAGTCGGACATTTTCTGCTTCTCAGGCGGTGTTCAGGTAAAATCAGATGAAGTGGATGAGGTGCAATAATTGTCAAGTACACAGACATTATTAAATATGGCTTTTAAATACAGCATCCAGATGCTGTTTTTTAAAGTTTGCATAGAGTGAACCTAAGGCCGTGTGTCCACCAAAGCGTTTTTAGCCAGCTGAAAACGCTAGACGCTCTGCTGAAGAAGCCGCGCTTTAGACGCTTGAAACCGTTTTGGCAGTGCAGCGTTTTTTGAGCCCGATCTCATGAAAGTTCGTATCTATAGCACAAATGTCATTTCTCGTGGCATTTTTACGCCAAAACTATTTTTTCCGCATGCATATGATACGAACTTTTTGGCGTATAATAAGTACGAACTCCCCACCCCCCTTCCCCCTAGGTTCCCAGGGGGTTTTCAGTGCGTAGCATATGCACGCAAAAAACAATTTTGCCGTACAAATGCCACGAGAAATGACAATCGGGGTATAGATACGCACTTTCATGAGACTGTGTTGTTTTTTTCCATTGAGACGTTTTTGTAGCCTGACTTCGTCATACTCATCTGAGTCTGAGACCCCTCCTTAGAGGTTTTGATTATGAGGCGTGTCTTAACCGAACCAGGAAAAACAAAACTCTGCACACAATTGGATAGTCGGACAGACCTACAACCAATCAGAGCTACGCAGTAATTCAAATACTTTGTATAGCATAGTTGTCAACAACAGAACTTACTTATTTTAGAAGTAAAATAACGAATGTTGCGTCTTTCACTTGGTCCTTCATGAGTGCGACCAAAGGAGAAACCACAACGACCACATGCTTTTCATTACGTCCCATCTTCTTAACTTAGCGACCGTCAGAGCCAGCTGATAAGTTACATTTTTGCCGAATATCTTTCCGATCGACAAATGCCTTGATTGCAGTTTTCTGTTTGTCTATTAAAATTAATGCGCTGTCGATTAATTTTAAAAACAGACGCGGCAGCGGAATCTATACATCTCAATTCTACAGCTGCAGTCATCTATGAGGGAAACCAGTTAGCGCTCTTTGATAACATGATGATTACTTCCCTGCAGATCATCTGTCCATCATCGTATAAAGCCCGCCCTGGCAATCTGATTGGCCCGATCATTTTTTGCCTGATCATAATTAGTCCTTAATGGATCGAGTCCAGACCGAACTTCCCGACCAAAAAATGTTGTGGGCGGAGTTCGGGCTGGCATCCAGGCCAACGTTTTGGTGCTATGATACAGAATATCCGCAGCACAGTTTACTTGTAACTGATTTCACAGATAATTTGTTTCATACTAAAAATGTAAGCTTTGTTGGTCGATGTCGTAGTACAGAAAGAATGTTGTGACAGTTGGTCAGTGTGATTTAGTCCCGCCACTGTGATTGGACAGGTGGGTAAAAACTGACAGTGATGAGCACTGCGTTTTATCCAAAGTTGAACATTTTTCAACTCTCGGCGACCAGTAAAAAACGCTGGGAGCTCGGCGCTTCTCTATTTAAAAAACGTGGCGCTCCCATGGAAAACAATTAAAAACGTATGCCAGACGCGTGGAAAAACGCTTTGGTGAACACACGGCCTAAGAGTTTACTGTTAAAACGGTGTCGTGTTAGCGCACCCTAAGTTATTAACTAATGATCGTTGTGACGGAAGTGAATAAATTAAAACTAACTCAACAATAGCATATACTAAAGCTGCATCCGAAATCCAATACTTCCCAACTATATAGTATGCGAAAAACAGGACGTGAGCAGAGTAGTATCTCCGAAATCATTGAATTCGAAAAACAGTAAGCGAAAAGTACCCGGATGACCTGCTACTTCCGGCGACAAGTGAGCATATGATGGACACTTTACTATCCCATGATACCACGGGAAAGGAGTTGTTGTCGTTATATTTGAAAATGGTGGAAACCGGAGACGCGGCTGTAACGTTGGGAGATAAACACAGATGTGTTTACAGATACACAGATGTGGATCTCTATTGATTCATTCATGTTTATTTATCGATGGTAAGATCACAAGCAAATAATTGTCTTTTTCCTTGCCAAAAATCATCATCTGTCATTGTTCATAGGGGTTGTGTGTGTTTTATGAGGTAAAATTTATTAGATAAATAAATATTTGAGAAATTCTGCAAAAGGTGTGATCAGCTGCCCGACGCCTCCTCTTGATTGTCGGCTCGGACAAAGTAAAAACGTAGATGAAAACAGAAAGCGGATCTAAAAACAGCACGAAGTTGGTGCAGTCACTGGAATGGGCTCTTTAAATTTTTGCTCTGTTGTGACAGCGTATGTCACGCGACAACAACATGGCGCATGTAGTACGTCCGGACTCATTCATACTACCCATTCATACTATATAGAACGTACTTTTTTAATGGTCGCGAAGTACGTTCTTATTTAAATATAGTACCTACTTACATACTACGCAATTTCGGACTCAGCCTAATTAAATACCAAAGTTGGGTCTATACAAGGGGGTAACCCATCGACCGGAAGTTGAAGCCTCGCGGGAGCCGCCATCTTGTAGCAGAACTTCACTTGCGTTAGCATTTTCATTGACTCCCATTCATTTTGGCGTCACTTTGACAGAGAATAACTTCACATCTGAGGCGTTTGAAGACTCCATTTGTCCATTATTTATTTCTAAAGAAACACAACAATGTACAAAATGCTCCATTACCTTGTAGCTTATGTTATGGCCCCGTAGAAGCAGATTTTTGTAAAAGTAGGCTAACGATTGCGTCATAACCACGCGACTCTCTGTCGCACAGTAGAGAGATTACCGTATGGACAGGAGGAGAAGCTCGCGGGCAACCGGGGAAACGTGGAGGCAAAATGACAAAATAATTAATCAGAATACCTAGCAAAAGTTTATCCTTCTCCTAGCTCATGGACAGCCCCTACTCCCACTCTCCGCCTCTGCAAGTTTGAGAAGGGAATAATTCAGATTTCTCATGCCACAGCCACTAGAAGACAGAGGGGTTGCTCACGTCACATCTACATCGTTAAGCTCTGTTTTGAGTCGGTTTGAGTCTGCACGTCAGGAACGGAAGTGCTAAAAAATCGCTAAAAATGGGCTTCACTTGTCTCAATTGAGTTCCAATGAGATGGCCCTGTCCACTTCTTATACTGTCTATGGGTCTATATCAGTTTTATTTTGATAACATGACACGATACAATAAAACTGAAAATTGTTATAACTGTTCTAAAAAGAGAGAGTTTTGAGCATTAGCCTTTGTCTTCAGTGAATCCGGCCAATAGTGAAACATACCCTTCTTCTAATCAGATGCAATCAGTCTGTGCAGCACCGCATGAATTCACACACCTATTTTCATTCAGAGTTGCTAATTTCTGGTAACATGAGCAACAATATGGGCGTGTCCATCAACAGGTGCAAAAAATTATTTCTTGGTAAAAGAAAATAGCCTCTTTTTTATTGGCAGCATATTTAATTTGTGAAAAGATACCAAGGAAAAAAATATTACTTGCATTTCTGACATTAAACAGTTGTCAAATATTAAATGTTTAGTTACTTACAAGACTCACTGTTAAAACTGAAGCGTTGTGCTGAAATTCCTGAATTTATTGAGAAATAAATTCAGAAATTTATTTGTGAATTTATTTGACGTAATTTTTTTTATAAATATTTTATTAAAGCAGAACATAGAACAAAACACAGTCAGACAGACACCATCAATACAAAATACATAAAACAGAAAGTGTGTGTGAATTCACATACATTTTTTGTCATCCTAACAGCACACAGGTCAATCCGTAATGGAGAACAACAGAGCAGAATCCAATATATCATATATAATCTAGCCGAAGAAACACAAGCTATGATAAAATGGCTATTACTGTAAACAAGGCATAACACCTATACAAGAGTGCCTAAACTTTTTTTTTCAATGTGTCAGTGATTCATTGGATTTTATCCAGATGTTTCCAGGCTGATCTGTGCTTTGTTTACAACTGAACAGTGGCAGCTACTTCGCTACTCACTAACATGTATCTTTAACCTTCTAGCTGTGCCTCTCCATTATGAGCTGTTACCCATACTTTCAGCGTGAAGTGATGCATAGTAATATTTCATCCTAATGGATGAGCCTGCTTGATAAAAATGAGACATATTAGGAAATTCTTTGCTCATGAGCAGAACCAGCTGTGTTCCTCGTGCTCCTCATCGCACTGTAAGTGTCCACCTCCTCCTTTGGCTTGCCTACCGGGTTCCTCTAGTGCTGAACAGGGCCTCTGGGTCAATAAATCTCTGGGAGGACATTTCAGCACAAGGCTGAGTGTGTCTGCTCAGTGCAAATAATATAGCAGAACTTCCACCTGGTGAAGATGTTAGCATGTGTGCTGCAGGCTATAAGCGATTGCAACATTTGATCAGATGTTCAAGTGCTTTCGGATACAAATGGATTAATCTTATTTTACTTATCAAATTATTTACTGTGGCAGCGTGTGTAAATCAGCATCCTCCAATAAATGCTTATTTTTTAAAAGAATCAAGTCTTTTTTAAAAAAAAAGAAACCCATCATTCTATTTTTAATTATTGTTTGTCATTTTAAGTTGCTTTAGTGTGTGCTCTCCTCTTTTCAGACCTTTTAACTTTTTTTTTCTAAAAAAAAATTGCGCTTTCCTTAACATTTTTAAAACTTCTATTCTTAATACATTTAGAATGTATATAAACCCTTGTTGTTTTATATTATTTAACCCCCCCCCCCCCCCAAAAAAAAAAAAAAATATATATATATATATATATATATATATGGTTATAAATTATATTTGGTTGAAAAAGAGAAGTAAGAGGCAATCTTATATCTCTTCCATGCATGACAGTGAGAAATAGTTTTACATCAAGATACATCTTATCTTACATTTTATTTATTTATTTTTTTTATCTGAATGTTCCTTACATTAAATGCATACATTTTAGCATATTGTTACAGCTGGTGTGGTACTCACTAACAGGAAAATACTAGAATACATTTTTAATTTAGCTTGCGGGAGATACAAATGTAGGAACGCAAGAGAATCCGCATACCACATCAACATAAATGCAACCAATACTAAACAAAGAACTGTGAGAACTCAAGGCTTGGATACACTAGGGAGGCTAACAGAACAGGGAACAGTTGCATGCAGAGAAAAAACACCACAGTGGAGAACAGAGCGAGGAGCCATATGGTGGAGCTTTCACAGACCATCCGAGTGAAACCTGGCAACCGTCCGACAAAGGAGAGATGGAGAGGTGGAGACCCAGGTGGAGACGATGAGATTGGAGGTCCTTGGGGCCAAGATGGAGCCAGGGTGCCAGAGGACTGAGGCGCAACCGATGAAGTGAAGGGCTCACGGTGGAGACAGGGGATCTGCTTGCCAAGGCTGCAGAGTGGAGTAAACAAAGGAGATGTAGAAAAACTGAAGGGAGCCAGCAGAGGTAGGGTCAAATAACTGGCTATCTTGGGTAGAGGAGGCTGGAGAGGGAGGCTGGGTGAAACCATCAGAGACGCAGGAGACTTGAAGCTACTCCACTAAAATATCATCCTTGCAGGACGTTGTTGCCGGTTCACCCACCTGGTCTGACATTCTGTGGGGCTCGGGCTTCGGTATGAAGTGCGCCTCAGTTTTCAGCTCCGGAGCTGTCTTCATGGCAGGCTCAGAATCCCAGGCTCAGGCTTTTGGCAGCACTCTGGGTCAGGAGTGGACCTGGTGATGCCCTCTTCAGCTGAGAGAGGACACCAGAGGTCCACGAGCCCAAGGCGAAGCCGTGGTGACGAGCGGCCAAGGTGGAGCCAGGGTGCCAGAGGACTGAGGTGCAACCGATGAAGTGAAGGGCTTGAGGTGGAGACAGGGGATCTTCTTGCCAAGTCCACGCTGGTGACCAGACCTGAGGTGGATCCACACAGCAGAGTGGAGTAAACAGAGGAGATGCAGAAAAACTGAAGGGAGTCAGCAGAGGTAGGGCCGAATGACTGGTTGTCTTGGGTAGAAGGAGGCTGAAGAGGGTGGCTTGGTGAAACCATCAGAGATCCTTTCAAAAATTCTGGAAAAAACAGTTGCTTCTCAGATTCATGACCACCTCACCTACAATAGTCTTTATGAACAGTTCCAATCAGGCTTCCGTCCCCTTCATAGCACCGAGACAGACCTCCTGACAATCCTCATTCTCCTAGACCTGAGTGCGGCTTTTGACACCATCTCACACACCATCCTTAACGACCGATTAGCTTCCCTTGGATTATCTGATACACCCTTGCACTGGTTTAAATCAATCTCTCTGGCTGTACTCAGTTTGTACAACTTAAAAACCCCTTTCCTCCGTTGTTCCCCAAGTCTCTGTCGTTGGACCACTTTTGTTCATTATTTGCCTTGTCCTTCTTGGCCATCTTTTTCGTAAACATAACATCCAGTTCCATTGCTATGCAGATGACACCCAGCTCTACTTATCCACCAAACCCAATATATCTCTCCCTCCCACCTCCCTATCAAATTGCCTTTGGGAAATCAGATCCTGGTTCTCCCTAAACTTTTTCAAGCTTAATAGTGATAAAACTGAACTACTCCTAACTGGCACCAAATCCATCCTCTCAAAATTAAATAATTTCTCCATCTCCATAGATAATTCATCTGTGTTTCCCTCTCCTCAGCACTCTGTCATTTCAGCCTGACATTAATAATATCACTCGGTCAGCATATTTTCATTTACGTGACATCTCTCGCTTACGTCCAAATCTCTCCTCTAACAGTGCTGAAATTCTGGATCAAACCCTGGTTACATCCCACTTAGATTATTGCAGTTCTCTTCTCTATGGGCTACCTGACAAATCCATTCATAAATTACAACTAGTCCAAAACTCTGCTGCCCGTATCATTACCAGAACCCCCTATACCAGTCACATAACACCTGTCCTGCAGCAACTTCACTGGCTTCCCTTCAAATATCGCATAATTTATAAAAATTCTTCTTCTTACATTTAAAGCTATCAATAATCTTGCCCCTGCCCCTAAGTATCTCACTGAGCTCCTTCATATCAAGATACCCACACGTTCTCTCAGGTCCTCTTTTTCCATTCAGCTCATCCTTCCACATGCTCGTCTGGTTACCATGGGATATAGAGCTTTCAGTCATTCAGCCCCATATCTTTGGAACTCTCTGCCCCATTACATTCAACACTCCACGAGCTGTCTTCATAGCAGGCTCAGACTCCCAGGCTCAGACTTTTGGTCCATATAGGACAAGGCTGAAGTCAGGTCAGGAGTGGGGCTGGTGATGCCCTCTTCAGCTGAGAGAGGACACCAGAGGTCCACAAAGCCAAAGCGAAGCCGTGGTGATGAGCTGCCAAGGTGGAGCCAGGGTGCCAGAGGACTGAGGTGCAACCGAAGAAGTGAAGGGCTTGAGCCCCACAGGGGATCAGGGGATCTACTTGCCAAGGCCGCGCTGGTAACCAGACCTGAGGTGGATCCACACAGCAGAGAGGAGTAAACGGAGGGGATGCAGAGGAACTGAAGGGAGCCAATGGAGGTAGGGCCAAAGAATTGTCTGTCTTGGACAGAGGAAGCTGGAGAGGGAGGCTGGGAGGGACCAGCGGAGGTGCAGGAGACTTGGAGCCACACCATCCTCACAGGACTTTTTTTTGCGAGCTCGCCCACCTGATCAGACTTTCTGTGGGGCTTGGGCTTTGGGACGAAGATGGTCTCAGTTTTCAGCTCTGGAGCTGTCATGGCAGGCTCTCAGTCTGCGGTGGGCTCTGGCTTTTTTGTCCATAGTGGACAAGGCTGAAGACTGGCTGTGCTCTGGGTCTAGAGTGGGATTTGTGATGACCTCTTCAGCTGAGCAGCTCACCAGCATCCACTCCACAAATGCTGGAAATGTCCCTCGGGGAGCATCGTTGGGCAGGCGTGCCTTATTTACTTGTGTCTGTAAGGCACACCAGATCTAAATAGTCTCTTGTGTGGTTTTGAGGGATTGTTGTTCCTGCTTCAGACAGAGCTACCTGACTGCAAGAGTCCATGATGTTCCTATGGTACAGCTATTGATGTTATTTTCTTTGCTTGTGTTCTGTAGTGGCTGGTGTGGTAAGGAGTAGGGATCGACCGATATGGATTTTTTTAGTGCCGATACCGATACCGATTTTTTCCCCATCAGCCTTAGCCGATGACCGATACGGGCTGCCGATTTTCTTGAGCCGATATTTGGAGCCGATACATTTTGCTCCCTCAATTTACATCATAAAAATGACATGACGTTAAGAAATGTTACAGGTCTCAATTTAATAAAAGTAACATTTAACTAACTTCAAAAATTAATATTTAACAAATAGTAAAAAAATATGAGGTAGAACAAGAACAAGTAGATAAACAATTGAACAAATATTAAAAACATAAAGTAGAACAAAAAAAGGTCAGTGCTAAAAATGAATATTTAAGCATAAATTAAATAATTACACTATTGCACACAGTAGCAACCAGCATAATAAAGTGCACAGTGCACACTGTACTTCATTTTAAAAGAAACGAACTATGTACTGCCATGGTTTCATTTTTTTCTACATAAAATAAAATGAGCATGTCTAGTCTGTAATATCACTGCGATGGCGAGGGACACACCACACGCGTCCAAACCTCAACCAGGTGGGCGCTGAATAAATATCCACAAAAAGCACAGAACAATGTTGGCATTACTTAATCCTATGACCAGTGTTCATAACAGCTACCGTATGCATACTAGGGCTGTCAAAATTGCTCAAATGGCGTTTGCATATTCCCTCTAAAAAACATATTCGAACATCCCTTTGCGCGTTTTGTTATTGACGCGCATTACGTCAATAACAGGACACATTAATACAAAGAGACATAACTACTAGTATTAGATAGTTTATTTGAGTTTAAACATATTTGACAACGTATTAAAAAGCAAGTAAATCAACTAATGGCCAAGACCGCAGAGCTCACTCTGTCTTGCACAGGCACTCTCTCTCTCTCGCCCTCACGCTCTCTGCGCGTCGGTTAAATGATCAACAAACAAATGTTGAGTGCTGATCAAGAGTTTTGTGCAAGCAATTTAAGGTTGCGAGTCGCGACTCTTGTCCCAAATATTGCAGGCTTCATTCAGTGATTGAAGTTTCACAGTATATAACCGACAGTGAGCGCTCCGAGCGAGCTGTGCAGCTGTAGTAACGTTATTAGTCTGCAACCGCGGGCGTGTTTTTCCACATTCAAATATTAATTTTCACCTTCAAAATTAATAAATATTCGAATGTAGAATATTCATAGACAGTCCTAATGCATACTGAACGGATAGCCTACACCTTAGCTATTTGCAGCTCCCTAATACAATGGCAAGCAGTTAAGTTTTATAGACGAGGCATTCGCGTTTTCCATTTGGACCCACAAACTTGCTTAGTTGCAAGCACATAACAGTTATAGGGCCACGTGTTTCCATTTTCAAAGTGTTTGACAATATTTCAGCAGTCAAACATAAAAGATCCTTTGAAAGTTTAAGTTACCATTCTCGTGAAGAGCAGGTTGCACTCTGCTAGTGGGGGAGGGCGGGGCACGTGAACTGCAGCATCTCCAGCAGCACGGAGCTGCCCGTGGCCGCCTGTCTATAAATAACGCCGGAAAAAAAAAAAAAACTATCGGCGAACGCGCAGCGGTGTATCGGCCGATTCCGATACACGTAAAAACCTCAAATATCGGCCCGATATATCGGCCGGCCGATATATCGGTCGATCACTAGTAAGGAGTACACATGGATTGGAAAATACTAGAATACTTCTTTATTAAAGATCGCTTGAGACACAAATTCAGGAACACAAGAGAATGTGCATACAACATAAATGACAACAACTTTTAACAAAAAACTATGAGAACTCAAGGCTTAATTACATAAGGGAGTCTAACTAACAGAACCGGTGACAGGTGCTTGCTAAATGAATAACAGTGGAGACTAACTTGAAATACAGACAGAAAAAAACAAAACACAAATGAACTGAAAGCACAAACACATGTGACAGTACATTTGTATAAGTTCAAAGTGAATTGATAACTAGTTGTGTTAGTACGTCAAAGACTTAAAAAATTCTTATTATTACTCATGTCATTACCGTCACACGTCATCACCGTCACACAACATACCAAAAATCCACACGGAAGTTGATCAGATGGCCAGCTTTATTCCAGAAGTACAGTAGATGAAACAGTTTGAAGAATCACCTGTGTATGTATAAAATGATTTGAAGAAGTAATCAAATTTCTCATTCACATTTAAGAATTCTGTTTTGAAATCAATTTTCTTAAATCTTTCCTTAAATTCTTAAAATAAGTACCACATTTTCTGCTTGAAAACCAAGTTAAGTATTGTTATTTAGGTGTGATTGTACAAATTGAAAAATCAATGGTTTTCAGTTAAAACTTAGGGTGGGGTAATGAAATAACATGATCAGGATGTACAAGCCACACCCCTAGACCCTCCAAACATTGTCCCTCAAAACTCTGTGTGAACCAGAAGGAGAGTCCCAAGAGAAACCACAAAAATCAGTGATCGCATTCCTGTCATTTATTTAACTCATTAGACTAAATGACTATTCAGACTAAAGGTGCACCAGTCAACCATACCAACTCTACTACATAATAATGACTTTAATGGGTGGCACAATGGAACCGAATAACTGTATTTTTTGTGTTTAAATGGGACCAAGATAGATATTTGAATACATATAACAATGTTCACTCCTCAATGAACAGCATATAGTTACACATCATGCCGAAGGGTTACATTTTATTGGCAGAGAGACAGGTCATCGTCATAATTCATCATTGTGTTAAAACCAAAGGAAGATAGTTCCGATGCATGTTTGGAATAAGGTTTATATTTTAGCAAAACAACTAGAGTGGCTCAAGAACAAGAAGTTGAGTGTCTTACAATGGTCCAGTCAAAGCTCAGATCTTGATCCAATTGAGAATCTGCTAAACTATTTGAAAACGGTGGAACTCACGCATCATCAAACAAACCTAAACAACTGGAGCACATCTGTCGGGAGGAATGTGCCAAAATCACACCTGAGCAGTTTGCAAAATTGGCACATGCTTACTCCAAAGACTTTGATTCTGCCCAAAATCTGGTGATTTATGCAAATATCAGATTTGGTCATATCATTTTAAAAACTATATATATTTATACATGTATCCTGAAATAACTTCAGTAAAAGTAATTCATCAAAATGAGACAATGCTTTTGAAAGCCAATGTGTAAAAAGACACACATGCTCGCGGTTTGAAATTCCAAACATGTTGTACTTTGTCAGCTAAAATATTCAGGTCAGGCAATTGGGCTACAGCTAAATTGGCTATTACACAAACTCTTGTCCATACATCTAAAACAGTGTGTTCACATTTCAGGGAGTGTGTGTGTGTCGTATCAGTTGCCTGGTTGCACAACCAAGCCGTGCACTTGTTAATCCTAACTCTTTCCTGCTGTCATGTTAAGAAAAACATATAGATAATTTATCTATGTGGTTGAGCACACGGAACCAATCTCAGGGGGATTGGTGCATGTCATGGTGACCTCATCTTTGACGAGAATCATTTGTTTGACTCATCAGCTAGCACTTTATTTATTCTCAAGGAAGAATGTTACTCTCCAGGCCTGGCAGAGCACATCAGTGAGGAATTCTGTCTACGGGCGAAGCCAGTGCCTGACGTCATTCAATGTCATGTTCATTCTTAGAAATTCACCACAGTGGAATATTTCAAGAAATATTTAGATTTTACCCTTTACTTAATAGGTGTTTTTTTTTTTTTCATTTTCGAACACCTCCAGAGTTAGTCAAAAACACATTCAACTGGATTACTTTCATAGTTTAGATGCTCATGTGGTCATATGCATTCGAAAAACCATAAAATACTCCCTTCTATGTGAGCAACGTGGGACATATTTTGAGAAAACACACTAAAACAGTTGATTAAAGCTTGTGCCAAAGCAACCGAAATCGCATTTCAATTCATATATTTTCCATTCACTTCTTTTCCTGTTCACATGTAAGCAGCGTAATGGCTTAATTTTTTCGATTGTATAGTGAATGTGATGTAGAGTGTGACAAAATGAGGGTCTAGAGGGGTGTCAAAACTCGGTCCAGCACCAGAACCAGCTAGTCAAGTTCTTGCTAGGCATTAGTGATGGGTCAGTCATGAACGATTTGTTCATTTTGAACGAATCTTTAATATGACACGGGACTATCGAGTTGTCTCAGAGAGTGATTCGTTCATTTTGTGTTGATCGCACATGCTAAACATCCTATGGGTTTTGTACAGGAAACCGAAATGATTAGATCATCTTTGGGTTCGGGTCCGAGTCTTTCGCTCTTCCCGTCCATCCCATAGAGACTATTCTGTCTGTACCGGAAAGAGAAATGATTAGGTGACCTCTTGAGTCATCAGGTGTGATTATTCTGAGTCTTTCGTTCTTTTGTCATGTGATGAACATATCATTCGAACCTGAAGACTCGAAACGTGAACTGACCAATTCTGCATCTGGTACTACAGACTGCATAGCTCAGTTTATGAGGATGTCACGGGATGAACGAATGGCTTCGGGAGGTGAGGTAAACTAACACACCGCATAGCCTGAAGAACACGATAAATTAATTAATCGTTTCTGTTTGTCATAATTTGGCCTTTTCCTTGCATTGCAATTTTTTTCTTATTCTAAATGTGATAAACATTTGATGTGTTTGGGGAATTTGGCTAACATGTAGCATTTTAAAAACCTTCTACTGAAATGAATGAAATGACTTGAAAAAAGATTTGTTCATTTTGATAAATACGATTCAAAGATCCTACTACTAGGCATACTAGAAACTTTAAGGCCGGTGTGTTGAGACAAGTTGGAGGTAAACTATGCAGGACAGTGGCCCTTTAAGGACAGAGTTTGGACACCCCTGGCATAGATCAAATCCGATCACAAGTGGTCACAAGAGTCTTTATAAAACACGTTAAGACCAGATGTAAACGGTAGACCGTAGTCTATCTCGGCTGACTACTTGTGATCAGATCACTGAAAATGCATCTTTATATATATATATATATATATATATATATAACCAATGTTAAAAGCCATTGTAATATTTTCAGATTCCTTGATACGTCTGAAATTGTTTGTCATGTGTTTTTAATGCATTATATATATCTATATATTATATATATGCATTATTATATCTGTGGTTACAATTATTCATTATGATTTCCATTACACGAGAGTAGATGTTAAAACATCATGCTGATTTGTAGCTCGGCTTTTGCCAAGATAAGCACAAACTAAGACGTACCTTTACAGTAAACTATGCTTCTCCATCCATTTACACTTCTTTCCATATGGTGATGTGAATCTCCGCACACACGATGGCTACAACTACAGTGTGGTCTTCCCAGTGTACCAGCACCACAACCGTCTGGATTGAGCCGAGTAGGGGACATCAAGTGGGCACCTTCCGTTCTCAGTGTTTCGTCGACTAGCCCACGACACCTCAAGAGGGCTCGACAGTGACTCTGGCGTCCCAGAGTCACCCCCCTCCGTCCCCCACTCAACTCAGCCCAGCTTACTGACCTCTACATCCCTCCTGCTGCTGAGGTGGCTCCTTCCTCGTAGTTCATATGTGACCTAAACACAATCTCACAATCTCTTCGCAACCCAAGCATACGTGTCAACCCGTTTGACTAAGGCTGTCGAGTCCCACTGTCTTCGTTAATGTAGGTTCAGTGGCAACGGTTCTGTAAGGCATACTACCCACCGCAAAACACAATATCTGTGTTACGTTTCCACTTCAGATAAGTTCTTCACTGTGCGACGCCACGCTTGGCCACTGAATCCGACTTCTCTGAGGAACCGGGTTGTAGAGTGAGCCACAAATCCTCGACAACCCACTTCCACTGGATAAACCTGGACTCTCCATCCTCGCTGTTCTGCTGATCCAGACCACAAAACAATATCTGGTCATAAGTTAGTGGTGGCAATCTCAGGTGGAAAAATAAGCCGTTGATCAAGATCAGCCAGCATCTTCCAGTCCCTAGCAGTTTCCAGTTGTCATGGGCGAGAATTGGTGTTAACACCTTTTCTTGGTGGTTGCTCGCCTGGGCAGAGGAACAATTTTTTTCTGTGTGTAATGACAGCAGCTTCCAGTAGACCATACAATGGATTATGAGGTGCATTACAAGGCAAAATGAATGCATTCAAATTATTGTATAATGCAAAAGGCTTTAAGTAAAGTGTTGCAAATATTGCTGAACTAAGTAATTGCACTGAGGCATTTCTTTAAAAAAGAACAGAATATTTAACAATGAATTGGTTGACAGCCCTATTGATATCATGATTTTTTTTCTGGTGATGATCCTGATTAATTGAGCCTTTTTTAGCTTTTCTTTCTGTGTATAACCCAACTTAGCAATGAATGAAGAAACCCATGAAAAAACAATAAGCACAATATCCCTCTTTAGAACCAGACATCCCGGAGTCTTTACTGGGTGACCGTAAACTAGCCTGCCTGGACCAGGATTAGGTAGGTTAATTATTTCCCTGTGTTAATTTTACATCCTCTTTCCTTGGAGCAGGGGTCACCCATGTCTTTTTTTTATAATACCTCCTTGAGCTGGAGTCTGATAAAGAGACAGCGAGTCGCAGAGGGCAGACTGGCGCTCACTGGATTCATGCGCTGCTCAGCAGGGGCCAATAAATCTGAGCGTTAGTGTGAAGGAAGTATGATCCATAAAGTGCTAAGTGAGGCTGTCTGCTCCTCCTCCGTCGCCCATGGCCCAGTGTGGAGGCATTATTGAGACTCCGTGAGTGTGAGCTGTCCCGCTGTCAGCTAAATGAGCTCCTTCCAGCCCCGGTAGTGAGGCGGCAGGGAAGGGCAGAGGTGTTTGGGCTGGGATGAAAATAGATGCTTTAAAAGGCAGTAAACTGTGTGACCTAAGCAGGATTGTGAATGTTTGGGGCTTCGTTTGTGGTACCATTAAATCGCTCCAGACTCCAGATTGTGTGTGAGATGAATGCTCCCATCACCATTTAATGATATTAGTGCAGCAAAGTCTTGGCAGAGTCTTCATTACCGCAATTACTAAATAACCAGAAATTGTCCTCAAAGAGATATATCACTCGAGAATGAACCCTCATGTTTTTCAAAATGCATCAAGTTTGTGTGTGTTTATATATTGCACATCCGCATGCTGGGTTTTGACAACAGTGTGTCTCATAATCAATCGTGACACAACAAGTGTGGAAGTGTTTATTCGATTCAAAAGCAGAATGGAAGATTTTTCAACTTTTTTCAACAAAATGTCGGTCACACAAAGCTATCGTATCGAGAAAACATATAACATAGAGTAGTGTGGATTTATTTTACTGTGCGTTTTTTGGAGTTTGACAGTTTTGGTTGTATGGATAAGAGCAGCATGGACATTCTACTAAACATCGTTTGTGTGCCATGGTTTTGAAATGACATATGGGTTGGTAAATATTAGTTATTACAACTTTTGAAAAACTAGGCAAAGTACATACCTGCAAACTAGTCGCTTTTCGGCGGAATTCATTCAATTAATTTTCAAACTTATTTATTTATGAGTTATTTTTTTAACCGTGGAAAGACATCAATAAAACGGCGTGTAATAAACAATGTCACATAAAATCACATTTTCCTCAGAAAAGCCATTCAATATCCAAAAAATCATTAGTCAGCTAGAGAAATTAACACAGAGAGGAGCATTTTGATAAATACATGCACTGTATATTGCATATTCATCTTATTTTTTACTTAAAGCTGCTGTCCGTAACTTTAAGTTAAAAATAATCCCAAATAATTATTTAAAAAAAAAACCAACATATTCTGCAAGTGGTCAAAACTATCGGCTTGCCATAGCTAGATTCAAAACGTTAGCTTAATGATTTTAAAGAGCACCTATCATGGATTTTTGAAAATGACTGTTCATATGGTGTGGAATATAGCTCTAAGGGAATGAAAACATCCTGCAAAGATTTATATCTGAAAGTGCACAGTATGTAAAGATATTGTCTTTCAAAAGTGAGAGTCGACCCTGAGTCTATGAAATGAATTGTTTTTGAAACGAGTCATTAGCTGGTTTGTCGTGACGTAGATACATACTGGCCGCGCCCAGTTACTGTGCGCGCAGACGGAAGTGTAAACTTGAAGTCTACACATTCAAATACTTCATCATAGCATCATGTCAAGAAGACGCTGTGTTCTACAATGCAAAGATAGTTCAGCCACTTTGTTTTCATTTACCAGGGACGAGCATGTGAAGAATCGGTGGTTAGAGTTCATATTTGCAACGATACCACAACAGTATAGCCCGATTGTGTTCTCATCATTTTAATTAATCGTCCAAAAACATAAATGAATTCAAATGTGGATTCGCAAGCGGTTGTTCCTGAAGGAGGGCTCAGTAACTTACTTACCCAGTGTATATGGATCAGCTTCCTCCTATGAATCACAACCTGTAAGTATTAGTAATAATTGTTGCTTTTATGGGTTTTGAACGGTTTTGTAGTGTCGGGCGCGAGGAGGGAAGGCGCAATAAGTATGTGTGTGTGTGTAAGTTACGCTCAGCGCAGCTTCTAGGTCTCCAATGTCAATTTTTTTTAAATATGTGAAATGTTTGTGGCTGTTATTGGAGTTGTCATAAAGAATAGAGCGTCTTGTAGTACTGCAGTGCTTTATCAATATGTTTACGTCACACCCGTACACATAAAGAAGGAGTTTCGGCTAGCTGCGCGTGAGGAGAGGTGGACTCTTAGGTTGCAGCGGTTCAACTTCCAAGTGCATCACTGGAAAGGATGTCTCAACCTAGGTCCCGTTGAGAACTTCTCCTTGAAGTTCTAACCTTGTGACAAGCCATCCTTTTTCCAGAGGGTCTTCTTGGGCATATACAGGTTGGGTCTGCCTGGATAGTAAAGCGAAATTTTGACTAAGTATTCATTAGCATGCAAGAAAATATTTAATGCTATTGATTCATAATGGTGGATCCATTACATGATGCTTTGTAAGACCTTGATTCATTGAAGTCGAACAGCTTCTGACCCATCATTTAAGTTTGAGACACACATTACAGCTCTGAGGAATAATACATACCAGCAAACGATGTGTATCCCGCATCGGTCAGGATTTTGCCAGAAGCTGGATGACGTGGGGAACCCTGGGGCCTTTGTTGGCAAGAATTAGCAGACCGATCTCCTGTGGAACGAGTTCAGGATTACCCTCCTAGAAGAAAGACAATTCTTATGATCTTACATGGAGAAAAGATGTAGAACACTAGTAAACTACTGACTATAGCAGTTTGTCCATTGAAAAATTGACTGAGAGAAACATAGTACTCGCAAGGTCAATACAATCTATAACCACGTTATTTCAGCGAATTTCAGCGCCACCTAATCAACAAAATAAAAAATGGATTTGTGTTAGAATTATTTACAATGTGAGTGCAGTTTTTATTTTAAAGGGCACCTATTATGGAAAATTCACTTTTACATGGTGTTTGAACATAAATGTGTGTTGGCAGTGTGTGAGCAAAACCACCCTAGAATGATAAAAATCCACCCTGTGTTTTTTTTACAATCTCAATAAATCATATGCACTGTCTCAGAACGAGCTGTTCTGAGATCCAGCTCTTTGTGACGTAGAAAGTGAGCAAGGGGTTTGATTGACAGTGTGGTTGTGGCCTAGACCCCGCCCTCGGTGATCTGTACACCATCCTACCATTGTTTCAACGACAGCCGGTAATGTCTCTTGGAAACATAACTTATCGACTCGTGGGTTAATCCTGTCGTTGTGGCTTAAAAGTTAATCCTCAACTGTGGATCGTCGTCTACTGTTTGCGATCCACCGTCACCTCCAGTAACAGTAAGTGTATTTTATGATTTTTGAGCAAATAGTCTTTTCAGTTGATGTCAGCCAATTCAACAACAAAAGCGTCTAAAATTGTTGTCGTCGTAGAATGTCAGTGTATATAATTGAAACCTTGTTTGTATAGTGTGTAACCACACGTTTATAAATATATATATATTTTTAAAGATATTGTATTAAAGCACCTGTATGACAAGTAAACATGACGCCACAGGTCCCTGCATAAATGTAATTTCGCTTGTAAGTTGCGTAGCAAACTTTATCACAGAATGTGTATGTAACGTTAGTTTAAAAAAAATGCGCCAGCGTTAGTGTTTGTGTGTCTGTGTGTGTGTGTGTTGCTCCTCCATACTTGCAAAGAGGACGCGATTACAACTCTGTAAGTACATAAATGTATCAAATAACCATACCGAGACGTACTGGTCCATTCTCATTTGTGTTTATTCTGCAGGAGTCTCTTTGTGCTATTTATATATTCCGATTCAAACGTACGCTGAATGACAGACAAAACAGCGCGTCTCTCACTCTCCCCTTCTGCTTAGACCGACTGCCGTGCCATAGCCATAGGTTTCAAGTTACGTCCTCATCCAAAGGCAGGGCGGGGATATGCAGCTCATTTGCATTAAAGTGGCATGCCTCAAAACAGCTCATTTTCAAACAGGCCCCAAAATGACATTTTTAAATGGTTATAATAAATGAACTGTGGGGTATTTTGAGCTGAAACTTCACAAATACATTCTGGGGACAACCGAGACCAATATTACATCTTGTAAAAAGGGGCATAATAGGTGCCCTTTAAGTCATTATTCTTGAATAGACATGTTCATGAATTAAAATTCTAAGCATGTAGAGCATGTCTAACAATTTACACAGATTTGCCCTAAGTAGTGAACATAAGATAGCCTACTTAGGAGAATGAGACAAGTGTAATACCTTAAGGCATCTCTCAAGCAAATCCCAGCACAAATGCTTCCAAAGCCTCCTTCACGTCATCCTGCCGACTTCATAGCTGCAGAAACCGACGTCTTTTAAAAGAAAAATAAGAGGAGTTGACATGAGTAAATATACAGTAATAACACAACACAAGTCAGCATTGTGTTGTGTTGGAGTCATGACAGTCAACTTACTAATAATCGAATACAGTGATACAGTGTCCCCTGTCTCTCCGACATGGGGGACGTTAACAATACAGTCTGTAGCAAAACAAGTGTGTCATTGTAGGCTCCCATGTAAACATTGCAATGTCAGTAAACTTAATAAAAATCTGTTAAGTTACCAAATGTTTTGACAGTTTTAATTAATTGTGATGCAAGTTGCTGTTTTTTAACATCCCCCCAATCCATCCGTTTCTATAGTGCAATTAAAATATTGTGATAACACCATTTACCTTGATAAAAGCTCCATCAGTCAATCGCAGCCTGAAAATCTGATACTGGCACCGGCCTACACAGACTGGAATTTGAGGGACATCAATGCAACAGTCATCCTCGTCACAATGAGTTGATTTGGTGCTGACTGGGACCTGGGGGACGTCCACACTGCTGTCTGCCACATCTCGAACTGGAACTCTATAGTCAGATGTTCACAGACTGTAGCTGGGAGGACGTCAACACTCGAGACACAGCTCAAAAAGTTGACACCCCATTCTGATGAATCTCCCACTAAGTCCTGGAAGCCATCATCGACTTTAGCATGACCAGGTTCTTCTGCAACGCTGAGGACTTCAGCCTGACTGGTACTGGGAATAAGCTGATAAGTCTGATCTAAAGAGGGAAATGATATAACCAAAAGATGGTTTTAATGAAATAATATTAAAAAGATTGCATAACCGTATTCATTACTAGACACTAATATTGCTGCAACTAATTGTAAATAATGAAGCCAGTTTTTGAGGGCATTCACAAAGGTCTAATTCACGCATTCTGCTTCCTCAGTTGTCGGTTAAGCCTAGTTCACACTACGTGATTTTAAGCCCGATTTGCAAATCGTTGAGTCGCCGACAAGTCAGGGTGTTATCGCGTGCAAATCGCGGGAGATTAGCGGACGATTAACGCTCGCCAATCCGTTAGTGTGAAAGAGCCAACAACGCACCAAAGACAGCTCGCAGACACCTCGCAGACAGGTCACCGAGCTCAGAAAAATATCTAGCATGCTAGATATCTCGAGCAGTCGCGCGACTCAATCTCAGTGATGTCATGAGTACAGCCAATCATAGCAACGCATGGGTTGAGGACACCAGGTAAATCTTACTTTTTCTTTTCTTTTTTGCATTTTTTTTTCTCAGAGCAGATCGTCGAGCAAACAGTGTGCAGCACTAGTTTCTGTCTGACGTCCATATTCGCGTGTTGTGTTCTTCTCTGCAGTTTCGCGTCATTTCTGGTTCGTTTTATTGCGTGGTTTTTCGTGACAAAACATGGTTTCTAGACCAGATAGAATCGCGTTGTTGTCAACTCGTCGTTATTTGTTTGATTATTTTCAAGATTTAGACCGTACTATAGTACTGAAACAGCTCTCATTGAGTCACAAATGATATGCTCTTATCATCCGATCGTGGTTGTATCTCTATGTAGTGCGTTGTTAACTCGTGTAGTGCGTTACCTCCTGTTGTGAATCAATCACGTTGTGTTGTGTGGTGTGAACAGCTAAACAACTTGAACACTCATGATTTCACTGAGAGCAAGTCATGTAGTGTAAACTGCACAGTTCAGCCCGACATTTTAAAATCATGTAGTGTGAACTAGGCTTTAGTGAGCACAGGCAAGAATGTTCTGTTCTCTGTTGAAGTGTCAAATTAAAAATAGTTCAAATTTCAAAACAGACCCATGCATTACCCAGACAGCAAACTGACATTGAATCAACGTGGAAACGACGTCTCTCATGACATTGAAACAACGTTGATTTTGCTCATCGAATTAACGTTGAACCAACGTCAGACGCGGCATTCTTCAAAGCTAAATGAAAATCGAAAATTGGTTTGCTTTCATAACGCTGAAACAACGCGTTGATTTCAAGTGTATTTTCTGTTAGTTTTGAAAGAATGACGCTTCTGACGTTGGTTCAACGTTAATTCGATGAGCAAAACAATGTCAGATCAACGTTGTTTCGATGTCATAGTTCCACGTTGATTCAATGTCAGTTTGCTATCTGGGTAACTTTCATTTAGTTGTGTGTGTGTGTGTAAATTATTAATTGGGCCATTCAGATGTTGCTTGGTAACCCTTTAGATAACCATACACGCAAATGTACAGTAGAATTCATTAATTTGCCATGTTTGAGGTCAATGTATTTGTTTTGATTTCCTGCCCGACCAGCCGTGTTAATGATCTGTCTGTCATGGACTGTGTGACTTGTTTTTCTTGTAATTAAGGGAATAAACAAAATTTGGTTGCTTAAGCCTCTTCTCGTCAACTAACATTTTGTTGAGTATTAGGGGACAGCCCTACGAAAGAGTGTAACAAACTATCATTACTAATAAGGTAATCTATGATCAAAACATTATAAAGAATTAAAAATTCCAAAAAGGTATGAAGCAATTCTCAGATAGTTTAATGTAAGCATCTAGAATTTTCCAAATAAATCTAGTTCGCCATCGATAAATCGCTGTAGGCGATCTTTAAATATACAATGTTCATCAACTCGCATCAAATGTTGGAAGCATACCTAGTTTCCACCTCTGGAGAATCCATGTTTTTGCTAGAGCCATACATGAAGAGATAAACAGGCATTAACCCCTAAATTGGCCAACAAAAGATCGGGCTGAAATATGAGTCCAATACGTGTGAATTTTACAGCATGTCAAAACTAATGAATCAGCTGCAGATTTGCATTTATTGTATTCAAGAGTTAGTTCATCCAATTATATGAAAATGGTCAAGCGTTCATTCATTTTTGAAACACACATGAAGATGTGACCATGCTGCTCTAACATGGGCCTTCAGTAGTCCCAAAAACCTCCTCTCTCTCAATTGATCCGGATGTACAGGCTTTTACATAATTAAACTTATGGCATCTAAAAAGATCCAAACAACAATCATCAGTGTTAACAAGAGATTCATCAGTTATAAAACCCAAAAGACTTCGTACTTCAGATTTTACGGTGGCTAGAGAAAGAAACGGAAGAAGAGACTGCTTTTTTCTTCTGAACAAGTAAGACATTTCAATAGTTCAGTAACTGTATGTTTTCTTAATTCACACAGTTATGGAGTTTCCTTTTTTTATACCTTTCTCGTTTTGAATATGAATTCTGAACTACACAGGTAATAAACACATTAAATTTAACATTAGTCTTGCAATGCTGATGTTGTTAACATGAACAATTTGAGAACAAAGGCTATAATTTGCACGGTTGCTGTAAATCGCGTTGATTAAATCTAACAAAGCTTATCATGTCGAATGCTTTTTCCCCCTTAGTTGATTAGAACAAAAGTGGATGTTACTTGTTCAGAAGACAATTTCCGTTGAAAACTCTTTTGTTGGTCAATCTTTCAAAAAGTGAATCTGTAATTCTGTATGACAGTATCCACACAGCGCTTGTCAGAATGCACCAGAATGCTTTGTTTGGATGTTAAAATCACAAAAATGTTTTTATGGGGTTGGATGACCTTAGACACCCCTTCAGGGATTTGAATCATAAAACTTTGCAGGTCTGAAAGTAGTTGTTGCTGTTGTAGAGTAATACTACTGTAAAGTTTACTCAAACAGCACTGATATTTTTTTATTAGTAATTGTTTTTCCATTGGCTTCTCACATTGCATTGCCCCTATTAACCCTCAGGTGCTCTTCGTTTCGGAGTCACACTTGTTATCTTCCCGGTCAAACGTGACCGGACACCTAAAAATGAAACTTTCTCCATCCCAGTTAAACCAATGCAATTTATTTTTGTTCTATAATATTTATTCTTTTTAATTTAGTATTTTGAGACAATTTAAATGAATTTATTAATATTTATGCAATATTTATGGTTTATTTTTGCCATAGAAAAATATATATTATTTTCTATATATATATTATTTTCTTCAAAAAAATATTAATGCAGTATTTTAGTTTAATATAGAGTTTAGGCCTTCAGAAAAAAAATATTTTTTGAAGAAAATTAGCACCATCTGGTTACAGTATAGAGAAAAAGCGTAGAATCATGGTGTAACCACTTGATGGCATGTACAGCTCTCTATTGAGAGGCATGTGAATTCCCCAGCTTATAAACACATTTTTGTTGTTGTTGTTGGTGGATTTGTATATATAGTTGAAACAATCTCAAAAACTATTTCTTATAAAAAAAAATGACAAAAAACAAATATTCACAATTTTTTTTTCTTTCTTTCTTTTTTTTTTTTTTTACAATTTCCCATTTATTTCGTATGGGGTCATTTTTGACCAGTGTTGGGAGTAACGCATTACAAAAGTAATACATTACAGTAACATATTACTTTTTGCTGTAACGCAGTAGTGTAAGGCATTAATCAATTTTCAGTAATATTTTACTCGTTACATGTTCAGTGAGGCTTGTATTACAGTTGTATTACAGTGTATTGTCTGCTTTTACTTCTTAAAGGCAACAGACTATGTGAAAGTTTTAAAGCAGTCTTTTAGTGCCAGTGTCTGTAACATTGTTTTTTCCTCATAAATGCGAACACGAAAACTAAAATAAAATGAATATTTTAAGTTCTATGGAGACTGGAGAGCCAACCCTTCCTCATCCGATTTGCGCAGTGTAATTAACAGAATTACAAAAAATATATTTTGCCTCCTATTTTTTTGTCACGCATGAATGTGTGTCTTTTCCCTAATATTAAAAATAAAACAGACTGATATTTGTCTAATGTCTGGAGTCCTTTAAGGAAGTAGCCTATATACGTTTCAATACATGTATTTTCTGAGAATTTTTATTTCAAGTTTTGACTGCAAATGTCATGTCCATAATGCTGGACTTCCCCAATTTTAAATAATTTATCCTCAACTAGTTTTGTGGTGTAGATCTACGTATTTTATAATGTTAACTTCAAATAATACTAATGGCCTAATTTAAAGATAAGGCAGCATTGGATCTGGACGGTAAGGAGAATAACGCTGGAGTTGGAAGAGGTGTGTCGCGATTCTGTAGGTTCGTGGATCTGAGTCGTGTGGCGAATCGCGATTTCGGTTTCATATTGCATATCGTTACGGCCCAAAAGTTAAGTTCTACTTAGTTATTTTGGTGAAAGTAACTAAAAAGTAATACATGAGTAATGTAACGCATTACAATTCTGGGACAGTAATATTGTAAGGTAATGAATTACTTTTAAATAACAGTAACAAGTAATACCTAATGTATTACAGTTTGGAAGTAACTTGCACAACACTGTTTTTGACCAAAGACCACAAGTTTGACTATTTTTTTTTAAGACCACTTAGCATGCTCAGATCATGACCTCAAGTTTTTTGTGTGTTCACATACATAATGCCATAAAAGTCACCAAGTTTCGTAACATCGCGATGAAGCTGTGATTTTTAAAAATTCAAAACATACTTTTTGTAATCAAAATTTATTGGTGTGTATGTGTATAAAAGTGTGTTTGTATGTGTGTGGGTGTTGGTGGGTGTGTCTGTTTTGCACTCTAGATGTTGCAGAGTGTCACCCCTTTCTTGCGGTGTACTTTGTTTTTTTTTTTAGAATTGTGGCCGATTTGTAGATTGTACATACAAAAATTCAGAGAATTTTTTTTTGTATCAATTTCCCATTCTTTTCCTATGGGTTGTCATTTTTGACAGAAGAGCAAAAGTGTGACTCATTTTTTTACGACCACTTAAATTGCTCGAATCATGACCTCAATTTTTTTGTGTGTTCATATACCCAATGCCATAAAAGTCACCAAGTTTCGTAATTTTTTGAAGAAGCTGTGATTTTTAAATATTCAAAACAGATTTCTTTAATCACAATTTATTGGTGTTTTTGTGTATAAAAGTGTGTGTGTATGTGTGTGCGTAGGGGTGGGTACATCTGTTTTGCACTGAGGTTTTACAGTGTCACCCCTTCAATGCTGAGCACTTTTTTTCTGCATCGTGGCCGATTTGTAGATTGTACACACAAAAATTCTCAAAGTTTTTGTGTTTTTGTCAATTTCCCATTCATTTCCTATGGTCGGTCATTTTTGACCGAAGTGTCAAAGCTGCTTCACAGTATCAATCAAGACAACATAACAGTGTTTGTTTATTCATGAAAAAAAGACAATCAAGTTTGGTAGAGCTGATCAATGGTATGATGGTCAATGGTCATTTAATTTGAATATCCCCAACTGAGCAAGCCAAAGGCAACAGAGCAAATAGAGCAAACTTTGGTCCTGATGCAATACGTTCTGAGCTAAATCATGCTTTACACCCTTATCTATTTCTGAATCTCAGAGCTGTATTCCACTTCAGGTTTTCATTTTTTAATTTTTTTACTAGATCACGATCCCAACCCCGGATCTGCGGACAGCATTTTGCGGCATTAAAAGTAAAACAATCTACAGGGACAGAATTTGACTGCGGAAATTATTCATTAACAAACTTGGGTTTTACGGTCATATTTTTCTCATGTTGGCTCTGAAAGCGTAACGATTGCCAGAAGAAAAGTTCTTGGCCTGTGCTTGACTCGCAATGGAAGGATAGAGTGTCAAGAAGGACGGACGACCTGTTTGGCCAGATTTCTATGCATTTTTTTTGTGTGTGTGTTCCTTTTCCCTCCATTCCACAATCAGAGATCCTGGAAAAGATTTCAAAATAGAACAAATTGCTCAATGAAAAAGTTCCTCGGGCTCGTGTTTGCTGTTTATGTCCTTGCGAGAGAGGCCTTAGCTGGCCTGACCATGTTTGCCCCGATCCACAAGCTGTTCCATCCCCCTCTGGGACGCAAGCCATGTGCTTTGGAGGAAAACCACACAAGAGAGACCTAGCAGGGGGTAGAAAGTTCCAGAAAAAGCCGTGGCCGCTCTGAGCCAAGACACCAGCGAGAAACCCAAGTGGATGTGGTGAAAATGTCAAATTACCAAAAAGGAAATGGAGGGGAAACCTCAAGGCGAATGAGAGCAGCTATAGGCGCATTTGTATTTTGCAAAGCTGCATCTAAGAACGGAGGCCTGAGACGATCTGATTTAATAGCTTTTGTTCGTAACACTTTATAATACTGTTGGATCATTAATGAATGACACACATGAACAAACGAGCAAAGCACTGTTAACACTCAGCTATTAACTAACAAGAAACTCTGATTAAAGGGGTCATGAACTCGCTTTTTAAATTGTGTTATATTGTTGTCTGACAATCTGAGGTCAACTTATGATGTTTGCTTGGTTTTTAGATTCAAAAAGATCCAAATGAATAAATAATAGGCTATTCGGGTTTCTGAAACATTAGGAATAACCCGTTTACATGCGTGAGCAGAGAGAGTTTCTCCTGTATCAGTAGCGGAGTGGCAATCGGGAGAGTCGGGAGTTTTCCCGGTGGGCCGTTAGTGTTTCGAGGCCGCGAGGGCCGTACCGGTCTGATAAAATGTATTTATAGGAAGTTCGCCATGGCCCAAGCTAAGGGAAGAAAACATTTTTTTTTGTTACATTTTCTATAACGGAGCGTATATTTGCACTAAGTGCCTGTCTTTACAGTAAAACGACACCCGTCTTGAAACAGCCTCAGTGGCGGAGGTAGTAGGGCGTGAAGTACTTGAAAGCAGCTTTTTGATGCGCTGAACGCGAGTTCGAATCCGCCTTGCCGAACTCTCTCTTCTCCCTTTTACCAACACAGATATGTAAAGATCATTAACTAGAGAAACATTAAGGTCTCTAGCGTTATATTTTGCTAACGAACTAAAATTGAAACCATGAATATATATGGCGTTGCGCCATTATAATAACTGACATTAGAATAGCATCCAGTTTTTGCTGTGTGATTACTTTGCTCACGCGATCATCATGGTCAGGCTGCTGGTGTTTTCTCCTAAATAAAAGCTCAAGGGTTTATTTCTTGCAAGTGAAGAAATTAGGACAAAAGTATTTTAATTTTCCTATATTATAGTGTAATGTAGGTTAAAATATACTTTTGAAATACTCATTTTCATTTACATAGTACATTTATAGGCTATAAATGGATTTTACAGTACGTCATAGAAATAATTATAAATCATTATTACATTATTATAATAATTGTTTGGCATCCTAAAACACCATTGATAATGTAATGCAGACTGAGACTCTCAAAACTAAAAAGATGTTTGAGCCTTCTTTATTGTCCTGGTACAAAGTAATGTTTTTTCTTTGTTCAACGAGCAGTTCATGGGTTGAAGCTCTTAATTTCGATCTCTCAGAGAGCATGAGATTGATGCATTATAACCTTAAAATGTCAGAAATTTTCTTGCGGGGGAGCATGCCCCCCAACCCCCCTAGAGGAACAGAGTCCTCACAACATAGTTTTACAAATTACTATGGGAAAGAACGACCATTTATGAACTTTACTCCAGCATACTACACACAAAGTTCCTTTTAAATCAGTAAAACTGTAAATGCTATCGGCTATTAAAATCGTGCCGGCGACGAGGCCCGGTGGTCTGCGAAATTTCCCGGTAGATTTTTTGGTCCCACTCCGCCCCTGTCCTGTATACATGGAATTGCAATATACCGATGTAAACGGCAATGCGCGGTTAGTGTCTAGACTTACGGACAACCTTAAGACGCAACATTTCCGATTCTTCTTCCTGTATCCAAATACAACAACAGCACACAAGGATAATGAATAGTTCAGGGCAAATAGCGATCGCCTTTGTTTGCGCTTTGATGCTGGTAATGTTACTGACCTTGCTCCAAAAGTATGCTGTCCTGCGTCTCGCCTGGTCTCGCCATATTTACTTCCGGTATACTGCAAGCGGATTTTAGTTTGCGCAGAGAAGTTACTCTACTCAAAAGACCAAGATTCCTTGCGAATAGAACATGCGCAGAACACAAATCACTATGGGGATATGCCGATACCAAAAATTTGGGTTAGAAAAGGGGTACCCCAGGTATAATATCCCGGTTTTTAAAATCCGGGATATGAGCATATTCAGGTTTTTGCCGGTGTTTACATGGCTGTTTGTGCCCGAGTTATTGCTAATATCCCGGTTTTGAACGGGTTATTGGTTGCATGTAAACGTAGTCATTGTAAGCTTTTGAGATTTTTGTAAGGATTTGGATAGTAATTCCTTCCAATGGATTTGGTAACACTAGAGTCATTACTAATGTGTTACCATTATCTTCACTTTAGAAAACGGATCCAAATAATTAGTATTTTCTTTAGAAATATGTAGTAACACTTGAGTCATTACTAGTGGGTTACTAAGATCTTCACTTTATAACTAATTATACATTATGCATTATTCAAGTTCATAATGAACCTGTATGTAGTAGTCCTCTGGGAGGTACGAAAAAAATAGTAGTTATTGATAAACTAATAGTGAACTACCACATACTAGTACTATTAACTACTAATTCGTTAATCAGAGTTTCTTGATAGTTAATAGTAGTTACACTGTAAAAAATATTGTTGGTATAACTTAAAGGGTTAGTTCACCCAAAAATGAAAATTAAGTCATTAATTACTCACCCCCATGCTGTACCAACCCCGTAAGACCTTCGTTCGTCTTCGGAACACAAATGAAGATATTTTTGATTAAATTTGAGAGCTGTATAACTACCACATTGGCTCCTAAGGGACTGCCTCTTGACGGCCCAGAAAGTCAATGAAGAAAATGTTTAAATATCCCAAGTGACTACCGTGGCTCAACTATATGTTTATCAAGCGACGCGAATACTTTTTGTGCGAAAAAACAAACAAAAATAACGAGTTTATTCGACTATTTCTTTTCTTCCTTGTAGGCCAGAACGAGACTTCCTTAGATTTCCACGACGCATGCGCGAGATTTGCGATCTGCTCACACCAGCTTACACTACTTCAGATCGCAATTCTCGCGCATGCGTCGTGGAAATCTAAGGAAGTCTCGTTCTGGCCTACAAGGAAGAAAAGAAATAGTCGAATAAACTCGTTATTTTTGTTTGTTTTTTCGCACAAAAAGTATTCGCGTCGCTTGATAAACATATAGTTGAGCCACGGTAGTCACTTGGGATATTTAAACATTTTCTTCATTGACTTTCTGGGCCGTCAAGAGGCAGTCCCTTAGGAGCCAATGTGGTAGTTATACAGCTCTCAAATTTAATCAAAAATATCTTCATTTGTGTTCCGAAGACGAACGAAGGTCTTACGGGGTTGGTACAGCATGGGGGTGAGTAATTAATGACTTAATTTTCATTTTTGGGTGAACTAACCCTTTAATATGCCTTAAAATTTTAAGTTCATTGAAATGGAAAAATTGAGTTAATACACTCTAAAAAATGCTGGGTTGTTTTAACCCAATTTTGGGTCAAATACGGACAAACCCAAATATGGGGTTAAAAATGTAATTAAAAGATTTAACACAAAGGCTGGGTTTGTCCATATTTGACCCAGAATTGAGGTGAAACAACCCAGCATTTTTTAGAGTGTACAATGAAGGAGATTGATTTAATCATCACAAACTCAAAATATTTTCTTACCCGAACCACAGAAATTAAAGGATTAGTTCACTTTTGAAAAAACTTTTGCTGATAATTTACTCACCCCCATGTCATCCAAGATGTCCATGTCTTTCTTTCCTCAGTCGAAAAGAAATTTAGGTTTTTGATGAAAACATTCCAGGACTTTTCTCCATATAATGGACTTACATGGGAACCAGACGGTCCGAGGTCCAAAAGACAGTTAATAACAGTTTCAGATGCAGCTTCAAATGTCTTTAAACGACACCAGACGATGAATAAGGGTCTTTTCATGCGAAACGATCGGTTATTTCAAAGCTTATTCCAAAAATGTCATTTTTTTAAGGACAAATGCTAGCATTGCTCCATTCTGTGAGGCGCGTTTGTAACGTCACGTAATACGTAATTACGTTCAAAAGGTCACGGGCGACATAGCCAGAAGTACAGAGTCAGAGTGTTTACAAGTTGAACGCATAGGTTGAACGTGCAAACTAACTCAAACGCCGTTTACAAAAAAGGAATTAAAAGGTAAAACAACAATGTCGGACGATTTTGATTCTGTACTTCCGGCTACGTCGCCCGTGACCTTTTGAACGTAATTACGTATTACGTGACGTTGCAAACGCGCCTGCAGCAAGGCTAGCATTTGTGCTTAGAAAAGTTACATTCTTGGAATAAGTTTTGAAATAACCGATCGTTTCGCATGATAAGACCCTTATTCATCGTCTGGTGTCGTTTAAAGACATTTGAAGCTGCATCTGAAACTGTCGTTTGGACCTTGGGACCATCTGGTTCCCATGTAAGTCCATTATATGGAGAAAAATCCCGGAATGTTTTCATCAAAAACCTTAATTTCTTTTCGACTGAGGAAAGAAAGACATGGACATCTTGGATGACATGGGGGTGAGTAAATTATCAGCAAAAGTTTTTTCAAAAGTGAACTAATCCTTTAAGTTGTTTTGACAAAAGAAAAAATGTTGTGATTACAAATCATGAACATATTTTTTTACAGTGGAGTGCTTTACTCATTTGTTCCTAGTTATTCTTTAATGATGGAACAGCATTCTTACCGCTTTGGTTTGCTTAAATTGTTGGAAGTAAATTGCATATTATTAAAGACCCAGGACTCAAAGGTGAAGTGTCTGATTTTTTTCAATGTTAAGAAATGTTATACAATCCCAGATTAATGTGCAGTTTTAGGAAATATATTTCAAAGTTGATTCCCCTGAAAATGTCAACTCTGTTTGCCTGAGTACCAAACTGAAACTGAAAACAGTCATTGTCAATTTAATTTGTTGCCAGGCAAGAGCGATTACAAAAGCACTTCTAACACATTTGTGTTTGCAGAGTTATGAGAGACAGCTCGAATCTTTCCTTGAAAACCAAAAAACGAACAAACATGCCACAGAACGGCTCCATCCCAGTTTTAGAGGACAGAGACCGCCAACAGTTTCCTCTTCACTCTATAACAAACAGAGAGAGGCCGGGCCCCCGGGGCTTCCTGCATCCCACACACAGCCCGCAAATAAACACAATCACATTCTTTAAACCTTCAACTACTTCCCCTCCACATTTCTTCCCTCTCTTTCTTAGAATCATAGCGCGTCCAGCTACGTAACGATTTCTCCGAATTGGAAGGCTGCATGCCTTCATTCGGCATCGAGATGACAAAAATACGGAGTGGAACATTTTAAGCTGTCCTGTAAATACATCTCATATTCTGCTCATATTCCCCGGCTGCATGGACAGATGTTGAGAAACAGATTTGAGTGCACTGTTGTTACAATGTTTACTGTTATGGTAACACTTGGGTTCAATAGTACCTTATAGTCAACATGAACTAAGAATGAACATAATCTTCATGTAAATTGCAACATTTAAGACGCTATTACAATCAAAGGTTGTACTTGTTGATGCAATGTGAAGTAACATGAAAAAAAAATGAACAATGAACATTTTATTAACTAACATTAACAAAGATTAATAAATACGGTAACAAATGTATTGCTTTTTGTAAGTTCATGTTAGTTAATACATTAACTAATGTTAACTAATTAACCTTATTGTAAAGTGTAACCCCTGCATATTCTCCCATGCATTCATACATTTTACTCGAAAATCTTGATATGGATGGATGGATAGATATATCAAGGGATGGATGGATGGATGGATATATGGATAGATAGATAGATAGATAGATAGATAGATAGATAGATAGATAGATAGATAGATAGATAGATAGATAGATAGATGATAGATTAAATTTACAGTTTACAGTTTTTAAAAGTGAAAAAAACAACTCATTGTATAATTTACAGTGAAAAAAGGTGTTTATTGTTGTTCCAAATTAATTGTATGTCCATAATATTCATGTACATTCCCACAACTCCCTGCGTGATACTTCATTTGATGTATTTTTGTTGAGATAGATAGATAGATAGATAGATAGATAGATAGATAGATAGATAGATAGATAGATAGATTAAATTTACAGTTTACAGTTTTTAAAAGTGAAAAAGAACAACTCATTGTATAATTTACAGTGTAAAAAGGTGTTTATTGTTGTTCCAAATTAATTGTATGTCCATAATATTCATGTACATTCCCACAACTCCCTGCGTGATACTTCATTTGATGTATTTTTATTGAGATCGATAGATAGATAGATAGATAGATAGATAGATAGATAGATAGATAGATAGATAGATAGATAGATAGATAGATAGATAGATAGATAGATGTTTTTAACCAATGTTACATTTCTCTTTAAATATGGTTTATAGGGCATTTGACTTCATTTAAAAGTCAAAGATTTAAAGTTCAACACAATTTAAACAGAAATCCAAACACAAACAAGTTATTTTGCAATAAACAGTAATTTTCTAAATGACCGTTCTCTGGCCCAATTCCTGAATCCTTTGCCAGTAGAAAGTAATATAACCTGTAAATGTCCTGATCTGGCTTCAGCAACGGCTACACTTCAGCCAAATAATTGTCGTCTATCTTCGTACTCCACCGCACACTGATTTGTTGAATTATGACCCTGTCCTCCTGTTGAAAGCACAATCTTACTCCTCTGTGTAAAACAAAACCATGAAAGACCTCATTCACAGCAATAAATGAAACAACTGGAAGGTAAGGAATTTTGTTTACTTGTGGGAATAATGAGAAGAAAATAAAACGTGAGCATGCAAATCAATCCTTAAGAAATATCATGGAATTTAAATAATTTGAATGTTAACTGTCCCTGTTTTGTGTTGAGGGTGAAAAGAGTGTTTAGCAGTTTACTTATTTGTAATAAAGTTTCCCTGCACATGTTGAATTCAAGAAAGCACTTTTAGGACATTTTAAAGATATTTAGGGTATGAACCATGTTTTTGTTGTTGTTGTTTTTTGCCTGACACCAAAAAAAAAAAAAAAAACACTGGAAATACGTTATTTTACAGTCTCCCTGTTACACATCTTACATGTACTATAGTAATAACAGTAAATTATGCATAATTACATGCAACTAAACCAAACCCTAACCCTAATTATGTAGTAAGTACATGTTGATTATTAATATTACTCAGTACTTACATTTATAATTTCAATTTAACAATGACACATTAAAATGAAGTATAACCGAAACAAATTCCCTTGTTAGTGTATTTATTCATTTAAGTAATATAAATAAACTGTGTACATATATATTTACAAGATATAGTATACGCTTTACACGTTACCCACAAGAGAAATGGATTAATAATCGTACTAAATTATGTTTTTTTGAAAATGTAATAATGCAAAAAGTTGTCTGTGATGGGTAGGTTTAGGAGTAGTGTTAGTCTAAGGGGAAAAAATATACAGTTTTTACAGTATAAAAACCATTACGTATGAAAGTTTAGCGAAACCGAGTTTGTGTGTTTGAGTAATCCATGTTTCTTTTTTGAAACACAACATTAATCTGAAGTTGAACCTCAACCTGCCTCCTGATAGGTTTAATTTAGCCCTCAATTTTGTCCTGGATTAGTCGTCCTCCAGTAAAACAGTTCATTAAACTCTGGACTAGACTAGGACAATTCATCATTGCAGAGTAAGCAGATTTCTGTTAGTCTGGTTTAAAACGTCATTTTATTCCATGACTAGGCATGATCCCTGTTCCACATTTGGAATTTGTAATAAGAAAAGGTTTTTACATTTTTGTACACATGCATACTTTTTTTCAGAGGAAACTGAGATTTGACAGCTGTTGTCATGTGACTATTTACATCATGAATTGTCGCATGAAATCCATACAGTACACTTTAATTTATTGTTGACAGGCCACTGTACCTCAAACTCAAAATTACACCAGTTTCAACTCATTTTAGATCCCTCAAACTCAAAAGTTGGCTAAACTGTGGAATTAAACTGGTTAATTTTATGATTTTCTTCCTGAGAGAGAGAGAGAGAGAGAGAGAGAGAGAGAGAGAGAGGCCAATTTTAGATGTCTGTAACTATGAAATTATGTAAGAAGTAAAAAAAAAATATATATTTGTTTTATACAACATATTTATTGTGTTCATGTTGCATTGCAAAACACCTTTGCTGCTATGAGGTGTGATACGAATAAGGTTAGTTAGTGCTATGGTTAGGTTTAAAGCAACACTAAGTAAGATTTCTTACCTCAAAATAATGTTTCCAAAATCGTTTCAGTGGTTCATTAAGGGATTATCACTTCTGGATTCGCTTTGCGGTCCAATATCTGCTGTAACCACACTATGTAAGATTGCCAGTTTAGGTTGCGTTTCTGTAGTTCTAATGAGACATAAGAAAACTACAAATTTGACTTGCTTTACGTCAAGCGCTACAATAGTCATTATTTTGTTTTTATTCGTTTCTGATGTTGCAATACATCATACTTTCATGAAATCATGCAACATACTTTACCTTGTCTGTGGACATTGGTAATAAAAAGCGAGCATGTGTGCGACGGTAGGATGCGCTAGGCTAAATTTACTATGCGCTAGGAAAAGTTACTTGGTGTTAATTTAAGGGTGGGTTAAGATGTAGGGGGAAGGGTCGACAGTGTACTTATAGATGTAAATAAAGAAACTGATTACAGATGGAATTACATCCCAGTATTTTTACAATCCGGGTACAATATATGTACACAATAAGAACACTGTGTCAAATGATTCATTTAAATGTTATTACATTTACTAATTATTATTACTCCAAATAGTCCGGTGTCACATATTAAGAGAGTCAGCAATGTACAATGTATATACTTAGTTGTGGTTATTTGACTTAGTTGTGCTAATCACATTCATTTTAGCTCTAAAATCTTACTGTAGCGTGTCTACAATTGTTCCATTCGTGTATTATTTACTCTACGAGGATAATTAGGAGAAACAGATGAGACACAGTTAATGATTGCATAAAACATAAATAAAACCAATCATGTCTCAGAAGAGAAACCTCTGGGAGCAGCAGAGATGGAAATGATTCAATTTGTTTTCAGGAGAACTCGCAACAGCCAAAGTGACAAATGCAAACCTCGCAGGTGCATATTATCAGCAAGCTTTGTCATGTCAAACTTTATTTAAAGGGGTATGATGCTTTTCACCTTTTCAACTTTATTTAGTTTGTCAAGTCAAGTCAAATCACATTTATTTATTTAGCGCTTTTTACATTACAGATTGTGTCAAAGTGATAACATGAAAGTAATACAACACAGATCAATAATATTGTTGAATATTAAACGTCCCCAACTAAGCAAGCCAAAAGCAAGGCAATATTGGCAGGGAACCAAAACTCCATCAGGTGATTGAATGGATAAAAAGAGTCGGGGGCCAGTTCTCCTCTGGTCAACGAAGGAACAGTGATTACAAAACAAACTGGATCGAAACATTAAGAGAATTTTGTCCATTTCCATCTGTTTGGAAGTCGAAGAAATCACGCCGGTATGGAGACGAGATGTTGAGGATCGTGTCGATGAGGCCGGCCCTTAAGGTCGGGATGGGTCCAGGCGCAGGTCCACCATTGAGGGTCCCTCGGGATAAACAGAGAAACAAATATTAGCATAGACGCCAACCTTCTTTTGATGTACCAAGTACATCAGGATTTATGGGACGTGTTCCAGTTTGTAATGTAAAAAAAAGATCTACAAAGTTAAAAGCTCCACACCAAAGGGAAATCTTTTATTTAACAGAATCCACTTTCCAAGAACTACAACGAACGGCTCGGTTGGACTACAAAAAAATTTTTTCCGGGCTTTATGAAGTCATAATGTTACTCGTTCAAATAATCCTGCCCACGAAATATGTAAAAAGCGGACAAGGCCTGGTTGAGCTGCTGCTACGTCAAAGAGATGCTGTTTTTCCCACAACTCATTTGTTAGACCTTCTTAGAACTTTAAAAAAAAAAAAAAAAGTAAAATTTATTTCAAACACTGATTATAATCCTAAAATGTATCTGCACGCTGTATATTTTATGGAAAACAGCTTCCAGAACCACAACTACGCACAAAAGCTTCTTTTTCACTTTGTCGGGACAATCTGTTGTTTGTGGATCACAACTTGTAAGTATGCCTTATTATCTGTATTTGTGTTTTCCATTAACAGTTCCTCTTATACGTTTTATGTTGTTGCTACGCTCGCCTGCTAGCCAACATTAGAGTTGATAAAGTCTTAAAGCTTTTGTAAGATCTCGCTTATGTAAGGCTGTTCACTGCCCCTCAGGAAATTTAACCATGCTTTTGTGATCGATTAATATTTGTTTTATTATAGTATTTTGACAAGTACCATGATTAAATGGTGTAACATTGTATATAAAATGCATAAGAAGATTAAAAAAACGTCCTGTGAAATCCATGCTTGAAAGTCTGTGCATGAAATCTGTTCTGGACGATCCTCTTGTTTGTTAAAGGGATACACCACTTTTTTTTTGGAAAAAGGCTCATTTTACAACTCCCCCAGAGTTAAACTGTTTAGTTTTACTGTTTTTGAATCCATTCAGCCGATCTCCGGTTCTGGCGGGAACCACTTTTAGCATAGCTAAGCATACATCATTGAAGTGCACAAGACCATTAGCATTTCTCAAAAAAAAAAAAACCTAAGTGGTTCGATATTTTTCCTATTTAAAACTTGACTCTTCTATACATCGTGCGCTAAGACCGACGGAAAATGTAAAGTTGCGATTTTCTATGCTGATGGGAACTATACTCTAATTCCTGCGTAATAATCAAGAAATGTTTCTGCCGTACCACAAACTTAGTCCCGGTCACATTGGAAGGTACCAAGCTGGGGACTATTTTCAGGTGCTGCGTCATATCATTACGCCTGCTGCACTCAGGGTACGGAAGTGATGTATGCTAAGCTATGCTAAAAGTGGAACCGCCAGAACCGGAGATCGGCTGAATCGATTCAATAACGGTAAAACTCAACAGTTTAACTCTGGGGGAGTTGTAAAATGAGCCTATTTCCAAAAACAAGTGGAGTATCCCTTTAACATAGTCAGGGTCTGAATCAATCTCAAATTAGTTGGAAATTGCCGCCATCCTTAATATTTACATAGAGCAAAACTCGCAATTATAGAAGGAACACACTGGGCCAGCTAACCAATCACATTTCATATTTCGGAACGAGGGGGCTTCATTGAAAGCGGAACTAAACAACGTGTTCGGGACAGACTGGGGAGTGAGGAGCTGTAATGAAAAATATTTGAAAAATGATGTGTTTTTTGAACAATCAAGCATGAAACATATTCTAGTCCACCCCAAAAACAAAATCAACTTCGTAAAAGGACACAATTGGCCCAAGTGACTTGAGATCGCTCTGTTTGTATACAGACATGTGCTCAATTGAGCTTCTCAAAATCTCAAAAAGGCTTCCTTTATTTTACTGCTTCTGTCTGGACATATTATGTGTGCATGTTTTGCGTCTTCACATGCTGACATTTCTAGTCACATTTCCAGACATTTTTTGTAGTATTTTGTTCTCATACACTGGCAGGAAAAGCCCACCAGGCATGCAGTCGGCCACTGGGATCAAACAGTTCCAACAATCACTGCACAATTAGCAATCACGCTTAATGCACTCCCACTAATTTGGGCCAATCATCTGGTATTTCCACTTGATGCCCACATCCTTGTGCTTTCATCCACCCTTGGTGCATTTAGTCAGGTGAATGATTACAGTGCTTAACGCCGCTCTCCTGGAAACGGCTATTTTAGGAAGCACTTCATCTGGCATGTGCTGACAGATGGATACCGTCATATTTTAATTCAGGTGCATAACACGAAAACAATGCAAAGGCGCGCAGGATTTGGGGGTTGCGTGGACGAGAAGAAAATAGCACATTTTGCCGGTTTACACTAATATTAATGTTGTAATTTAGGGCACTGAATTCGCAGTTCGGGTTTGCGCACCTGTCCACATCTGCACTAAGATGAGCGCTCTTCCCAGCGGGTCCCGTGAGCCTCTGCATCCCTCTGAATGAGTTTTTTCATCTTGATCTAGTTAACCTGCGACATGCCTCTTTTTCCCTGGTGAAAAAAAACATCCTGGATAAATATTTGAGCAGGCGGTGTGAGCGCTCAGTCCCGGCTCTCTCAGAGGCCCTTCCTGGCCCGTGTCAGCCAAGATTAATGTAGATTCACTAATGCACTGGGGTAGGAGGCTCACAAACACACACTTACACACATCACACACACACACACACTTTTTTTTTTTTTACCAGATCTCCTGTGCCCAAAGTTTGTGGAAGGCCTATGTACATGACTTGGGAAACCGTGGAGAAATCAATTCAGCTGATGTTTTGATATGTTAGGAAAGCAGACCGTGTTTCCCGTAAAAGAACCAAATGATAAATTAATGGACAGGAAAGAAAAAGGTGGAGGCGAGTTATTAGGAATGGATCCTCCTAAAATGGCTTCGCAAAGACACTACATGTAAGGAATAATGCAAAAACATTTGTAGAAGGAGTTTTTTTTTCATACAATTTGTTCAAAGGAACAAAACAGTTTCTCCTAGAGAAATTGTCACAGAATATAAATGAAAATGGAATTTAGCCACATGAAGACAGAGACAATTCTCTCGTGAACCTTGTGTTAGCAAGGAATCAGCAGAAAATTCTTTACTTTTGGGAACGGATGTCAGACTATAATTATTTTGATGACAATCTTTATCTTTAACATTTCAGATGCTATGCGAAGATGTTGGTCAGCTGATATCAGTCACATAGTCACATAACATTACCAAATATTTTCCATACTTTTTTTGTATCCATACATACAAGATTTAATTGACATATTTCAGAGTCCATGTTATAGATCTTATTGTGAGCAATTTATCTATGCATATAATGTATTAACTTTTTTTGGGAAGCTCCAAAAATTGGAATATTGTGCAAAAGTTCATTTATTTCAGTAATTCAACTTAAAATGTGAAACTAATATATTATATAGGCTCAGTGTATGCAAAGTGAGATATTTCAAGCCTTTATTTGTTATAATTTTGATGATTGTAAGCCATAATCATCCAAATTATAACAAATAAAGGATTGAAATATCTCACTTTGCATGTAATGAGTCTATATAATATATTAGTTTAAACTTTTAAGTTAAATTAAGTGCACGATATTATAGCTGGCAGTAATATATGATGATTTACAGTAGCTGGCGATGTCACTTTGTAAAGAAACACTATGCGCCTATAGACTGAACACAAAATATGTCACCATTTTTACAAATGTGTGTGTTTGTAGCTTAAATCGAGATGGCAGTATTGTTGGTAGCAGTATTGTTTTCAAAAATGTACACATTGAAACTCGTTTTTAAATGTTTTTGCGTTTCCAGGCCCACAAAACGCCGTTGTCATGTAAATGAACAGCCAAAACGCAAAAAAAAGTTTTCCGTTTTTATTTGATAAAACTGCCACTTAGTCCCCACCCTACAGTTTTTCTTTTTCGATAACTCGTTACACTTGGAAATATATGTTACAATACGGAAAAAATTGCTACTTCTGTTTCATCACAGCTTTAAGGTTTTTTTTTTTGGGGGGGGGGGGGGGGGGCTTGTTGTGAGGCACAGCTGAAGCAGAGGCAGAAAGTGAAGGAAAGGAGCGAGAGGAATCGGATCAGGGAAGGACCACAAGCAACGACTCACCCAAAACGAGCACTGCCAAGAACGCAATGGCTCTGAACCATCCAGCACTTTTTTATGCAATATCCAAAAAGCACATAAATATATGGTAATCAAAACCTGGCTACAGTGTTGGTGGCGAAGCCGGTACCCAAAAAATTAAACACAATTTGTGTCGGTAAGTAACTTGCACTTATAGTTCTCAAAAATATGTATTACATATTTGTAACAAGGTTAAAGGCTTTAGGAAAGAAGAAGGCGGGAACCGGCAAACGATCAACGTAAAGTTTAATCATACAATGAACAACCAAATGAAAGTAAAGCGCCAGTCCCTCAATGAAAACTCCATCCAATCATCTTCTAAGCGTTATTCCCACTCATTTGCAGGGTCCGCTTCACACACACATTTGATTTGGCACATGTTTTACACTGTTGTGACTCCTCCTTCCGGAGTTCCTCCGTGGGACTTGAGACCGGTGTGGTGCGCAGGTGGCGCGGATTAAAGGAGAACTCCGGTGCAAAATATACCTTTGGTCTAATAAAACATTGGTACCTTGTCAATCGTTCTCTGAGATCCCAGACAGCAAACTGACATTGAATCAACGTGGAAACGACGTCTCTCATGACATCGAAACAATGTTGATTTTGCTCATCGAATTAACGTTGGACCAACGTCAGACGCGGCATTCTTCAAAGCTAAATGAAAATCGAAAATTGGTTTGCTTTCATAACGTTGAAACAACGCATTGATTTCAAGTTGATTTTCCGTTAGTTTTAAAAGAATGACTCGTCTGACGTTGGTTCAACGTTAATTCGATGAGCAAAACAATGTCAGATCAACGTTGTTTCAATGTCATGTTTCTACGTTGATTCAATGTCAGTTTGCTATCTGGGATTTGTTTTCATGATAATCGAATGTAAAGAGTTTTATCTCTAAAAACTGTTTCGCGTATGATGCTAGTACTGGGGGCATTTACTAAGTAAAAAGAAATCACTTGTTTATACCACTAACAAGGCTCAAAATAGCCCCACACTAACACAGTAACATAATGAGGGTCCCTACATGCAAAACTAAGCATTGAGAACTTTGTAAGTGTACAGACCGTTTAATAAGGAGATACTTTATAAAAGACAGTTCACTTCGTGTATACAGACAGGAGCCATCTTAGAAAATAGTATCGATAAGTCGAACACCGCTCCTACGGTTCGGAAGTTCTCTGAACTTCATACAGTTCAGCTCACTCAGCACGGCGTTCGTGGTTTGACTTATCGAGACTGTTTTCTAAGATGGCTCCTGTCTGTATACACAAAGTGAACTGTCTTTATAAAGTATCTTCTTATTAACGGTCTGTACACTTACCAAGTTTTCAATGCTTCGTTTTTCATGTATGGACCCTCATTATGTTACTGTGTTAGTGTGGGGCTATTTTAAAGTCTTGATAGTGTAAACTAGCGATTTATTTTAACTTAGTAAATGCCCAAGTACTAGTGTTCGTTGTACGCTAAACAGTTTTTAGAGATAAAACTCTTTACATTCGATTATCATGAAAAAAAATCTCAGAGAACGGTTGATAGGTACCAATGTTTTATTATACCAAAGGTTAATTTTTACACTCGTGCCACCAGCTTTGCTCAATTCTCACTGCCCTGCTTGACAGAAAAATATAAATCCATCCATCCATTCTCCAAACCTCTTTATCCTCCGCAGGGTCGCAGAGATGCTGGAGCCTATCCCAGCATTTCAAGGTACGCTGAAGAATTGGCCAGTCCAAAATCATTCACTTAAAGGTAGCTGGAAGAGTTAAACAAAGGAATGAAGGTAAGACTGTGATACATATTGTTCTTTTAGCGTGCGGATTATGTAGTAACATAGTCATGTTATTGTTTAGCTGTAAAGTCGATGGAAAAGAGGGGCAACTCTGAGAAAGATCTGAAGCCAAGCACCCACAATATTGCAGTAAAATGATTGCAGTTAGACATTATATGGCTGGGCAAAGTCTACTCTGAGTGGGCAAACCTCGGGGCTGGACGAGCTGGAGGAAAGGGCCTGGCCACTGTTGTGAGGCTGGACAGAGGTGCCTTTGTCTAGAAGCATCCGTTGCTTAGCAGGTGCTTTCAGCTGCCCCGGGGGCTCCTGTGTTCAGCCCTTCTGGTGGAGGGACGAAAGGAGGGTTAGCAAGAGGGTTAATGCACGTCTCTTTCAGCTTCCAGACAGAGCGAGAAACAGAGAGAAAGCAAACAGCTCTCTGATAACGCCATGAAAATTGTTCGACATAGTGTTGTCTTTTTTGAAGAATGCTAAAGTACCTGCAAATAATGTACCATATGTACAAATAATGGACCAGTCATTCAGTACCTTGATGTTACCATCTGATTCCACTGTCAGAATGACTGGACAAAACTGTCAACCCATTTTATTTGTACAATAAACGGCAATGACCATTCCATGACCGGTTTTAATCACCTTCTCAACTAAAAAAGCTTGTGACTTCAACATTAAGTAATTTAGATAGAAAGAGATGTGCATTTTTACCTAACATGTTGTGATGGATAGAAAGACTTTTTTCTAGGAATGGATCTCAAAAGCAAGAGTACCAGAACAAGAAGCCAACACTTCACACACACCTGGCTGATCTGCATTCTTGGGTTACAGACCTCACAGTGTTCCCTTGAGGCATTTTTACCGTTTTTAACAGGCTCTCGTGGTGCGTCCGTTGTGCGAGCGTGTGTAGGGTGTGTAATCACTACTGCTTTGAGATCTACCCCAACATTCATTGGTGTGATGTGTATATTGGCACCAGTTTGACATAAAACAATCTCATCAGCTTCGGGACTCTTGAATCAAACGAACTTCAGTTGAGTAATTGTTACACAAGCATATTCCATACCGCAATGACATGCAGTGGAGATATATTTCAAGCTGTGGTCACCACTTAAATTTGGTTCCTGTTGCGGCATTCCTTTGAACGTCACTGTGGAAAAAGCTTACTCCATCATTACGGCTCAGAGCACAGAGGAATTCTCAACATTCGGAGCCGAGTTTAAAGGAGAATGTGGAAGTGTTGTGTGACATTGCAAAAAACTCCTAATTCCTGGATGTTAAAAACCTCATCTATATCCTATGTTTTCCCACAGCTGTTCTGAAAGTCTTGGTAGATTCTTCAAGGGGTCATAACATGAGAAATCATATTTTCCTGAAACGACTGAATTCACTTTTATAAAAACGCTGTACATTTCAGAACTTCCTCCTCCGTCCAAAATCAGGGTGTCCACGGGGTTTTAAAAAGTATTAAAAAGTGATAAATCAAAATTGTCAAATTTAAGGCCATTAAAAGTGTTAAATGTAGTCTGAGAGGTATTATTTTTTTTAAATTAGGTATTATTTTTTTTCAGACTATCAGATGTCCTATTTTGTGTTTGCGTTAGTCCGTATAAATATGGGCTTTAGCTTATATGGGCACAATCAAAGATCTTTCATCTCTGTCTATGTTTGATGCTGACGTCATATTCAGTGGCTGGACGATATATAGAGGCTATATAACCCTGATATAAGTGATCACCGGGATTTAGACCTACCTATATTGTATTTATATAAAGCGTTCACAGGCAAATTTGCTTTAGCCTATGTAGATCTATATATTGCTTTTATTTCCCTTTTATTGAAATCAGGCAAACATAAATGTCAGGCAACACGATTGCTGGCTGCATGTCAATATCCATGGATCAACTTTAGTAAGTTGTTAGGAGTCCAACTATATTGAGTCCAACATTTAATTTAAATTGATCAAATTGTTAGTTTTAGTCGCATTTTCGTTGAATAGTTTCCCCTATTAAATCGAGTCACGCAACAGATCTTTTGCCCCTCAGTCAGGTTGAGGGGGGTTGTACCGGCGGGAAAGTGATGTCAATGCATTCCCTCTATTGTTTGGTGTGTAAAAAAACATCAATGTCAACTGGATGGGAGCTAATGCACTTCGGTCGCAAATGCAATCCACTAAACACAAAAATGGAATGTGTGCTCTAAATCTATTCATTTTTGTATGTTATAAATGTTAAAATCTGTGTAATAGAAAGGTCGCTGGTTAACACTTGCAATTCAGTGTCGTGATGGTTTTAAAAAAAATTCTGAAGGTAATAAAAAAAGGTATTAAAAAGTAGTAAATTAAACTTAAGGATTACTGTATATACCCTGAAAATGTGCATTTATGGAAACTAAGCAGCAAAAATCTCATTACAGACGTCAACAACTTACATATCAGGACATATCAATAAATGATTGTCAACATTTATAAACTATTAACAACAACTAGGCGATTAGAAACCCATCTGTCACAAAAGAGTATGATTATTATGAGAAAGTACCACTTCGAGAGCAAAATGCTGTGGTCAAATGACAAATAAGATTGTCTAAGATACTTAAAAGGAAAACTTAAAAAAAATCTACTTTAAACTGTGTATGCCATGTGCTTATAACCGCAATGTTTGCATTAATGTTGTTTTTGTATTAAAGAGCACCTATCATGGATTTTTGAAAATGACTGTTTATGTAGTGTGGAATATAGCTCTAAGGGAATGAAAACATCCTGCAAAGATTTATATCTGAAAGTGCATAGTATATAAAGTTATTGTCTTTTAAAAGTGAGAGTCGACTCTGAGTCTATGAAATGAATTGTTTTTGAAACGAGTCATTAGGTGTTACACCGTGACGTAGATAGATACAAAACATTAGCTCATTGGCCGCTCCCAACAACTGCGCGCGCAGACGGAAGTGATTCCGTTCACATTCAAATACTTCAGCTGAATCGCATCATGTCGAGAAGACGCTGTGTTGTACATTGCAAAAACAGTTCAGCCACTTGTTTTCATTGCCCAGGGACGAGCATGTGAAGAATCAGTGGTTAGAGTTCATATTTGCAACGATACCACAACAGTATGTTGTGTTCTCATCATTTTAATGACGAATCATTCAAAAACATGAATTCAAATGTGGATTCTCAAGCCGGTTGTTCCTGAAGGAGGGCTCAGTATCCAGTGTATATGGATCAGGTCTGTCCTCCTCCGAATCACAATCTGTAAGTATTATTAATGTTTGCTGTTATGTTTTCTGTAGCATGCACAATATAGTTATATTGTGTTGTGTGTGTTGTGTACACTCCGCGCAGCTTCTAAGCGGGGTAAAGTTAGTTTTGTTTTTGATATTCACAAGACATTCATTGAAAAATGGCAATTACCTCCTAAACGACTTAGCCAAATATGACTACGCTCTATATAATAAGCACTGTCCCTCAAAAGCTGCCGCAAAGTGAGTTTCGCCGGGAAAGCTTGCTCTTGACGGAGTTTGCTTTCTGGCTTTCTGACACGTTTGTTCAAACTATATACAATTTTCAACACTTGACAAGCTATAATCCTGGTTATAGGCGTTCCATTGCCGACAATCTCTGCCTACGGTTTACCAATAACAACTGACTGGGTCATTTGACCAATCACTGCAGATTTGCGTCTTTCAAAGGAGGTGTTTGGGAAAATGAATCGTCGAACGAATAATTTGGGAGTCGTTGAGCAAATCAGGTAAAAAATAAATGCATATTATAAGACAAATAAAGTGTATTTTTATCCTTGCCTGCACGTTAAACTCTTTTTGGGAACTCCCAAAACAAAAATAGGAACATTTCAAATTTTATGATAGGGGCTCTTTAATGCTTCAACAAAACCTTTTTAACTAAAGTTCACATACATCATGACTTACATCAAACTTTCTATGACAGAAAAAGTTCAAAATATATGATATTTTAAAGGGGTCATGAACTGGCTTTTTAAATTTTATTATATTGTTGTCTGAGGTCAACTTATGACGTTCGCTTGGTTTTTGCATTCAAAAACATTAAAATGAATAAGTAATAGGCTATTTTGTACCCAAGTTTTGAGCCTAGCTGAAAAACGCTCGGTTTTTATGGTCGTCTCGCTCTGAAGACTTGGAAGTAAACGCCCACTGCTGTGAGTGGATAACAGTTTTGCATATTATAATGAGTTTCAACTCACTCGTCGGTGTACGTGGGGGAAATTGTTTTGAAAAAGTCCAATGTTGTAAAATGGCAACCGGAATAATTCCCCCATTCATGTTCGAGTCCCTTTGTTGTACAATTCCTATCAGATCCATATAGACGGCACAGCACTGTTCTTTACTCTTAATCGTCTGCAAATCCAGTCTTGTTTACAAAACAATTCTCAGTGAAATGAAGCGAACAAACGGACAATGTTTTACCTCATCAGCTGGAACGTCATTAAAAATAAAGTTTATCCATGCAGTCTTGGGATCCAGAGGAAGCATATGCAGCGACTGTCTTCTTCCACATGGCATTGCCATTTAAGTGAAATCACTGAACTTAAATATACAAGCTTGATAAAAATCATCATTAAAGAAGAAAATTTAAAATGGCATTTAGAGGCTTTTGCATCTGAACTCTTCAATTACAGAATAAAACAGAATAAAAGAGAAATAAAGAGGGAAAATGTTATTCTTATTTTATTTTCTTATTCAACCTCATTTTATAAGGTATAATGGTTCTTAAAGGCTTGGAGGGGGAAAATAATGAATGTTCAAACTTGGCAGCTTGTTTATTTTTACCCTATCATATATCATGACATTTGTTGTATCGTGCATCAGGAAGCCAATGTGTTACTTAAAGGATGTTTGTAAAAGTAAGGCTAATCGCACCCGGTGTTTGCTCAAGTGTGGTAATCCATAGCTCAGTTTGCTGACAGTCAAAGTTCGTCCTTCTTATCATTGCCAGGACTTCAGCTCCTATAGCACATGATAGACAGGCATGAAACAGGCCACCAAAACACCCCCAATTCCCGGGTCTGGGTTCGAGCTTTTTACTTTTAATCAGATTGGCCTAATGCCTACAGGTCGCCCACGCAGCTTGAGCAGAGGAGACAATTGATACATATGCTTGTCCCTTTCCCCCTCCTCCTCTCCGGAGTGTGACAACAAAGCGTCTTTGTAACCTCAAGGAAGGGACACAGTGGACCTTTATCTGTATGTCTAGAGCATCCAAAAAAAAAAGAAAAACCCGCAAAACCTTTGTTCAGTTGCCTTCCTGTGAGGTCATACATATTACATAAGGGCTTGCTTCCTGTTGCACTGACCTGGTGATTTTAGGCTAGACGTTGGATGGTGTTTCTCGGCAGTGGCCCATGTCTGACAACCTTTTGTTGTTACGTCCTTTGGCAACATCCGGTAAAGAGCACATCTTTTTCCCTAGAGACAAAAAGAGTTCAAGGACTAGTTCACTCGCAAATGGAAATTCACTCTTATGGGTTGTAAACCTATGACGTTCCTCTGTTGAACACAAAAGCAGACAATTTTCAAGACAGTTTTCCATGCTCTTTCAGTGCGATTACAATGAAAGTTTAAAAAGATACAAAGGCAATTCAATGAAATCAAAGCAAGGTGTGTGCCTTTTAAACTGTTGCAAATTAGAGGTCATTGAATTCAGAATGAATGAGAAGGTAAATGCAACAAGTAGCTGATTTGGTACACAAGAGCGTACCATGTGTCCCACTCCCACAAAGTAAAGTAACAAGAGAAAGACTGAATGAATACAACAACCATTTGTATTCATTATAATAATTAAAATATCTCAGGAGCATAAATGAGAAAAACAAGCCTCACAAAAACACATGCAACATACTAACCATTTCATATGAAGACAGCCAGTCAATGTTACAACAGTAATTCATGAATTCTTGCCTCACTACAATGTCTCTTGTACCTAAAACAATGTGTTGCCTCATAAGTGCGGGAAACTTACCAATTACATTAGCTTACATACAAAAGCCCCAACTTTCAAAACTCTATTCTACCAACCCGGTCTCATCCCAAGACGTCATATAACTGACGTTTTGGGACGTCTTTTGACCATACGTCAATATTCGCCTTTTTAGGGCCGCCTTAAACGTCGGTAGATGAGGTTATGGGATCCTAACTCTACCCCAGACCTAAACCTAACCCGTCACCTAACTGACGTTAAAGGTAAAGCGTCAGTTGTATGACGGCCCGGGATCGCCATCTACCGGCGTTTAAGGGGGCCCTAAAAAGGCGGATATTGACGTATGGTCAAAAGACGTCCCAAGACGTCAGTTATATGACTTTTTGGGATGAGACTGTGTTAATTCTACAGAGTGCCAAACTCAATTGTATTTGGTCAGCCAATGTTTCACATTGCCTCTTGAATAATCCTTTAATTGAAGACGGCTAGGAAACTGGTCTTTTGAATTAGCTTTAGAGCTCTCTCCTTACTACAGTCTCATGCATCACATTATTATAAATGGCAAAATTACTATCGCACTTCCTTGAATACTTAATAAATGGGGTTATGTTGCTCACTTTCATTTGGGAATGACACTTTGTATGGCTGTCTCTTTCCACAGTACCCTTCAAGGCCACAAAAATGCCCTGATTGTGCAGTGCTGTGGGTCCCCAGGACCAGGATTGAAAACCACTGGATTAGCACATTCTACAGCAGGGTTTCTTAACTCTAGCCCTTGATGTTCACTGTCCTGCAGAGTTTGAAATCAAAAATACAACTGCGTTAAAACTTCTTTGTCAAGGATAACTCAATAAAGTTGCATTAAAGGGTTAGTTCACCCAAAAATGAAAATTCTGTCAGTATTTACTCACCCTCATGTTGTTCCAACCCCGTAAGACCTTCGTTCATCTTCGGAACACAAATTAAGATATTTAAGATATTAAGATCGCTCCTGCATACAGTCCGTAGGCTTCTTCATTTTAAAAGTCATTAAAGACATCGTTAAAATAGTCCGAGTGACTACAGGGGCTCAATCTTAAGTTTATCAAACGACAAGAACACTTTTGTGCGCAAAAAAACAACAAAAATAACGAGTTTATTTCAACTATTCGTTTATTTCTCCCTCTGCGCGAGTCAGGTTACTAGTTTAATAGCGTAAGCTTCTGTTATTGTACGTCACACGCATCACACACATGACCAGCGTCGGCCAATAGTGAGCCTACGTGTGACGTAGCTCTACGCAATCACACTACGTTAACTGACTTACAGGCTCATGGAGAAGGAAGTGAATAGTTGAAATAAAATAAAAAATAAAGTCGTTATTTTTGCACAAAAGTGTTCTCGTCGTTTGATAAACTAAAGATTGTGCCCCTGTGGTCACTTGGACTATTTTAACGATGTCTTTAATGACTTTTCGGGGACAGTAAGAGCCAGTCCCTCAAGAAGCCTACGGACTGTATGCAGGAGCAATCTTAATATCTTAAATATCTTAATTTGTGTTGCGAAGATGAACGAAGGTCTTACGGGGTTGGAACAACATGAGGGTGAGTAAATACTGACAGAATTTTCATTTTTGGGTGAACTAACCCTTTAACTTATTTCCATTGTGGTCCTTCATTTTAGAAAATCTCCAACCCTAATCAAACACACCTGAACAAGCTAATCAAAGTCTTTAAGATAAACTCTGCAGGACAGTGGACCTCGAGAGCCAGGGTGAGTTGAGAAACCCTGTAAAGCTTAGAATATGCTACAGGGTGTCTGCCTCTGAAGATGGACAGCCAGTGTTAGACCTGTCTTGCATTAGCAATTTAAATCTCTTCTTACTTCAATTCATTTTGCATACAAACACACAACGTCACCATTTCCCTGCTATATACAAAAAGACCAGAGAACAATGTGAGGTCTTAAACCTTTGTTTTTTTTTTAAACTTGGCTACTAAGTGCAACCTTAAACATCTCAAAGGAAAAGTAGCACAAATGCTACAGAATGACTACCTTAATGGCCAGCATGAACTTCATTCTTGAACTCAATTTCTCTTGCAACCTAAAATTGCCAGGTGAAGCTCCATCTCACAAAATCATGCTCTGTTGCCTACTGCGTTATAAGTACTGCGTACTGCTGTGTAACACCTTATGGATCTTACACCCGGCACAATGCTGCGCCAAGGGCAACGTAAGTGTATTTTGCTAGTTTTAGTCCGACGCAGTTTTCATTTTCACGTCCTGCACCAAGTTGTTTAAATAGCAAATGCATTTGCACACATTTGTGCACCCATAGGCTGCTGGTCTGAAAACAAGGTGTGTTCAGGCGAACTGTTGACCGGTTGCTATTTTGAGGCAACAGAATTAGACTGCCCAAATATATATGTATATATATATATATATATATACTATATATATATATATATATTAAATTTTATTTAAAGAGCACATTAGTAAAGTGCGCCTATAGATGGATCACCAACACGTGTACACTCTGCTTATTAAACACACAGGGATAGACAGCAGCACACAAACATGCCAAATATCTTAAATAAAAGGATTACAATGTAACAAATGTTACAATGTTACAAAGATTATTATTGTGTTCATAAAGATATGATGATCCGGCTTGTCCCGTAGATGATCTGCATGCGCACTTTTACCTTGTCTTTGCCTTGGAGACACGTTTAGTCTTTTTCCACTATCAAATTCCGTCATGTAAATAGCCAACGCATTCTCATCTTTTAGCGTCATATAGAACGCTATATGACAAAACGGCACTATACTACGCACATGGCACCCATTATCGTTAATATAACACGCGCTGTGATGGGTAGGTTTAGGGTAGGGTAGTCTCATATTACGCTAAACGATTTATGACGCCTTGGGTTCGTGTGTTATATTAACGATAAAGGGTGCCATGTGCGTAGTATAGCGCCGTTTTGTCATATAGCGTTCTATGTGACGCTAAAGGATGAGAATGGGCTGAAATACCACATCCGCCATGGCGCAAATGGCATTTAAAGGGAAGGGGAGATGAGACCAAGACTGGTTTAACACACATAAATCCCAAAATAAACCCATTACTCAAGTGAATAGGGACAACCCTTTTAGCGCCTGGCGCACTAACCATTTTTCCCGTTGTGAAACTTGTGCACTTGCGGCCTGCGCTTTAGACCATGCGTTTTGATCGTAAAAATTGGGCCCGATAAGTTCCTTCCACAAACTTATTGTGCCACTCAAACAACAATCTTAAATCTTTAATACAAAACACAATAGGGAAAAACCAACTTAAAATGGTAGATTTTAGAATGAGGCTACTTTGGCACCCAAAGTCTTGCTCGATGTAAGATTAGTTTAGGATTTTATTTTTTTTGCATAATCTGTTGAGCTCTTCTCACCACAATGTTTCTGACATCCTAAAACCAGTCTCCAGGTGGGGCGTCAACTTTGCTTTGCATGACTGATTACACTACTGGAGACGCCTTTATTGAAACTAACCAAAACCAGAAATCATTCACAAGTCCCAACCTCATAGAAAGAACAAGACACGTGCTATATTTTTTTGCACTTTGATTGAAAATGGCCAGCCCATGTTAGACCTTTTTTTTGCCGTCAAATCTTGAACTCTCTTTTGATTTAAATGTTTTTGCAGTATCTACATTGCAGTCTTTTTGTACTACAATATCTCTTGCACCCTAAGATCATACTCCACTTGCGGAGTAACAACTCGCAACCTCAGCATTGCCCTGCTGCTTAGCATCTTTCAAGCACTGCGCACTGACAGTTTGGTCACCAGAGCTGCTATCAACACCACAGGATAAAGGTGAGGCTTAGGCGAAAAACCTCACAACCACAATATAGCATCCATATAATTTTAGGTGAATGTTTTAAATCTGTATCATAAAATATGTATATGTAATAGATTCAAGCTAGTAAGAGCTGTATGACCTGACCTGAGGCATGCTAGCGACTTATGTTAGCATTTTAGCGTCCCGCCTCCCATGCCAGAGACGCCGCTTCGAATCGCGCTCAGAGCAGGTTGAGTAGGACCAGTTACATGTGGTGCCGTGACGGGCAGTGGGGTTTAGGGGAGTGAGCATAACGGAAGCAAGCTAGTAAGAGCTGTGCGGGTAAACCTCACTCCCCTGGCCTCAAGAGGCACACTAGAGACAGATGATGGTTCAAATTCTCGGAGCGAGTATAATATCTGCTGACTCTTTATTGTGATGGTCCCCCAACAGACATTCTACTGACTGTAAGTAACTTTGCAAGTACCTCAACTTATTCTATCCCTAAACCAGTCTACCAATACTCTAATAACACTCTAATGAGAGTTAGTAGACATGTAAGTGCAACGATACTTATAGTCTACATAATAAAAGGGACCATCAAAATAAAGTGAAATTCAAGTTCATCCCATTAATAGTCCCCTTTTTACTGTTTTTTGTAAGTGTTTTGGCTTTACCTCTGTGTTGCGATACAGTGGCCCCAAAAAGCATTTTTATACTTAAGCCGTGTTTCCACCGCAATTACCTGGAACTATTTGTCCCAGGAACTTTTTTCATACAAACTTTTTTTGCCCCAGACCGCTTGCTTAACCACGGACTAAAGTACCGGTCCAGGGCGGGAAGAATATGTAGTGACGTTGAACAGCGTGCGACTGCTCCTCCCAGTCTGCGCAAGCTGTGCTGCTTTTGTGTACGATGGGTTTACTAACAAGGTAATTAACAAAACGGCAGAATAGAAGCGAGCACCCAAAGCGTATTCAGAAAGCCCGTAATGCTAGATATAAAAGATGTTTGTTATCAGCGGACATTGACAATGAGATGGATGGGACGAACGTGCGCCATCGGGTAGAAAGAAGAAGTGGTAAGAACCAATAAGCATGTTCAGCGAACAAGTCCCACCCTGAAAATTCCCGAACTCTGAAAAAGTACTCCTCGCCAGCAGGGACTTTCTGGGAGGGGAAATTTTTACCCGGAACTTAATTTATGTCGCTTTTCCACTGCTGGTACGGCTCGGTATGGCTCAGGGGTGCGTTTCCCGTACAACGACGTAGCTCACTGCTTCACTACCATAGTACGATGCATCGTTGGAGTAATCAACTAGCTAGTCACGACTGTTTCCCGAAACCCACTGTCGCAAAGTATCGTTCAACCATGTTGTTTTCGCACGTGGTGGAGTAATAACTACTTTTAATGAAACTGCGCTAGATTTGTTTTATATAAATTACAGACATGTCATCTGAGGACTATTTCGAATTGTTCTCAGTTTCGCTTTATTACCAGACTCAATATTTGGCTCGTTCTTACATTGTAGAGCACGCTCGCACGTGCGCACTCTTCAAGCACGTTACTTCAAATCTTTTGAAAAACTAAAAGACGTAAATTCCATTTTTGTGTATGCTGAATAAAAGGCACCGGTTGTACTGAATGTCAGCTTGCTTATTTTGCTCAAGATAAGGATTTATTACCTCCAAATGTCATGAAATATAGAAACGATGCCTCTAACCACAGGTCGAGAGCTGTCGTTCAAACCACCCAACTTTGCGATGCTGTTTGCGAATGTCCGTTGGAACGATGGTTTCGGGAAACACCGACTCGTTAAACAATGCAGATAACGACGGAACTTGCGACCATAGTTGGCTAACGATGCTTTCGGGAAACGCACCCCTGTACGGTTTGGCATGACGCGGCACGGTTCGGCTCGCTTTGCTTTTCCACTGCGTGGTACGACTCGGCTCGACATGTCAGGGCTCGGTTCGCTTTAGCTCGGTTGCTTTTCCACTGCAGTTAGTACCGCTTTAAAGTGGGCGGGATTATAGACTGATAACAGCGGTGGCTGTTTCTGGCTATTTAAATCTAACGGGTTTGGTTTCTTGTGTCGATGTCTATTGGTCGCAAATACAATGACGCTGGTAGTCACGATTCTGTCTGACCAATCAGTGATCTGCAGTGTTTCACGTCACATTTTAGTACAGGTATGGTACGCTTGGAACCTCAACAGACCAGGTACCATTTAAAGCGAGCCGAAGCGAGCCTTACCGTACTGTACCATGCAGTGGAAAAGCGCCACCAGTGAGACGTACCGAGCCAAGCCGTACCGTACCAAGCAGTGGAAAAGCGCCAAAGCGTGCTGTACCGAACCAAACCGTACTGTACCATGCAGTGGAAAAGCGCCATTAGACCCTGGTTCCTGCGGTGTAAACACACCGAGTACCACCCCAAAGTTCCTAGTTCCTGGGGAAAGTTCCTGCAGTGGAAACTCGGCTATAGATAAAATCCACATTGAGATGACAAAAGATAGCAAAATATCAGACCATTATGAAAGAAATATAGCACAAATACACTTTTAGGTTTGTTAGGTTTACATTTTAACAGAGAACCAGATTTACTACTCAAAAAGATTTGGACACTTTCGGGTTATAGAATGTTAGCGGAAGATGCCGTGTGAACTCTGTGTTTTTTGAAAGCACTTTATATTATCAATTGTATCTAATATTATTAATATTCATTATCATATTTAATTAAACAATTTATTTATTTTTATGACGTATATATATCCGAGTGAATGGCTTTGCAAGCGAGAAAAAAAACTCCAGCCCTCGCACAAGTAAACATGTAATTGGAGAAAAGATGTTGCTGCAAGAGGGAGGGGAAGTTTTTAATGAAATCATTTATAAGAAACACCAAGTTTTCATGGTGACTTTAACACTTTTTCCTGTCCTTAAAACTCACCATCTTTATAACTATAATGAAGTAAAAAGAAAAGCAATGGGTCGAGGACTTGTTGAGCGCGGTGCAGCTGTCTTCGGTCTGAGCGCCATGCATGTATGAAATGTCTCTGCGGTCGTGTCGGTCTGTACACTAGAGGAAGTGTTTGGCTTTTGACAATGAGCTCCCTAGGAATGCACCACTGCCGAGGCCAAGTGGGCGTGTTGCACTTCTGATATCGAAAGCCAAGTTTGGTTGGCTCTGTCCCCTCCGGCGCCTGTGGGGGGCTGCTGCGCTCAGTCGAGGGGCTGTTTTTCACACAGCCCTCAGATAAGCAAGCCTTGTGTGTGTGTCTGTGCACGTGCGTATGCTTGCAACAGTACTTGAAGCATAAAAATCTGCAAACTGTAAAACAAAGACAGATAAAGTTAACACGTAATACTATGTTTCTAAATGCATGCATTCCTATTTTGCTTGTTGCTTCCTGTTCCTGTTGTCCAGCGACAAAAGACGGGGCTTTAGGAGAAAAGGTCATGAAGAATTTTTTTTTTTATTATTAGAACATGGCAAATTTATGGGGGGAATGTAAATGAGTATTTGTAAGACAACCCTGCTATGCGTTTTACAACTCTGCATTTGGAGCACTGAAAATCCATTGGGGTTGGGTGTTAGCACAGACCAGGCCACTGATACAGACCGGCAATAAATGGTGATAAGAAGTGCTTTCCGGAGCAGCAGTAGAGAGGGGAAATGATGCAAGACAGTAGCCCTTTGTTTTTAAAAGTTGCTCGCTTGGGTCGGTGCCATGGAGTTTGCGAAATTAGTGTTGCGAGCCGATTGGCCATCTCTGTCTTTCCTTATTTCTCACTTTTCCTCACCTCTGATGATTTTATTTGTTTCCTACATCACATTTACATTTCGCAGATACTGTATGTTTATCAAGGTGCACGATTCATGGTAACTATATTTGTTTTGCCAAAAATTTAATTGGTATTACAGTCAAATTCTGGTTGATATTAGGCGCCACTGACATTAAAAAAATAATAAATAGACTTAGATTTAATTTATTTGTTATATACCGTATTTATTCCATTTACATTTCATGGCAAAAAAAAAAAAACATCTATAGAATGAATTTTATTAAAACAATCAAAAATGAATGAGATCCAGAATGATGATTTAATTGTCAATTGTTTTAACCTTTTAAAAAAAGCAAATGCTGCTCTGTATCTGTGAGAGAATATATTTGCAATTGATTAATATATAATTGATAAAATGTTTATTCTAGTATATTTTATAGGCTATTTCAATAATGGTATTAATGATTCACTATTTAATAACACCATTTAGTAACAAGACTAGCCTTTAGAGGAAATTTTTGGGATTTTTTCTTATACAATTGAGACTTTGAGGCTTCTTGTTGACTTGAACACATCAGACTGGTCTATTTAGCTGTAGTTGTTGGCTATCTTGAACATTTATGACATTTTATGTAAAATTTCTTATTAAAGTCATTCATAAAAAAGTACTGTATAACTCTGAAATATATCTAAAACATATTAAGCATGCGTGGGAATGGCTAAAAAGTGGCTAAAACCACTCATAAATCCTTAGCAATAGCCCTGTCTAGCATGACTCTAATTTTCTTAGTCTAGTATTGTATAACATTGTTTTCTTAGTCTAGTATTGTTAAATTAAATTAAAAACTCTTTTTAGGAATTATTTGCTGTACATTAATTGTAGATTTTTTCTATCTGTGCCAGATAACATTTTGAAATATCCTGCCCTTGATGTTCCCATCGATCATAAGCTTCAATTCCTGCAGATTTGCGCACACACACACATGAACCAGAGGAAGTTCCATGAACAGTCTTACCTCCCAATCCCCCCTCCTGCCTTGCAAATCACTGAGCTTCACTCTTGTTTGCCTCTGTTGGATTGCATTCATATCCGAGCCTGGTGAGGGAGGGGTATGTGTGTGTGTGTGTGTGTGTGTGTGTGTGTGTGGTGGGGGGGAGGAAGGGGATGAGAATAAGAATGAAAATGAGAGGGGAGGGCATGAGTACAGCACCAGATGTGCTCAGGAGTTTTGCAATATGTCATTCGCAAGAGGACGTTTTCTTGAACCAAGACACCGTGGATGAGTTCACTTCGGAAATGCACATGCAAACCAGGCTCTCAACGCATACTGAATTGTACAAAATGACTGGATATGTGACTTAGCGAGAGCAGATGCCAGATAGAGCTGCTAGGAGAAAGCCCAGGTCGTTGATGCATGCATTGAGTTGGTATTAAAAGGTTACTACCCGTTTGGGTAACACTTTATTTCGATAGTCCACTTTAGACATTCTATAAGTGACTTTGCAGCTACATGTCACCATTAGAGGATTAGTAGACTGTCTGCTAAATATCTGCTAACACTTTATTTTGATGCTCCCCCAACATACCATTAGTAACTTGGCAACTACAAGTCAACTTATTCTCCTAACCCGAACCCTAACACCTAACCATAACCAGTCTAAAACAGTCTACTGAAAGTCTACAACAGTTAGTTGTCATGTAGTTGAAAATATACTAAGTTATTGTAATGTCCAAAGTGCACTATCGAAATAAAGTGTAACCCAAATGGCTGGTGTTTCTTTTGCTTTCACTCTGACTACCTACTAAACCTAAGTATTAAACGCTTTGTGACCCACCCTTCACAGATGACATGTATGATACATTAAATGATGTGAGTTGTCGAGGAGAAGTGTGCTATCAATCTTCTGAACAGTGAACAGATTAACGATTTACAAATGGTGGGCAATTACATGATGTTTCATTAATAAAGTTCGGGTGAAGCACGTTCAGAGAATCTACCCAATCAGGGGCGAGGAGGCCTATATATAAATAGCCGACTCACCCCTGTCCCATGACAGTGTTCAAGCATCTCTCCTCCACCCAAGCTCTTCACTCTCAACTGTTCCTATCCCAGCCAGGGATGGGGGGGAGTACACTGGACTCGGAGCCCTCGTCCCATCCAACAGGCCAAATACACAAACTCTTTACTCTATTCGATTATATGTAAGTGTGAACTAGTGAAATGGGATGATTAAAAATCACGTAGACCAACACTACCTAAACATCAGAATGTCATAAGCTATGTTTATGCCATTAAGTAATCCATTAGTATGTCTCAATTGGACTGATAAGGCTTCATGTAAACACCTCAATCGATCCTATTAAGCTCAGTCTGAATTCAATTTTGATCGGATTGGAAAGGGTGGTGTAGACCTGAAATAATCCGGTCAATAGAAAACAAATAAGCATGTAAACGCTGGAATACGACTAGTTTCAGATTCAAAAATACCTTGCAGTGATTTTTATGTCTCCCAAACATCCATGTTCATTTACGTTTTACAAACTGGTCAGGGACTAAATTTATGTAAAGACATATTTTTGTGGGCAAACCTAGAAGCTGGCTTCCCCTAACAAAAACCCAGTAGGATTTTAGATTATTGCAGAAAATAAGCTCTGTGACCAACAAAAATGTTCGATTCTTACACGTTTTGTTCATCATGATAATCTTCACGAATAGCTAATCTTGAACTGTAAATACTTTCGAGTACAAATCTAATCACCAACATCAACAACTAATAAACATTACCACTATTAAGCAACTCTTTCATTCTTTAATTAAAAACCTTTTTCCCTGAATGTTTGAGTTAGAATAGTTTGCAAGAGCACGACTGTAAACACAACGAGTTGGTGAGTTTACCTATTCAGCGTGATGACGTTTTATGTTCAAACAACCTTAGTAGTCCCAGTTAGCCACATGCTAGCCACCACCTTTTACAAGACAAAAGCTTTAAAAAAAATCCCCAGGGGGTGTTACCGATGTATACTATGTTGTAGAATTAAACTATTTTGAGCTTGTGTTCACTACAAATCTTATTTCAGGTCATTCAGGGCTAAGGAACCTTAAATGCTAAAATGCTAATTTGTTTCTAGGTTTTGGCTTTCAAAACGACGTCATCTCTGCAGCACTCTATTTTACTCACGGTAGCTGCGGATTAAACCAATATGTGAATCAAATTAAAGTTCAGGGTTCATTTAAACAGAAATTGGATTCATTTAAAAAAAATACTAGTGCATGTAAACATACTTATAGAGACGCAGAGGTGATCTCTGTTGGCCTGGACCAATATGATACCATCTAGAAACTACCTAGAACACCCTTGTTGTTACCCAGAAACCCTAGCAACTGTATAGGGTGACACTTTATTTTACAGTGCCCTTACATATTTACAATTTTATTTACAATTGCATGCAAATAACAGTCAAGCAAATGCTAATCCTATCCTAACCCTACAGTAAGTACATGTAGTTAATAAATATTCAGTGTTGTAGTCGAGACCACCTCACTCGAGTCCGAGTCGAGACCGAGACCAGAGAGAGTCGAGTCCGAGTCAAGACCGAGTCCATAGAGAGTCGAGTCCGAGACCAGAGACGGTCGAGTCCGAGTCGAGACCGAGATCAGTGAGGGTTATTACCTAATTTACTTTTATTTACTTAGAGAAATCCTTTTTTTTATTTTACTGAATTTAATTAGAGTTAAAAAAATATGATCAGTTTAGGGTAAAAAGGCCACATAGTAGGTGGTGTTAAAAGTAATTTTATTACAATTTGTCATGCGCAGTTGATCACTGGGCGTGTCAATCCATTTAAAGAAAAATTTTATTAACATACATTAATAATCATGAAAAATATTTTGAATTGAACTCGAGTGGACTCGGGAACAAGTCCGAGTCCTAAAAAAAAAAATGTTCGAGTACGAGTTAATTCCGAGTCCAAATGCACACGAGTCCATGACAAGACCAAGACCATTAAAATATGGTCTCGAGACCAAGTCCGAGACGAGTCCGAGTCTCGAGTACTACAACACTGTAAATATTACTCAGTACTAAAATATATAATACACTGTAACCCTGCATAGCAACCCGTACACCTAGAGAATGTGATCCCCTTATGTTTTGACTCAAAATAACATATCTGCCCTTTGACATTTTCCGTTATGGAGAACTACTCAGCTGCATGTTTTGTGCAAAAATGACTAAACACTGTGCAATTATCTACAGTCCAAGGAAAATGATTTCAACTCACTATTTCATGTCCATTTCTTTGGAAAGTAGCCAGCTGATCATTGGATTTCTGTTGCAATAATAACGGTTCAATTGTACTTTATTTCTTTAACTAAAAGGTCGTTTTTTTATCATTTCTTAACAAATGAAAGTCAAGCCAATTTCAAATTGTCGTTAAATGATCATGTTTTCCAACAGCATGTTCTGTATGAATGCAGGGACACTGAAGACACGACACAAAGAGTTTTATATTTAACAATATATATTTTCCGATTTCAATGTACATTCCGTTTTGACATAAGCTTTTATTCACAAACAAAAGTAGGCATCTAAATAAATACTATATAAAATAGAACTTCAAAATAAATATATCTATAAAGGGACATTTTCATATGTGTGAGAGATTTTTGTTTCTTTTTGCTTTTTTAAACAAAACAAAAGCACATTTCTCTTTTCTTTAATCCTCAACATTAACAATGAAGCCAAAAAAAATAAAATAAAAAAATGCAGAGAGTACAAGCACAGTTTGGAAGGCAGCTTAAAGTGGGTTAAAAACAATAGGTTTCTAGTGGCCAAGAAACTGTACCACAAAAAGACATAGCGTACTGATGGAAATATCTCAGCAATGGGTTGATAGAAGGAAGATCGTTCAATTACGCGTAGGCCAGATTGTTGTGTGAACAACCCTAAAATTTCTCTGTAGTCGAGAGAAATGTGAAAGATGAGTTGGGGCAAAAACCGAATAGGATGGAATGTAATGTTACTTGAGAGGGATCCCCGTTCCTCCCAGTTCACGCACAGCAGCTGTATGTGTCAATCAAGCACTGAAGATGTTGCACCATTTTAGGAGGAAGGAGGAAAAACCAAATGCTTGGCCACACTCGGGTAAAAAAAAAACCCCAAAGTGTTACTTTGAGCGCGATGAAATGCCGTTCCTTCGGTGGATACGTTTAAACCTACAGTTTCAGGGGCACTGAGGAACCGGGAATTAGCCTTGCCTCTCTCGTGCTAATGAGGCATTGCTAGCATTAACAGAGGTATTTTTATTGCCTGGCACACTTTTCTAAATCAAGTGCTTGTAATTGAAATACCTAAAACACCCTACCTTCTATGCCACAGCCACATAATCTTAACCCCCACCCGCCCCCAGCCCTCCCAAAAATATAATAATTCATTTATATACTTTTGTACTGAATTGTAATTAAATTGTACCATGCAATTTCTCAGGACATATTTTAAGATAGCTAGTTTCTCGAGACTATTTACAAGAACGTGTAACCTGCATAGGTCAAAATCTAAGATATCTATGGTACATTTGCAACTCTTCTCTATGCAAGCTTCTCCATTCAGAACTACTCTGGCACTTATCCACGGGTTAGATTGCAAACTTACTTAAACACTAGCCTTATACATTCAAGACTAAGAACAGTAGTGTGTTTCTGCCTTTCTGATTTGTGCAACAAGTACAAACGTTGGAGCATGTGGGACTAAACGAGCGAGGTCCGAGTTCGGTATAAACGCGTGAACCGTGGGTTTGTGTTGAGCAGGCAGAAAACATTCCCTCGTGCTCCAAGACTCTAGGAATCCTGGGAAGCAGAGCACCGTACCTTTAAGAGCTTACTGTCGCACTAATTGGCTAGAGTACAACAACGCATGCTCACTCGAAAACAAACGATTAGAGTTATAAAATGGTCAACGCAAACTCCATGGTGCACTCCTTTGGCAAAATCTCTATACTCTACATATAACAAAAATATATGCGGAGAAAGCAGTTCGATACTAGGGCACGTCGACAGAGCGTTGTGTTTGGTGGTGGTATGGTGCGTAGTAAACTAGAGGAACTTTTCCAACTACAGTGAAACACTTTGTACATGCTACTGTACATAATACTGTGCTTTAGCCTTATTATAATGGTGATAGAATTGGCATGTTTAGTTTATTAGCGGCAGAGCAGTAAAAGCTAACTTTATAGCCTTTTCCCGTAACTACTGGCCCTATGTTTCTCATAGCTTATGAATGCTTGGTGTCTGAATTGCTGTTTTTTGACTTCCCCCCCCCAAAATACTTCCACCGCCTGTTTCCTTAACTCTAATCACCAAACTAGTTCCAAGCTGAATTCACACGCCGCACGTAATTCAGATGAACCGATGATCCCTGAGGTCATTGTCTACAACAAATTGAACCGCTAACATTTGGAAGAATCCTTATGGAAGTTCATGTATGCTATGGCATGTCATCGAAGGGACTACTCATGAAAGCTATTTCACCTATTTGCCGTCAAAAACAAACAATATGTCCCCACAGAAGATAGAAACATCCTGCCACGCGGTTATGGGTGGTCACCAATGTCTTTCGCAACAGCACACATTGCATTTAGGGACATCCTTCAATGAAACGAAATTACCTCCTATGTTTGCATTTCAAACAACAGAAGAAATAAAGCTCTATAACAAGCTTGTAAATGCACTATGCACAGAGATGAAGTCTGGTTATTTTGATTGTGACATGTTATCAGCTTGGAATTCGCTGCAACCTTTCCACAGTGCCAGATCCGGAGAGGGATTGCCAAAGTGTTCTTGAATGGGTGATATTTACTTTGACTTTTCAAAGCCACCCAAAGAGAAAATAAACATCAGAGAAGAGATCAGAATCTTTTTTCTTTTTTCTTTTAAAAAAGACGTTTTGCTAAAATGCAGCATTCTGAGTGTTGGCAAGTTCTTTTACTAGGGGCTGAACTGGCAAATACTTTGATCCCGCAGCCATTGTGAGAACCCCAGGAAAAGAAAATGCAGGCCTCTCCTCTGCAGGACTGTATAAACAAGTATAATAATGGTTTGTGCCCGTTGGTCAGTCAAACACTGCTACTGATTTACGCCAGAATACCTTGAGCGCGAGGATAATGCGTGAACCTTAAGTACCATGATTTTGGGAAGTACACCACTACTGGAGAGGGTCCTGCGAACTTTGCTCACGAGTCTTTTTGTACTCTCCATTTCTGGCACGTCATCACGAGGCCTGCTTTTCCAGCTGACAGGCCTTGACCTCCGCCACCTTGCAGGACTGGGTGCTTTTGCAGCGGCAGCCTGGGCGGCTGATGCCATCGTAGCACTTCTGCGAAAGCTTGGCGCAACCAGTGGCGGGCAAATAACACATCAGGCAGGGCAGCACCAGTGAAACGGCTGCCATGAAGGACCATCGCGCGCAACAGTTCGAGTGCGAGCAGGAGCACGGCTTGTCGGCACAGGAGCCTTCCTCGTCCTCATCAGTGCAGTGGTAGAAGACGCCCTTGACCAGGCACATGCAAGTGACAGAGTCCACTAGGTTCTGCGCTGAGCACAAGCAGTCTTGGTTGCAAACCCAACAAGAGGGCAAGGCCCGAGGCAATGTGCACTCTGTACATCGGCATTTGCCACACTTGTCGCACAACAGCACGTGCTTCTTCTCTACCGGCAAGGCCGTCACTGCCTTCAGGTTCTGAGTCTTGGAGCTCATCACCTTGGGTTGCTCTGCACCTAGAGTCCTGCCATGGCCATTGCCAGTCGTGTATGGATCCACAACAGGGGGGGGAGCTGCATGGTCCAGCAGCCGTTGGTCGGAGGAGGTGCTGCTGGAGCTGCTGATGGAGCTGGGCCGACCGCTGAACGAAATCCACGGATGTGTGGTGGCATCTGGGACCTCGCAGCGGGACAGATGAGGATGGTGTGGGGCTCCCAGCAGGACTTCCTGCCCCCTCGTGCTTGCCTTGTGGCTCGGTGGCTGTTGTGAGATCACAGCGGGGGTGTCAATGTAGTCATTCTCCAAATGTAAAGATTTCATTTGGTCAATGGGGTAGATAGTTAATGGGTGCTGGAGCCGTCCGTAGGGAACTCGGCTGTCCAGCAAAGGCTGCACCATGATGGAGGAGGAGACTCCAGGAATGTGGTGAGGAACCCTTGACTCCATCTGTAGGTTATGTTCCTCATATACCAGAGATCAGGTCAGCATTTAGCACTCCTGCAAAGATAACAGCACAGCTTAGTACTGAAAAGCACCCTGATAGGATTCTATTCTTTTCACACTTTTGTTTTCTTGCCAATAACAAAGATTGGTTTGTGTGTTGGAAACACCTACATCGAAAATAAAGGTGGCCTTTGCATAACAGAGCAAATTGGAGCTTGAAAATAACATTAGGGTTAACTGTAACTCGTAATTGTAAGTAAAAAAATAAGAGCGTTTAAACCTTCACATCAACGATTTATTTGTATCAGTTTAGTGGACAAGCCCACACTAGTGTTCTGAAGGGAGGGGTTTGTTCAGAATAAACCAAACACAAGTTAGGAAAACCACACATGGGCTAAATTAAGATTTACAGCTTTTTAAGTTACAAATCACTACAAGTTCATGAAGTCAAACCGGGATTCATTGTCATTAATTTTACGTATACTCATGAGTGTAAGGGTTAAATCCTCTCTTCAACGCAGCTGCACGTTTGAAACATTTAATCCAGGGAAATATTTTAGTTGGACGGTCCTGTAAAATGTTACACAGGCTATTTGTCTCTATATGTTTGCTACAGCGCTGAAGATAGCCTAACTGTAGCCTATATGATGTGGGGAAAAAAAAAATCAACCTGTTGCAGGATTTTGCGTGAGATTGAAGTGGCACAGACTGGATACGTTGCGAATTATAAGGGCTTCTATGCTTCTCTTAAGCAAGCTTGTAGATACTACCCTACTGTCGAGTCGTCTATTAAAACGACAGTTTATACTATGCTGCGCGTGCCTCAATTACAGTTTCATACAAAGCAGTCTACATTCAAACGGAGATATTCATTCTAGCAAATAATTACTAGAATATAAAAACGTCGGTCTCTGACTAATCTCCGTTAAGTGTTTTACTCATTAAAACAGTATATCGAATGCGCGAGCTGCAGTGAAGCGTCACGCGATGATATTCGACAGAACGCGAACAAACGAGCTGCTCGCGCGAGCAAATGCCACAGAATCGTGATACGCAACACGAAATCCTGTTGTTTCTCCGATCAAATGAAACGACGGTTAACCTCGAATCTTCACCTGTTTTACGCGTCTATTTCATTCTTAAATCGCATTCGATCCTGTCGTGGTTAGTGTCCGTAGTTAAATATTTACACAAGGCACATATACACCTAGAATGCGTTGCTAAAGAACGGCTGTATCGGCGCTTTGTGATAAACCAGCAAAACGACTCGATTCGAAACAAGAATATTAAACTCCGTGTTTTAGCGTTGTCTTTGACATTTGTATTATAGTATTATAGCCTATTACAAAAACATAAAGCATAAATATAAACATATATATATATATATATACACACATATATACAACAACATATATATATATATATATATATATATATATATATATATATATGAGGCTATAAAAACTAAACTAAACGAAAAACTCACTTGTATTAGAAAACAGATCATTTCCTTCCCAGATGAACAGATTATTGCGATATATTCCAACAATAGATAGATCCAAACGAAGCCACGAAGGGAAAAAAATCCGGAGGACTATCCGTGCGATGTGCACTGCGGTAAGGACACAAGTCTTCTTCTCCATACGATGTTGCAACTACATGAGGGAAATGGCTTTTTATGAATGGGAGGGTTAGAAATGTACTGCGCAGATGCTTTGACAGATTTTTTTGTGAATGGGAGGGCATTACGACTCGGGGGTTACACTTTTATGAATGGGAGAGCTCCGGATTTTACAGCGCATGCGCCATTTCAAGATTTCATGAATGGAAGAATGGGGGGCTTTTCGTCACAAGGGCAATGCCAAAGCGGATTACATGAAGAAGGCGGCCACAACTGCTTTAATTCATGTTTTCTATACATTGCCTTGTGTCTTCTTAAGGTCCTGACCTACCATGGTATTGAGGTATTCTTCTCGTTCAACGAAATTTAGTAGGATATAGGCTACAGGACAGTTAACTGCGGCGTTCATCTGTTATTGTTTGATATGACGCACGTAAAATTGTTGGATATTGAGATAACGTTTTAGTCCTAAACACTTCCGAGTTTCCTCATCACCGGTTAATTTGTAAGCCGATCGAGTGCACTTTATCCTCATTTTTTCCCTCCCGTATAATCAGAAAACAGGGCAGGAACAGTCGGCATTGCTTAAAATGAAGAAGAAAAAAATGAGAGAGAGAGAGTTTAGGAATCAGTTTCATTTTGATTTCCTATTTGATTGAGCTCGCGCACTGGAGTAGCAAAAACACGTTTATGACGCAGCAGCATGAGGTCATGCAGGATCAACAAAAGAACAGGATGTTGTCGATTTGTAACGATCCCACAAGCAGGAAATGTGTGTGGATTTCCTTTTTAACACCCCCTGTCTACCCTTCCCCCCACGGATAATTCCCAGCTTGTGGCTTGACTAATGCTGTCAAATGTTAATGGGCAGCCTCCACATTAGCACACATTTCCATGACAACATCTGCTTTCATATTAAAAACACAATCACATTTTTTTTTTTGATGTGCTTAATTTAGGAGAGAAAGGTTTTCATTATTATTATTACAGCTTTGTTGGGTAAAAAATATATATACTGTGCTAAAATGGTATATCCCTCTTAGAAAATAGAAAAAAGCACTTTCAATATTGATTGGAACCTGAGGGAGAGAGAGAGCTAAATATAGTACACGGTTTCTCTTTGAACACAGTGTTTTCCATTTGGTGCAAACGACCACAAACTGAGAACAGGATTATCAAATGGGGCAATTTAACATCTCCAATACACAATGGGTTACATACCATACCATGGAAAATCACTCTGCCAAATCAATGTCATATAAATCTAAAGAGACATCATGATTATTATTTTGTATTATTTACATTCTGCCAAATGGCATAAAAATCTAATGATGAATGATTTATAATTTATTTATTTATATATTCATTTATATACATTCTGCCAAATGTTACATAAATGTAATGATGAATCATTGATTATTTATTTATTTATTTATGTTCTGCCAAATGTCATATAAATTTAGTAATTGATTATTTATTTATTCATGTTTAGCCAAATGTCATATAAATATAATTATTAATTGTTGATTATTTATGTATTTATTTACGTCCTGCCAAATGTAATATACATCTAATGATGAATCATTGATTATCTTTTTATTAACTTTCTGCCTATGATGACTCACTAATGAATGTTTAATTAATTAATTAATTTGTTTATTCAATCACCAGTCTATTTTGTTCCATACTTTTCTGACTTTAAAGTGTTAGTTCACCCAAAAATGAAAATTCTGTCAGTAATTACTCACCGTCATGTTGTTTCATCCCCGTAATACCTTCATTCATCTTCTGAAGAGAAATTAAGATATTTTTGATGAAATATGAGAGCTGTCTCAGTCTCACTCCTCCATAGGCTGATGTAATTATATCTGCCGGCCCAGAAAAGTTAGTGAAACATTGTTAAAATAGTCTAAGTGACTACATGGCTCAACTTTAAGTTTATCAAACGACAAGAATATGTTTTGTGCACAAAAAAACAAACAAACAAAGATAACGACTGTATTCAACTTATTCATCATCTTCTGTGTGGGCCCGAGAGTGAGTTCACGAGAGCGCCACGACGAATGTGTGGGAACTGAAAAGATGACGCAGATGGGTTTCGATGTAGTGTTTAAAATGGTTCCAAAGAGTACATTTCCTGAATGTCCAAATCGTGAGAAACCAACGAGAAAATGTAAAAAAGCTCACCACTGCTGCAAAATGAATGGCTTACCTTTCAGACTTGGCATCAAATGATCGTGAGTGTCGTCTTAGTTCGTGCGCATACGTCGTGGCGCTCGTGAACTCACTCTGAGGTCCACATGGAAGAAAATTAATAGTTGAATAAAATTGAAAAAATATTTTTTGGGAGGTTTGCGCACAAAATGTATTCCCGTCGCTTCATAAACTCAAGGTTGAGCCACTGTAGTCACTCATACTATTTTAACAATGTTTTTACTTACTTTCTGGGCTGGCAAGTTTCAATTATTACAATGGGCTATATGCACGCATAAATTCCGCATTTGACGCAATGATGCTCGTCCATTTCCGGTTGTGGAGATTAAAGCGGAGGAAAATGGCAGAGGATTATGGCAGAGTCTTCAAGATTTACTGTCCTCCAGTCTTTGAAATGAAACGTACATACGTTTAGATGTAATTTTATATATAGTTATATTTATTTAATATAATTTTAAAAAGAAGCATAAACACAACGAGGGGTGTCTGTTTTATCTGTTTTTGTGACTAACGTTTCATTAGTATAACCATGGAGTATAAAATTCAATATAAATTCTCGGTATTGCATTGGACTCTACGGCGGAAGTTATCGAGCATCCCTAATGCTTCACCGGAAATACCGCCGTGCATAGAGCCCATTGAAGTGAATGCAGGAGTGATCCAGCCCTTAGCTTTCAAAAAAAAAAAAAAAAAAAAATCTTAATTTGTGTCCAGAAGAAGAATAAAAGTCTTACAGGGTTGGAACAACATGAGGGTGAGTAATAACTGATAGCATTTTCATTTTTGGGTGAACTAGCCCTTCAACCCTTGCTTTAGTGTTTAACGTTAGATGGTTAGAGATTTATTTTTGTGCAACCATTTAACATTTATAAATAAAAGATTATAGATATAATTAGATTGGTAAAAAATCTGCGCTGTTGCTTTTAGGCTAGACTTGAGTAGTGACCTGATTTAAAAAACAGCAGCCTGTGTCCAATTGGGGGGTCCCTCAGCTTCAAGCCAAGTCCACAGGAAGGAGCTTGTGAGAGGGATCTATGCAGAGAATGCCCGCCTTTGGAGATCTGGGCCTGTGTGGGAAGAAGGGGAAGGCCCCTTCTGGTCCCCTGCTGATAGAGAAGGGAAAGCCGAGCTCTTGGTGAGATGGTGACCCTCGACCCTTCTTCAGAGAACTGACAGGAGCGGCCCTGAACTCTCACCCATGGGACAAACTAGCGATGAAGCGTGACCTGTTGCTGGGGGCGTGGACCTGCCATTCAGGCCGCAAGCATTCTGGGCATTCCACGCGTCATTCCCCTTACATAGCAGACTCCCCCCTCCCATGAGAACCCAGTACCCCACTATCCCCATCACAAAGTTCCCATTCCACACCATTACCTGCATTTCCACACAAGCCTTTTCATAGGAAAAGGCTAGAAAAAAGGACTTGTGTCAAAACAGAAACCAGACAGGGCGCTCAAATACAAAATTTTGCCAAAGCAACATGACATCATGACTTTTGCGTAAACATACACTTTCAAGTCAAGTGGTGTGTTATCTATACGCATTTTGAGCTATCTGCGTGTATGTCTACGGCGTTAAATGTCTGAGTGATTCCGCGCGTATTTACACACCGTTAAATGTCCGAGCGAAACGAAGCAAAATGTAGATCTACATCTGGGGAGCGATCTTTTTTTTCCTAGGATGGTAGGGGAAGACTCATAAATGGTATTAACCCCAGTGACGGGTAGGTTTAGGGACGGGGTTGGGGTAGGTCATATATTTATATATACAGTAATGTAACGTTAAGGCCATGTGTCCACCAAAGCGTTTTTCCACGCGCCTGGCGTATGTTTTCCATTGTTTTCAATGGGAGCGCCGCGTTTTTAAACGCCATGAGCGTACCGAGGCGCTGAACGTTTTTTTTTTCATGCTGAAGCGCAGAGCGCCCGGCGTTTTTACTGGTCGGCGGGAGTTGAAAAATGTTCAACTTTGGATAAAACGCAGCGCTCATCACTGTCACTTTTTACCCAGCCGTCCAATCACAGTGGAGAAGGGGCGGGACTAATACCACACCGACCAACTGTCACAACATTCAACTGCTGCATATATTCTGTATCATAGCAACGAAACGTCCAGTGTTGGGAGTAACGCATTACAAAAGTAATACATTACAGTAACATATTACTTTTTGCTGTAACGCAGTAGTGTAAGGCATTACTAATCAATTTTCAGTAATATTTTACTCGTTACATGTTCAGTGAGGCTTGTATTACAGTTGTATTACAGTGTATTGTCTGCTTTTACTTCTTAAAGGCAACAGACTATGTGAAAGTTTTAAAGCAGTCTTTTAGTGCCAGTTCAGAGCGGTCGCGTCTGTAACATTGTTTTTTCCTCATAAATGCGAACACGAAAACTAAAATAAAATGAATATTTTAAGTTCTATGGAGACTGGAGAGCCAACCCTTCCTCATCCGATTTGCGCAGTGTAATTAACAGAATTACAAAAAATATATTTTACCTCCTATTTTTTTGTCACGCATGAATGTGTGTCTTTTCCCTAATATTAAAAATAAAACATAGACTGATATTTGTCTAATGTCTGGAGTCCTTTAAGGAAGTAGCCTATATACGTTTCAATAGATGTATTTTCTGAGAATTTTTATTTCACGTTTTGACTGCAAATGTCATGTCCTTAATGCTGGACTTCCCCAATTTTAAATAATTTATCCTCAACTAGTTTTGTGGTGTAGGTCTACGTATTTTATAATGTTAACTTTAAATAATACTAATAGCCTAGTTTAAAGATAAGGCAGCATTGGATCTGGACGGTAAGGAGAATAACGCTGGAGTTGGAAGAGGTTTGTCGCGATTCTGTAGGTTCGTTGATCGAGTCGTGTGGCGAATCGCGATTTCGGTTTCATATTGCATATCGTTACAGCCCAAAAGTTAAGTTCTACTTAGTTATTTTGGTGAAAGTAACTCAAAAGTAATACATGAGTAATGTAACGCATTACAATTCTGGGACAGTAATATTGTAAGGTAATGAATTACTTTTAAATAACAGTAACAAGTAATACCTAATGTATTACAGTTTGGAAGTAACTTGCACAACACTGGAAACGTCTCAACAGAAAAACGCTGCGCTGCCAAAACGCTCTCAAGCGCCCAACGCACGGTGTCTTCAGCAGAGCGTCTAGCGTTTTCAGCTGGCTAAAAACGCTTTCGCCGCCTTCACACTGGCAGTTGAAATCAGCTCCGTAATACGCAATACGTTCCCAACGGACGTCGTACTACACAGTGAAAAGCGTCGGACGCGGGTAGAACAAAAATGGCGGAGAGATTAAAGTTTGATTCTGTCAGTTCTGTATGATCTCTCTGATGAGGGTTATGCTGCGTGAGGAAAGTTGCTCAGGACGTTGACATGTCAGGTCGGCTAAAAAATGTGATATAGTGGTCAATAGTTCAATGTCTACCTTCAATTTAATTGTATTAACTGCCCTTATAAACGTTAGAAAGTCATGAAAATAAAAAATGACATGACAATTTATCGTTATAGAATCATTATTTATTTTATTAAAAGTTAATAATTCAGGTTTGTTTATCAGTACCATAGCAACGCTCAACTTCCGCTGGAATTGTCGGATAGGAACCGTCCGTAGCTTTTCGCACGAGTTCACATTTTTGAACGCATCCGGATGACCAACGGACACGATTTTCTTCGCACCGCACTCGGTCGGACCCGTTTCGGACCCATTCGCATGCGGTCTGCGAATCTCCATAGGAAATGAATGACTTCCGGTCGTTTCGCAGCCGCATCGGAGCTGATTTCAACTGCCAGTGTGAAGGCGGCGTTTGGTGGACACACGGCCTACTTTAAGTCAACGGCGTTCATAAACACGCTGAAAAGCGATTATGCGTGTTGATAGCACGCCAAAAATGGAAATACGAATTGGCGTGTCATACATTCGCCATTTCATGAGATCAGTCTGGCCAAAGACTTGAAATTTGAGAAAAATTGTGCTTTTCAGCCTCTTTATAGTATGTATGTTTGCATAGATCCCCACTTCCTGTGACAGCAGCTGGTTTTCGGCAGAACTGGATCAAATCAAAAGAAATGTATGAAGCCTGCAATAACATGCCAGCTGCTCTTCTTGTTAAACAATCTGATCTTATCTTTATCAAAGTATAGCAACACATAGACTTTACCATGTTCACGTTATAGTTTGTTTGCCCATTTCAGTTACATGTTGAAAACGGCTTGAATCTAACTATGAATCTGATCCTAATGCCAGTCAGTGCAGTTGGGAGGCAAAGTAGGAGGTCAACCTTCATGCTGTCCTCAGCGCTCCTTGCTGACATGAGAATGCCTGACCTTCATTAGTAGTGCATCATGGAGTCACTAACAGCGGGGAGCTATATTTGAGACCTGAATCAGCAATGCTGCCCCAAGCAAAGCACAGTGGATCAGCATTATCCATCCCAAGGAGGCCTTTGTTGACAAGCTATCAGCTAAAATAAGCTCCAGCTGGGAGGAGGCACACATTTCCATCAGCAGCCCACTTCCTGTGAGACAGCGTTTTTCTGAATGATGAAGGAGAAGTGTCCACACGTCCATCGGACATTACTCTAGTTATTTATTTGTTTTGTGAATAAAACTAATGAATGATTATGAGCAGGAGGGCTTTGAGTGCCAGGCCTTGTTCACACTAATTTGAAAACGCAATTCTTTCTCTCCATTTTGGCCTTCTGTCCATGCCAAGATGGTATTTTTATTAATGAAATCGAAGCTTTTTGAAGACGCTCTCCAAAGTGGATACATTTTTAAACACCGTTTACGCGTTGTAGTGTCGACTGTCAAACCGGTGGTATTCAAAACCGATGAAGTTTGGTCATGTGACGCATATTGTACCAATAGACAGTGTTGTAGTCGAGACCACCTCACTCGAGTCCGAGTCCAGACCGAGACCAGAGAGAGTCGAGTCCGAGTCAAGACCGAGTCCATAGAGAGTCGAGTCCGAGTCGAGTCCGAGACCAGAGACGGTCGAGTCCGAGTCGAGACCGAGACCACTGAGGGTTGATTACCTAATTTACTTTTATTTACTTAGAGAAATCCTTTTTTTTTTTTTTTTTTTTTACTGAATTTACTTGATCAGTTTAGGGTAAAAAGGCCACATAGTAGGTGGTGTTAAAAGTAATTTTATTACAATTTGTCATGCGCAGTTGCGCACTAGAAAATCACCAATCACTGGATGTGTCAATCAATTTAAAGAAATATTTTATTAACATTAGGGCTGTCGCGGTAATGGAATTTCCCTTGCGGTAATATTGAGTGGCTCAATAGCGCGATATGCAGTATTACCGCCATTTATTTATTTAATTTATGTTTTTGTTGCTATATAAATAAAGTTTACGATGTGGACAAAAACGAGGACATTTTCAGTAAGCATTGTAACCGAAACTAAACAGCGTCTACAGCATTGAAAAACTTTCACTCAGCGCGCATATTGTTATGACAACGGACTTTGAGCGAGTCATTGAACCGTTCATTCAACGAACATGTTTTAAAAAACTGATTCATTAAAAGAGATGTAAAGAAACAATATGTTAATTATTTCTAACATTGATGTTCAACTTTTCGAGGCTCAGCTGAGCAGCAATGCGTCGCATAGGCAACGCTGAAGCTGATGCTTCACTTATTAGAGACCCATTGATTCAATGCGTGACTCACTGATTTTATTTCGGCTTCCTTGTGCTGTGGGATGTTGAACAGTGCTGCTGACGCGCATTTATGGGAAAATACACGTGAAGAGAACGTTAAAATGATGATGCAACAAATATTTCGCTTCCCTTTGATACGACAAGCTTTTCACGACTTCAAAGACAGAGGTAATTGCACGCGCTCTGCCGATCTCTCTCATTCACTATCTGTGTGAAGCCTGTAGGCTACACATCACCATGATAAACAGTCTTGTTATCATTATGAACTGGTTTAACATTCAATACACATGCATTACGTTCAAAACAAGAAGGGTATAGCCTTATAAAAAAAAAATTGAATATCGCGGTTGCTGCGGTTACGTGCAATCCTCTGCGGTTGTCTTGTCAGAAGCGCGGTAGCTACTACAATATTGCGGTTACCGCGACAGCCCTAATTAACATACATTAATAATCATGAAAAATATTTTGAATTGAACTCGAGTGGACTCGGGAATAAGTCCGAGTCCTAAAAAAAAAAAATGTTCGAGTCCGAGTCAATTCCGAGTCCAAATGCACACGAGTCCATGACAAGACCAAGACCATTAAAATATGGTCTCGAGACCGAGTCCGAGACGAGTCCGAGTCTCGAGTACTACAACACTGCCAATAGATATTCATGTTTATACATATTGTACCTGTTATTCACTTCACACTGTTGCTAAAATATGTTATTTTGCATACTCTTCATATCGCCGTCCTGCAAAGATGACAGAAAATTTACTCACATTTGCTGTCCTGTGGCAAAACATAGCATTTTTTATGGTGAGATATTTTTTATGGTGAATGGTGAGATATTTTGCTAAGTAAAACTTTATTATTTTATCATCTCATTGAGCTTTTTCTGAGGCTTTATGCATGGTTAAATTTGATGAATTAAGCGTTGAATTTAAGCGAACTAAGCGTTTTTTTAAGGCAGTCTCCGAAAGATTCTCATCCACATAAAACGCCTGAAAATGCTAGTGTGGACGGAGAGCGTTTTTAAATGAAAACGCCGTTTTCAAATGTATCCAGATTAATGTAGACGGAGCCCCAGTCAGTGAAACAAGATTACGAAGTGCTAACTTCCTAGCACCTAAGTGCTCCTTTGGTATTTGTAACATTTTGCTTTGCAATCTGACCCGAAATGCCTGATATATTCAGAGTTTTTGCTGCTTTACTGCCGTTTCCATTTTGTTAATTAGCCCTATTGTCTGCTTATCAATCAGATTAGCACTGGGGTATCTGGGTGGAGGGTGCTGAGTAGAGCAAGTTTACCCAGGAGGAAGTGCAGGGCTTTGATCTCTGCTAATGAGCTGCCAATACTGCCCTCAAGGGCTACTTCCTGGGGCCAGCTGGAAGCCTGCAAGATAGGCCACCTGAAACAACACGTACTCTTTCCCTATCCAAGTGCCCTCACCCCACCTGCCCTTCCCCCAGTTTTCTTCAATGGTAACCCGTCCACCAAATTGAACTCTGTGATTATTGGAGATAGAGGTGGGCTACAGTCACCCAAGGTTCTATTGTCCCTAGTGTATTTATACACTCCTTAGCCAGTGGCCTGATGTTCTTGGTGACACTTAGCTTTTTAATTTAGAAAAACTTTTCCCTTTTGGGAAGCGTTTGCTAAATGATGGATGCGACATGCTGTTTGTTCTGTCACTCTCCTCAAGCACAGACAGATTTTTCAAGTTTGAAATGTATAGGGATTATTGAACATTTGAACTAGATTATGATTAATGAAAGATTTGTTTTTTGTCTGACAGTGTTTGTCTTGTATGGACGCTTGTTTCCGCCACTGAATAAAAAAAAAGAAAAAAATAATTAGACTTTTTATCTCACAATTGCGTGTTATAAAGTCAGAATTGCGTGATATAAAGTCAGAATTGCAAGATATAAAGTCAGACTTGCGAGACATAAAGTCAGAATTGGGTGATATAAAGTCGCAATTCTGAGAAAAAAAGACAGAAGTGCGACTTTTTATCTCACAATTCTGACTTTTTGTCTCACAATTACGAGTTTACATCTCGCAATTCTGACTTTATAACACATAATTGCATGTTTATATGTCGAAATTCTGACATCTTTTCTCAGAATTGTGAGATATAAACTTGCAATTGCGACTTATTAGGCCAATAAGGGGAAAAAAGACTAACTTTTTTCACCCTCAGAATAGTTTAAATCTCACAATTCTGACATTATATCATGCATTTCTGATTTTATAACACACAATTGCAACTTTATATCTCACAATTCTTACTTTAAATCTCGCAATTATGACTTTATATCTCACAATTATGACTTTATATCTCGCAACTCCGACTTTATATCACGCAATTCTGACTTTATATCTCACAATTGCGACTTTATATCTCGCAATGCTGACTTTATATCACGCAATTGCGACTTTGTATCACACAATTCTGACTTTATATCTCTCAATTCTGACTTTCCATCTCGCAATTCTGACATTATATCATGCATTTCTGACTTTATAACACACTATTGCAACTTTATATCTCACAATTCTGACTTTATATCTCACAATTGCGACTTTATATCACGCAATTCTGACTTTCTATCTCGCAATTCTGACTTTATATCTCGCAATTATGACTTTATATCTCACAATTGCGACTTTATATCACACAATCCTGACTTTATATCTCGCAATTCTGACTTTCCATCTCGCAATTCTGAGAAATAAAGTCAGAATGGCGAGATCGCAATTTCCTTTTATATTTTTCATTCTATGGCGGAAACAAGCTTCCATAGTCTTGTGAATATGCTCAACTATTATTTTTTTTTCCAATTAAAGAGTACATTTCTTTGTGATTTGAAATTAGTGCTATTGCTCTGACATGACAGCTCTCTTTCAGTTATTGTGTCTATGGGTCATAGAGATTTCTGCTTGTTGACACTGCGTTTTTCTTTGGTGCAAGCCGCTCCTGTCAACCCGGTCTCATCCCAAGAGGTCATATAACTGACGTTTTGGGACGTCTTTTGACCATACGTCAATATTCGCCTTTTTAGGGCCCCCTTAAACGTCGGTAGATGAGGTTATGGGATCCTAACTCTACCCCATACCTAAACCTAACCCTAAACCTAACCCGTCACCTAACTGACGTTAAAGGTAAAGCGTCAGTTGTATGACGGCCCGGGATCGCCATCTACCGACGTTTAAGGGGGCCCTAAAAAGGCGGATATTGACGTATGGTCAAAAGACGTCCCAAAACGTCAGTTATATGACTTTTTGGGATGAGACTGTGTTACTCCTGTCGCTCAGTTGACTTGGCATTTGAGTTCATCTCCATGTTCCTTCCATGCCGCTGACTGGACAGGGCGGAATCACGTGATTACACACACAGTAATATGTTTTTAAGGGGAAAGTATTAACAGGATTAAAAAAATAAAAAATAACCCACATAGGAAAATTGCGTAGGTTAGAAGTTCTAAATTTCGGTTTCGATTACTTTTCGATTCATCGTCCCAGCCCTCAGACAGATTACTTTACATTTTCAAAACCAGACATGTCCGTTCCATGGAATGTCCAAACAGGAGTGTGTGATTCTCTCTAGAACGCCCCTTAATCCTCACTGCTTCCAGTAAACCTCTCACTGTTGGGTATCCTCTCACTCCTTTGTGACCGTGGGAGAGGGTTGAAACAGAAAGCTCAGCCAATCCTCAGAAGCTCTGTTTCACATCCATTCTCTTCCCTGATCCAGCTCAGGTACCTGCAGTCCTGGGAAAGAAGCGACTGGCCATGTCTTTCCCCACTGGACATTGAGCCATGCTGAGGTTGATGGCGAGCACACAGCAGCCCCTTTCATGGGCGTGGGGACAGGGCAACACGGGACACTTCCTGGGCTGAATGGCGCCCCGACACTCGACACCTGGGACAGCGGCGCTTCGACGCTGGCCCGGTGCCAACCTCAACGAGGCACCTTTGTGCTCCTGGTCTCGGTAACCTATCCGGAAAGATCTCTCAGTGCTGGTTCCCATGCATCACTCCACTCTACTTCACACCGCCTTTGTGCCCAACTGGCTCGGGACTCTCCTCACTTCCTTTCGCCTCAATCCAGGCTATAATTGCACGGTCCCAGTGAAAAGCAAGTATGAACTTGAAAGGAGGGGTCTAACTCTTGCTTTGCGGTAGCCTTTGGGCTCGGGTCACTGAATACAGTTTCTTGTAAATGTAAAACCGTTCTCCGGGATTGATTTGAAGGCATTGTTCAAACACGGCCTATCGGGTGTCCCACTGTCTTTACTGCTGCTCTTTAAATCTTCCTCACAATAAGGTACAAAGTGCTTCATTCCCCTACATGAAGGAATCTCTTGTTGTGACAATCCACTATTCCGCTTGAAGCAGGACATCAGACACACGTAGAAAATCTACACATTTTGCTAGAAATTTGAACCACTGTGATCCAGGCCCATTAAAACGGGGGTGTCGAGCCTGTTGAGATGTGAAATGGCTAACCACAAAAAGCCATATGATGGCAACATGTGCACTGGAGACTAGGTTTGCTTGTTTTTAGGTGTTGCCTCCAAGCTCCGTGTGCGGCTCGGTCCAAACCCACCGACCCGTCTAGCTTGTCAGACGCACAAGGCTGTCTCCCCAGGATGGTTTAGTACATTGTACAAAGTGACAAACCCATCAAAGCAGCCGGGCCCAAATAAAAGGTCTTTTTATGACTTTCCTTCAAAGAGCGGCTAGGAGTTCAAAGCACACACAGTGAGAGCGAGTCGATGGAAAGTTCAGAATCATACGGAGAGGCAAAGAGATGTGGGGGTAGGGGGTGGTGAGGGCCTCAAAGGGGATTCAATATTGCTCATGAAAGGCCTCCCCCAACCTGCCATACTCTGTGTTCTCCTAGGCAGTAAATCTTCAACATTAGGTTATCATTCTCTTGTACACGCCACCTTGCCGCTGCACTAAATATATTGCAATTTCATAAACATATGACGTATTCACGGTATCTTCTGCAGCATATGGCCCGTCTTTTGAAGACGAAGCAGTCAGTGGCTGTACAGTTTAGCCTGCACGGCACAGATAAGAATTCAGCTCAGAGTTGGGAAAAATGATTTTGCTTCCTGCCCTCAATTTGTGCCTCCCTTTTCAGAAACAGAGAGAGCTCTTTAATTAAAAATGGATGTCACTTGTGGTAAAAAAAAAAAAAAAATCCTTATTTATGTGCATACAGTTGTATGCCTAACATCAAATGCATCTTTGATGTGAAGGCATGTTAAGCCTCAATTCGGTCTCAATTTACAACGTAATAATGTGAACTTTCAATAAACGCACAGCTTTGATGACTTCATGGCTGCGCTGCATCTTCTATTGTTTTCTGAATGCAGTTTCTGAGTAAGCCTTGCCATAGTTTCATTGGAATGAAGTGAATCAGCCCAAATTTATTTGCTATCATGCAGTGGTGATCAATGATGTATCATCAAGAGAACCATGTGTCCAGTTTGTCAATGTCCCTTCTACAGTCACGGGATGTATTTTTGATGAGTCAAGTGTAGAGCACATGTTACCCTAACTTGTGCGCAGACAACAATTACATTATATGGACGACTTTGGACAAGCGGAAACCCTAGAAATAGGACAAACTTACGATGACCCAAATCTGAGTATATGTGACGCTCAGGCGTGAGGAACGTGTTCGCATGCTGATGGGACAATAATAGTGACTGAAAAAGACAACTTGGAAATCGTATTCATTTTTTGAATAACACAAATAAGAGTTTAGAACAATCTCCCTCAACCAAGTCTGAAGCAAAGAATCAACTCCAATCAAATGCAAACTATGAGCATGTGTGTGCGGCCTCACTAATTACAAAGCAGCCTGAGTTTACGTTGGCTGAGCGACAGTGAGCACTGCGGGCTGATCCACTAACCAGCTGACAGATTGGCCATCCTAACGTTTGGCTTTAGCAAGTGTCATTCCATTCACTCTGTGCCGATACCATATCAAATCACCCATGCCATTGTAGAAATAAAGGTATGATTTCCGCTCGCAGATATATAAGGCAGGTATCTCCTTACCAACCCTCCCTTTACACTGGCTTTGTGCCTCCGTAGTGCTCCTGAAATCCCCCAGCCCTTTTAATCCCCACAGCAACAAGGGTCTGTTTCTCTGCTTTATACTGAAGTAGGCCTCTGAGGCCTGCTGTATGCCTGTTGGCTAGAAGCCTCCTGTTTACAATTTCCCTATTCCTGTTTTTAATGTTGCTCTGAGAGCAGCCACAAAGGGCCAGTTTTGTCCAGCATGAACAAGGGAGCCATTAGAACAGAGATGGAGGAAGGAAGGAAAGGAGATTTGGGAAGGTTGGGCTTGGGGGGAATCAGGTGCCCCAGGGGGGATTAGTTATCCCAGCTGCTCCCTTTGGGGTAAGACATGGAAGGCATTTTTATTTCAGGAGGAATCAAGAGTTAGGGACAGCTATGGATGCATTGAGGAAATTGAGGAATGATATGTCCTGATGACATGACACAATTATGATGGTTCCTTGCCACTGTCGCCTTTGGCTTGCTTAGTTGGGGACACTTCATATTCAACAATATTATTGATCTGCCGTCATTGACACCATTATATGAGAAACTGATCTGAGCTGGACGATGACATCACATTTTTCTCAAGAGTGGCTAGATATATAAATTAACTGAATTAAAAACTTTTTTATGACAAAAATTAACCATCACCGAACTTCCTTAAGCTGGAATATGACGCTATTTTCTTCTAGATCTGCTGTACAGCAGAATCAAACATTGTTGTATTATTTTCACTGACGAAGCTGCTTTGAAACAATCTGAATTGTAAAAAGCGACTTGACTTGACATAAGAAGCTTATCCACATAAATGTGTCATCTAGAGAAGTACGTGTGTTCTCGGAGTTGTCTTAAAGACATGGGATGATAACGCTTGATTTTTGAAAACACTTTGCTCATTAGACAGCAAACTGATATTTAATTTAATTGTAACGCTAGTTTAAAAACAAAAAAACTTAGCAAGTAGCAAACACTAGCTAAAATTTGAAGAAAATACAATATCTATCTATCTATCTATCTATCTATCTATCTATCTATCCATCCATCCATCCATCCACCCTCCCATCCATCCATCCATCCATCCATCCATCCATGTGAGCTGATTAGGGAAAAATATGCAGCTAAGTGAGTTTACTTTAATATTTGGCAGTTTCCCAAAGCTTTAGCTCTGACTATGGAAATACAGACCCATGGCTTTTCTCTGGTCCTATCTATGGAAGAATTCTCCAGGGTAACCCCGGACTGGCCAGCCCTCATAGTGGAAAAGCAGCATGAGTTTTTCTTTTCTCCATATGGCAGCCATTTGTCTCAAAGAGCTCTGTCAAACATAAATAATATGTTATGAAAAAAGGGGCAGAAAGCATTACTTCCTCTGGGATAGGATCTCTGGAGGTCTGGTGTCCTTCACATCCTTGTCCTTCACAGAGACAGAGAGCAAGAAAAGAGAGAAAGAAAGACTAGTACAGACTGGCTGCAAATGCACACATACAAGTCTGGAGAACGCATGTAACCCTTAATCAAAACAGGCCCTGAAAACTCAGCCCATCTGTTTGTTTGCAGTGCATACTGGACTCGAGCTATCAGGAAATGACAGCAATGGAAGAAAAATCTGCTGAAATATCACACAACTCAATCATATACAAGACACCAGATATCTGTAGATTTGACTGTTTGGCCATTTAACGTGGAACTCTAATGAGTCAAATGCTGCTGTTTTCAACAGTACTACTTATATCTCAGTGCAATTTGCTATTTCTTTTTTCACAGTTTTGAAAGTTTTGCTTTTGTTTCAAAGTAACTTCCTGGACATCTCAGCACTGATACAGGTGATTTTTTTTTGTTTTAAATACCCCGACACAATTAATCCTTTAACTCTATATCTATTTCTCCCTTTCCTTCTGTTTCTTCACCAGCCCAGGCTCAAGCTTTCCGTGAGTGCCGAAGGGATCATGATTAACATTCGTTCAATTCGCTGAGGGACACGCATTCTAAGCCCTTCCTTCCTGCTGCAAGTGGAATTCTCATTAAGTCATAACTACTTTTCAAGAGGAGCATTCCTGCTTAGGAGTCCCTCCAAGATTCCAGCAAAATGATTTTCTTAGCTGAAAATTAATTGCTGAAGACGACAAAGAAAGTGGGTCATTTTTCTTAGATCTGACACAAGGTAATTTATTAAAAGAAAGAGCAAGTACAACTGTCATGCATTAATGAATGAGTTCTTGTCAGGAAGTCAAATCTTTTCATATTCAGACATGCACAGTGTTTAAACTTCTGATATGTGATATCCATCATTTCATTTGTTAAAGTTGACATGAAGTCCAAATAGACCGTATTTACCTTCTTAATCCACGTTCCTATTCTTACTGTGTATGATGTAAAGTGTTCCGAATTTTTTTCAAGTTTATAATTATAATTTATGATTCATTTATTTATGACATTATTTGACATAAAATATAATTACTTTTTTTCCACCTCTGAAATGACTTTTCCCTCTCAGCTGATGTCACAAATCACTCTGACTTTTCAACCATCTGGCTCCAGTTTCCACTTTTCATGATCCAACAAATTCCCAATGGATAAAATCAAGCCCCGCCCTAAATTTTGTTTCTGTGATTATACACTCACCTAAAGGATTATTAGGAACACCTGTTCAATTTCTCATTAATGCAGTTAGCTAATCAACCAATCACATGGCAGTTGCTTCAATGCATTTAGGGGTGTGGTCCTGGTCAAGACAATCTCCTGAACTCCAAACTGAATGTCAGAATGGGAAAGAAAGGTGATTTAAGCAATTTTGAGCGTGGCATGGTTGTTGGTGCCAGGCGAGCCGGTCTGAGTATTTCACAATCTGTTCAGTTACTGGGATTTTCACGCAAAACCATCTCTAGGGTTTACAAAGAATGGTGCAAAAAGGGAAAAAACATCCGTTATGCGTGAGTCCTGTGGGCGAAAATGCCTTGTTGATGCTAGAGGTCAGAGGAGAATGGGCCGACCGATTCAAGCTGATGGAAGAGAAACTTTGACTGAAATAACCACTCGTTACAACCGAGGTATGCAGCAAAGCATTTGTGGAGCCACAACACGCACAACCTTGAGGAGGATGGGCTACAACAGCAGAAGACCCCACCCGGTACCACTTATATCCACTACAAATAGAAAAAAGAGGCTACAATTTGCAAGAGCTCACCAAAATTGGAATTGGAAAAATGTTGCCTGGTCTGATGAGTCTCGATTTCTTTTGAGACATTCAGATAGTAGAGTCAGAATTTGGTTTAAACAGAATGAGAACATGGATCCATCATGCCTTGTTACCACTGTGCAGGCTGGTGGTGGTGGTGTAATGGTGTGGGGGATGTTTTAATGGCAAACTTTAAGCCACTTAGTGCCAATTGGGCATCGTTTAAATGCCACGGCCTACCTGAGCATTGTTTCTGACCATGTCCATCCCTTTATGGCCACCATGTACCCATCCTCTGATGGCTACTTCCAGTAGGATAATGCCCCAGACAGCAAACTGACATTGAATCAACGTGGAAACGACGTCTCTCATGACATTGAAACAACGTTGATTTTGCTCATCGAATTAACGTTGAACCAACGTCAGACGCGGCATTCTTCAAAGCTAAATGAAAATCGAAAATTGGTTTGCTTTCATAACGTTGAAACAACGCGTTGATTTCAAGTTGATTTTCCGTTAGTTTTGAAAGAATGACGCGTCTGACGTTGGTTCAACGTTAATTCGATGAGCAAAACAATGTCAGATCAACGTTGTTTCGATGTCATATTTCCACGTTGATTCAACGTCAGTTTGCTATCTGGGGCACCATCTCACAAAGCTTGAATCATTTCAAATTGGTTTCTTGAACATGACAATGAGTTCACTGTACTAAAATGGCCCCCACAGTCACCAGATCTCAACCCAATAGAGCATCTTTGGGATGTGGTGGAACGGGAGCTTCGTGTCCTGGATGTACATCCCACAAATCTCCATCAACTGTAAGATGCTTTCCTATCAATATGGGCCAACATTTCTAAAGAATGCTTTCAACACAATCAATGCCACGTAGAATTAAGGAAGTTCTGAAGGCGAAAGGGGGTCAAACACAGTATTAGTATGGTGTTCCTAAAATCCTTTAGGTGAGAGTATGGTTTCTCTTGGAAATACGTCAGATTCCAAAAGTAAAATTGGTTGCAAAGAGGCTGGGGGGCAGGGTTTGCAGTTTTCCTCTTGCCGACGAACGAATGATTACCTGCATAAAGTAGTTTGGCCATTGAAAACAGAGAAAATAACTGATGGAGCCGCCCGTCCCTATTCCTTTGGCCCTGCAGGGCTGGGCACAGGCCTTCTCGCTCTTACCTGGGCTGAATGGCTCTGACTGGGGTAACTGAAATTGGGTGCCCCCCTACTTGACTCATTTAGTAATTTGTCTGGCTCTTTTCCTTCTTCCCTACAGCTTGTAAAATGATCCAGCAACTTAATTCCCCCGTTCCCCAAAAAAGATGGATGCTAATTCTGTAGGAGAAGGAGAGGAAAGGGCCCTCGGCACTTAAAATCAACCCTTAAAACCAAAAGACTGAAGGCAACCTCTTCATGTAAGAGGGCCTCTCACAAACACACATGCATGTGAAATCTCATGGCACATATTAAAGATCCCTGAGTCTTTACAGTTTACACAACATTTTCCTTGCAAAAAGTTACTGTGGTGGTACTATATGGTGTCAAATTATGATACCATGATATGGAATACCGTATTCATATACCATGGCATTTACGTGTTACTCCAAATGCTTTCATGTTTAAAAAATCATAATATGTTCTTCTAGTTCCCACAGGATAGTTCAACCCAAAAAAATACTGTCATCATTTACTCACCCTCAAGTTGTTCCAAACCCGTATGAATATTCTTCTTCTGTTGAACACAAAAGAAGATATTTTTGAAGAATGTTGGTAATCAAAAAGTTGACGGTAGCCATTTACTTATAGGAAAAAAATACTATGGAAGTTAATGGCTATTGTCAACTGTTTGATTACCAACATTCTTCAAAAATATCTTCTTTTGAGTTTAACGGGTTTGAAACAAGGTGAGTAAATGATGACAAAATAAAAAATCGCTACCCCTTTCCTTACTAAACCCATGGTATTACCATGCAAACATATCCATGGTAATTATTTATGTGGTTTATCACCATCATAAAAAAAGTCAGAGTTGGTCTTGGAGAAAAATTTCACAGAAATAATGTGATAGTGATAGATGCATTGTCACTGTAATCTTTTTTTGTCTGAAATATTTGCTGTCAGCAGATCGAGTAGCGGTTTTATCCCGCTCCCAGCCATGGTGCATCCATGCTGGCCGCCGCTTTGCTGATGTGAAGTGGTGCCGGGGACCGGAGGCACACTTCTAGACTTGTGGATGAGGCAGAAAATGCATTATGGTCTGTTATGGTTGGCTGATCGCTCCCATTCAAACAGTGAGCTGCTCACAAAAGGGCCAGGGCCGAGTTCAAATAATGGATCGACTCCCACCCTGTCCGCCCCATTTAGATGATCACGAGGCACTTTTGGTGGAATCCGTGCCCCGTATCCTGGTCTTGTTGTTGCATACTGGTGATGAACAGCAGGCCTATTGGTTGGACTTCCTGTGTTTCAAAGAGTGTGTTGCTGACCATCAGGAAGGCAATCCTGAAAGGCGGAACATGGATGCAGGGTTGCTCATTCAGATGGAGAGGAGCCCTTGGGGAGGGGAAGTTGGGGATTTACTTCAAAGCATCCACAGACAACTTTTCACAGGGTTTAGAAGCAATGGCATGCATGTACCAGTCGAGCAGGTCTCATTAAGTGTGTCCCTCGCAGCCAAAACTAGCTGATAAGACTTGTTCTCTTCTCTAAGTTCATGCTAACTACAGACACTTGACTTTTTGTGAAAATTATACTTAAGTCCTTTGGGTTGGGGGGTGGGGTGACACAACAAAAGCACAACAAAGTGGTAGTTCTGCCACAGCAAAGAAATACAGTAAGTGGAAAAGAATTTGGTTTCCGATCTTCCATTTGTCTACAGATTTAACTCGGAAAACAAACAATATACGTGCAAGGGTATTCTGTTGAGTGGCCTCATTCAATTTCAATTCCTCTTTTATTTGTTGCTTGTCTAAAGGTTTCTCTGATGGCCTGAAGCCATGTTCTTCATTTATGAGACAGCTTCCAAGGCTTAACTTTAATTTCCACCCACTGTTTTGCTTAAAAGTAAATATTTTGCTTTCCAAATGTAGATGTTTGCTGAGTTGTTCACCTATCTAATAATGATATGAGAATCTTCTTTGTGAGAAACTCATTCATTTGTGCCACCAGTGATTTTCACCTGCTTGTTTTCTACCCCGAAATAGGCTACATCTAGTCTACATCTAGTAACGTAGTGATGTAGTACTTCTGAGTTGGATTTGAGACCGGTCTCGAGACCGATTTCTGCTTTCTCTGACTCATCTTGGACTGGTTCCTTCAAAGACTCGGTCTCGGACCACAGTGGGAGGAGAAGGACTCGTAATTTTCAGACCGAGCCCTCAAGATTTTTTTTGAGCGCATTTTTTTTTAATGTTCACATAAAAAAAACACACAACACGTAACAACAATGATACTAAAATACAATATTGACAGGCATTATTTGAAAATGATATCCCATGGTGCAATGCAAAGATACTGTTCTCAGAGCCATCAGTGTCTTCAGTCGCTGCCTGGTGTAAGTGGCAGCAAGATTAGCAACGAGTCTGCCATCATCAAATTCACCTTTCAGAACACCAAACCGTTGGGGACCATACACCTGCATTATATGACTGACAGACAAGAACGGTTTGACCTAAAATATCAAAATTTAAACTACTGCAGAAACAAAGACTCATAAATCTTGGATTCCCTTGAGGTAAGCTAAAACATAATGTTACCAAAAATGTATTTCAAAGTGAACTATCCCTTTAAGACGTTAAGATGACTGCTCTTAATAATTCCCAATTTAGCTTAGTCTGTAGGCCTATTAACTGGGGTGATATTAAATCATGAATATCAAAACTGATATTTCGGGACAAAATCTCGACTCGGACTTGCTCCGCGAAGACTCGGTCTTGACTCAGACTCGACTATATTTGAAAACCAACGGACTCGGTCTCAACTCGGACTCGGCCCTTCAAAGACTCGGTCTTGACTCGGATTCGACTGTCTCGTAAAACCAACCGATTCGGTTTCGACTCGGACTCGACCCTTCAAAGACTCGGTCTTGACTCGGACTCGGCTGTATTTGAAAACCAACAGACTCGGTCTCGACTCGGACCCGACCCTTCAAAGACTCGGTCTTGACTCGGACTCGGCTGTATTTAAAAACAAATGGACTCAGTCTCGATTTGGACTTGACCCTTCAAAGACTCGGTCATGACTCGCACTCGGCTGTATTTGAAAACTAACGGAGTCTGTCTCGACTTGGACTCGACCCTTCAAAGACTCCGTCTTGACTCGAACTCGGCTGTATTTGAAAACCAACAGAGTCTGTCTCAACTCGGACTCGACCATTCAAAGACTCCGTCTTGACTCGGACTCGGCATAGGTGGTCTCGTCCCCATTACTACTGAAATCCCTCAATTAAAAAAATATTTGTTGAATATATTTCAGTTCTCGCTGCAATCTGAACTCTGGTATGCACCCAAAAAAACAAACAAACTGGAGCAGTTTGACTGAAATATGAATGCAACATGGACCAGACATCTAAACAGGATGTGATGTCACAAAATGAGACCCTAATATGGACAGAATGCTCAAGAATAAGTTTCCATACGCTACACTGCCCATCGGAAATGCCATCTGCTTTCAGTAGATCTTCATTTGTGTGCAACACAGGAATTACGGACACTGTTTTGACTCTTTTACACATTTTATCAGCTCTTCGTCAGTTCTCAGCTGGTAAAAATATCAGCGTACAGCATTGTTTTGGATGTTCAGTAAGTTCAAAGTTCGTCCAAGTGAACCAAACTACAAGTGTGAATATATACGTATATTTATTTAAGCACTTGATGTCCGATATAAAATCAATATTCTAAAGCAAAACCAATTGAGAAACACCAGTTGAGTGTTCGTAAAGGGTTAGATACATTTTCAATGGAGGGACAGAAAACTCTCGGACTAAATCTAAAATATCTTAAACTGTGTTCCGAAGATGAACGGAGGTCTTACGGGCTTGGGACGACATTACACAATTTTCATTTTTGGGTGAACTAGTCCTTTAACCCAGCCCAACCGTCTACTTCTTCTGTCCTCTTCTCTGCTTCTCGGATTACAGGGCACAGGCAATGAATGAAGTTGATGTTATCTGGTTTTCCCGCTCTCTCGTCCGTTCTCCTTCTTTTCTTTCCTCTCGTTTACTGTACAGTAACAGTGGTGTCTTTCAGCTCTCGGAGAGTAAATGAAGTTGTAGCCGTGTGTCGTGGGTCCAGCCTGGAGACAGGGCTCACGGCCCACCTCAAGCTCTCAATCAGAAAACAGATAATACAGAGCTTCTGCTGGACACACTGTAATAAAGCGCACATGTGTGAACCAGATCCTCGTCCTCTCTTTCGCAACTTCCATGTTTTCCCCACAGACTTTTCAGGAGGATATCTGGTCAGTTGTTATATATGCTGTCAGATATGCCGACATGAAGGCATCAAGCCAGTTTTGTAATGGCGCAATGCTGGATTGCAGTATTGTGTAATAAGCCGGTGTAGGTTCATGCTTAGGTGAACTATGCAATAGAGCTGGTTGTTTTCAAAAAACTCATAATTTTTAATGATTACTCATAGCTGTACAGGGGGAAGTTGTTATTGTAGAGGTCCTATTATCTAAATCTGGTGGTACTTATGGTGTGGTGGTTTGCTTTTATTTTGTAATGAGCACTTTTGAGTTCAAGTTCAATGATTTAAACTAACAGGCCAACATAGAGCTGCTTTATCAATGTTCTGCATCATAGCATGGACTTGTTGATCTACACTTTTAGGGTCAATCTCATGAAAACATGCAGGTCAAATTTAGAAAAACTATTTTCTAAAAGTTTTAGAAAATAAAGGTTCTATTTCTGGACCTTAAGGATTATATGTCAAATTGTGGAATAATAATGTATTGATGGAATAATAATGCATTTTTATTATTGTTTTGAAGTATCATGCTCAACAAGGTTGCATTTATCTGACGAAAAATACACAAAAATAATATTATAATTTAAAAAAAAAACTGTTTTCCATTTGAATATATTTTAAAATGCTGCTTCATATTTTTGTGAAAACTGAGATACCCTACAATTCAAATCTTTAGTGATATTTAAAAATAAAACTTAAAAAAAATGAAAGAAGGAAAAAATTAATTAATACTTTTATTCAGAAAGTGCACAATACATTAATCAGTTGATAGTGAAGACATTTAATATGCCATTAAAAAATATATTTATATGAAAAATGTATCAATGTGTCCATAGAAATTTTAAGCAGAAATTATTTTCGACATTGATAATAATAATAATACTTTAAAACATTTGTAATAATTGAGCACCATTAATACGTAAGCTCCAAATGAGCATCTTGAATAATAGAATGATTTCTAGTGATCATCAAACAGTATCATTAAATCATAAATGATTGAAAACTAAAATAATTAATATGTATGTGTGTGTGTGTGTGTGTGTGTCAAAATACAGTAATAACAATGTGATTTTTCTTTACACATTATAGTTGCAAAAAAACAAAACAAACAATTAACAATCTTAATGTAAATGTCCACAGATGCCTTCATCAAAAGAATCTTAAAGTCCATTAAATCTGTACCTTTCATCAGAGCACATGTGGGCCAAACAAGTTCTTGACAGATTTCACTCTTCAATATGATTGAACAAATTTCAGCCATTTGACTGATAACATTTCTGGTGCTCCGCTCTGTGTCTTCACTAATGTAAAACACCTTTGTAATGTAAAAAATGTAAAACAGTCTCAAGCCTTCCTCTTCCTCCCCTTGTAATCCATCTCACAGCCTCTCCTGTCTTCCTGCACTCCCCTCCTCCTCTCAGAGAGGCCGAGAGTTAGTGGCTGATAAGGGTGATGTCATACCTCCGCTTCCTGGGGATGTGAGTAACTGTATATGCTGTGCTGAGGGGCACGGTGGGGAAACCTCACACACACACACACACAACTCCATGAATGCCATGTCCACCACCATTTCAAAGCTTTGCAAAACATTTCATGCTCAAACATCCTGTTCATCTCAAGACGCAAACTCACAGATGCACATATTATGGGTTTGGTCAATATCTCTCTCTCTCTCTCTCTCTCTCTCTCTCTCTCATCTTTTATGTCATATAAACTTATGGTATCACAACATGATCTCATTATTTTTTTGCAGGTTTTTAGATGCTGTCCATTTGTTCATATTGTGCAAATCACTATAAAAAATAATCCTGTAAAAAAACGGTAAACTACTGGCAGCTGTGGTTGCACAATACTGTAAAAATATGGTGTTACTGCTATTGTCAGCTACAGTATAAAACTTTAATTTAACAGCTATATGCTCCAACACAAAAACAGTAACACACCGTATAGTTACGGTATGATGCTGGCAACCACAGCTGCCAGTAGTTTACCGTTTTTTTACCGGATTATTTTTTACAGTGAACTGTAGAACTACACCTGAGAATAGTGATGCTGTTGGTTTTCTTTCCTAAACTATCCCTCTTTTATTTTCAAGTCAACATGAAATAAAATAGGGATGTGCCCGAAGCCTGAATCTGAATTCTGGAAGGCACTGAAAACGAGATATAGGCTTGCTTTAGTAGTCGGTTACAGAACATGTGACGAGAGTAAGGAGAGATGACTGACAGGATGATGTCAGAGGATTTGGTGCGCAACAGACCCTGAGTGTCATTGACAATATCTTTTGTGCGGTCAGTACCAATATTAATACCCAACTAAATAATTGTGAGAGAACGCAAATGCATTGAAATATTTTTTTTTCATCCCATCTTATATTTTTTTCCATCACCATGTCCTTTTAGGGGCTCTGTCGAATGCTAAATTTCATTTTTTTTTTAAACACAGTATTCAGCTTTTATATATATTATATATCTTTAAAGGGGTGGTTGATCGCGATTTCACTTTTTTCATTTTAAATAGTGTGTAATGTTGCTGTTGGTGCATGAACAGTATCTGCAAAGTTGCAGCGCTGAAAGTTCAGTGTAAGCAGAGATATCGTCTTTTAAAAATCAGGAAGTTTAATGCCTGCAAAAACGACTCAATTGGGACTACAGCTGGGTTTTAGACGTCACCAACCCATACATTTACATCAACCGTCCCTCCGGAATAAGCAAAAAAAGGGCATGGCCATATTTCTGCAGTTTGTCGAAAGTGTGTTATGTTCATCCAGCTGTCAGGTCTTCTGTGTTCGAGCTTCCCACGAACACTGTACTTCGTCAACAATGGATACAATTTATGTTTGATTATGTTCCTGAAAGTGTCGATCGTAATTTATCTCTCTGTGCTGCGCATTTTACGGAAGACAGCTTCCAGAATCTCCACGAATTCAATGCCGGATTCAACAAGAAACTGTTACTAAAACATGAAGCAGTTCCAACTTTAAAACCAGAGGCAGCAGTTGTCGGGCCACAACCTGTAAGTAGGCTAAGACTTCATCATTTTACATGTATTTGCATGTATAATTTCAGACATAATGTTTTAGTTTTATCAAATGCCAGCGCTGGCTTTATAGCCACTAGGCTACTAGTTATGCTATTTTGTGTCTATGACAAACGCGTACAAAGATTTTGGACCTGAATTTTGTATATGTACTAATGTTGTAAATGTATTTTTCATGTATAAATACTTTATGGTGTTAATTTTTGATTTGATCAAGAACATAAACCAGTGCCAACGCTGTTTGTGTATAGTAGCCAGTTAGTTCGATGCTATTTTGTGTAAGACAAACGTGTATAAAGTTTAAAAAAATAAATATAGGCAAATTACCATTCAGAAACATTTTGTAAGAGCCGTGTGTGGTGAGGTTCTGCTTGCTTCTCTTCATCGCCGCTTTCTGGCTCTGATTCTGGATCATACTGAGACTGCAGTATCGACACCATTATTTACATTTGACAGGACCACATATGCAACTTCGCCCGTAAAGGTTATGAGCGTGAATTTTCCGGACAACGTGAACGACAGTTTAGCCAATCACAACACACCGGCCCAAACTAACCAATCTGAGCCCACTGCCTGTTTCTGAGGGAGTGGTTTCATAGACTCAGGAAGTCAACAGGTCGTTCAGGGGACAGAGGAGAGCGTGGCTTACAATAAAGGTGAAGTTTATGAAAAACAAGACTTTTTAAAAAATAAAAACCACGAATACATGTTATATTGCACCCCATAAACACAATCATGCAGAGATAAAAAATCAGTAAACCACCCCTTTAATATATATATATGAAGAGTTCAGATGCAAAAGCCTCTAAATGCCATTTGAAATTTTCTTCTTTAATGATGATTTTTATCAAACTTGTATATTTAAGTTCAGTAATTTCACTTAAATGGCAATTAATAGGTAATCTTCATTGCCATTGAAGTGAAATTACTGAACTTAAATATACAAGTTTGATAAAAATGATCATTCTAGAAGAAAATTTCAAATGGCATTTAGAGGCTTTTGCATCTGAACTCTTCATATGCTTTTATATATATAACTTTCCAGTTATCTTGTACACGTTCAACTTACACAATTCTCCTAAAAGGAGGCATCAAATAGAAAACAATTCCTTTTGTCACTGTCAAATGAAAACCTAGGCCCTTTTAAGAGTGTAAACTGATATTTCCCCATTTACGGTACGGAAACGTGAGTCTACATGTGTCTGTCAGCAAGCTGTCCTGTGCCAAGTATCTCTTTCCTGTAAGAGATTACGGTCTTGGAGGTTTGCTATGTAGGTTTAAAAAGATCAGGATGTGGTCCATCTTGTAATTTACACCATGAAGAAGAAGAAAAAAGACATGAGCAAAGTTGCTCGCAAATGGGAAAACCAACCAGCAAGTGGTTCAAAACTCAGTGTTTCTCTCTTTGAGAATATCTCGAGTCAATGGTGTGTGATTTAAAGAGTGAACGGACAGAAATTCTGCTTCTGCTCCTCACAAACTTTCACCCACATCCTTTTAATTCCACATGCATACAAAGACGCAGGCGAGCAGTGATGTGTGAGCTGGCCTCCGCTGGCGGGGCCCCAAAGGCTCCTGTTCTTCTCTAGTCTACCGTGGAACTGCTCCTTTCACCGGCTCCAAAGGGACCTCTGATTAGAAATCCTTCTCCGCTGCCGAATCTCCTGTCCTCCTCTTGCCGTGGAGTCGGACAGAAAGAAAGAACTTAACAGAAGCTAACACAAGGACAAAGCAAACATTGCATTTCGTGAGCCGTGTCTCCACCGGCCTGGTGTTATTGGGTTCTTTGGGAAGATTCCGACATTACCATTTCTTCTCTGTTTAGGTTACAGCGATGTATACAAAGAGACAGAATACAAAAAAAGAACCTATTTTAAAACTTTAAAAATGCTGTAAAAAAATATTGTGATTTTAACAGTAAAAGATTGGATTCTGTTAATTGGTTAACAGAAAGTTTCCTATACGGTAAATAACTGTGATATATAATTGGTACATTTAATGTAATTTTACTGTAAAATACTGTTAAATTCACAGTTTTTGGAAGTGAAAAAGAACAAGTCATTGTATAATTTACAGTTAAAAAATGTTTCCTGCGTGACACTTTACATTTAATGTAATGTTTTTAATTTACATTTACATTTAATTTAATGTTTTTTTCTAATCAGTTATGTGCATTACCCAGATAGCAAACTGACATTGAATCAACGTGGAAATATGACATCGAAACAACGTTGATCTGACATTGTTTTGCTCATCGAATTAACGTTGAACCAACGTCAGACGCGTCATTCTTTCAAAACTAACGGAAAATCAACTTGAAATCAACGCGTTGTTTCAACGTTATGAAAGCAAACCAATTTTCGATTTCATTTAGCTTTGAAGAATGCCGCGTCTGACGTTGGTTCAACGTTAATTCGATGAGCAAAATCAACGTTGTTTCAATGTCATGAGAGACGTCGTTTCCACGTTGATTCAATGTCAGTTTGCTGTCTGGGTAGGGTTTTATGTTACATTTAATGTTGTTAAATTAATACTTAATGCATTTTTTAAATTTCAACATGTTACCATGATGGTGTTTCATGTTTGTGTGAATGACACTGTGCAGCTTAGTTGTTTAAACTTTGAAGAGCTCAATAGACTCTTATTGCTGCTGTGATTGTTGGCTGTCAGTTTATTACAATTGAACAAAACAGATATTAATGCTTCAAAAGGTCAGTAAATTAACATTAGTTCAGATAATGGAATATGGTTTATTGCTGTAAAATTAAATATGGTGGAAAGTCTGTAAAACCTAAAATGTTGCTACCATATTTTTAACAGGAAAACTCTGGTAACCACAGCTGCTTGTTTTTTTCCCATAAATTTAACAGATTTTTTTTTTTTTTTACGGTTCTGCTTTGCTGTTGTCTCGACACTCAATGCGTCACTTGTTTTCCGTCAGCTGTGCTCAAGAATCAACACCGCCATAGAAAAAGACCATCAGTGTGCCAATAAATAGTGATGGAAGCTTTGAATCGTTTGCGAATCATTTCGAATCGGCGATTCAAGCAAACAAAGTCATGTGATTTCAGTAAACGAGGCTTGCATGTTTAAATGATTTGAAATTGTATCACCACTAGGGGCGATCTCATGAACCAGTCAATTTAAAGCCTTAAAAAACAAGCAAAAAAAATTAAATTGTATTTAACACCTTCAACAAAACGTTTGCAATTTTACAATAAAAACTTTTAAAAAAGGTGTTTTATACATGTGTGGACTGAGTTTCTGCTGCATTGTCACTGTTATGACCAGCATTGGTCACCAGTGTGTGGCGCTTCGAAACTACATCGTTTGGCGAAGCAATTCCTTCAGTTGATTCAAAGTTTCAAAAAGTTTTGTTTCACTGCTAATAAATACAAGAGAGAAGACCAAATGTGATTAAGTATGCAAATCTTATAAGAAAAACATCATTGACGTTAGATTTTGAATGCAGATGTCATAGGGTTGCAAAATGATTAAAAGAGCTGGATCTAAAACACAAAACACAAACACAGACCAGACATGATGCAGGACTCGAACTTTAAAGTGTAACGTTTATGAAAAGCCAACATGTACTGTAGCACACTGAAAATGATCTGACAATCCCTAAAATAAACCATTGAATGTAGTCGAGTTGAATTAACAGATTCAAACTGAAATTATACATCGAATTATGGAGAGTAAAGTTAAAAAGAAATAGTTTTAAATACATAGTTTATTGTTATATATTTGATTTATAATTGATTTCAACGCTATCTCACGACCAATTCGTACGAATTCGTACGAGTGATTAAAAAGTGTCGAATTCGTACTAATTCATACGACCTCACTCGTACAAATTCGTACGATTTTTCTAAACCCACGTGATGAGTAGGTTTAGGGGTGGGGTCAGGGGTCATTTGTATGAATTTATACGAATTGGCCAACTCGTAAAATATGTACGATTTAGCAAAAAAAGTGAGGTCGTACGAATTGTTACGAAATAGCCACCTCGTAAAATTCGTACGAATTCCAGTGAGATGGGGTTGTTGATTTATATATATGTACAGTATATGTGCAATGTATAGTAATAATTTAGTTGTTAGAAAGAAATTATTTGAAGTATACATTGCACACACATCTATGAAATGATCTACAAACAAAATTTGCATGGAGTTTGAGCTGAATTAACCACAGTAAATGGTATAGCGAAGGAGAATAAAAAGATCTGCCTTCCAAGCACTGTGAAAACAAACAGTCACAGAGGAGTAACAAGAAAAAGATTACTGAGAAGACAAATAGGGAGAACGAGATTTCTCAGGATCCAGGGACAGCTCATCTCTCACACAGATCTGTGTCCGGAGCTCTCACACACTTCCAGACAGGAAGCGACACGTCTCCCCCGACGGCTCCTTAAAGGGCCCTGCCAGAATACGACCAGTAAGCCTGAAAATCCCCTCGAACCACCTCTCACCACACCCACCTTTATTACACCCCTAGCAGCCTGTCCTACCAGAAACTAACTCTCAATGCAATGCCAACAACACCTGCGGGTTTCCTGACCAACCCATTCCTGTCAATACACAGATGTGTGAACCATTTACACACACAGGCCAAGCATTTTCTGTGTTGCTGTATTCTTAAGCTGGAAATGTGTAGGATACAATTGGGAAATAGTGTGCCAGCACCAGGAGCATATCTAGTCTTTCACGGACAACATCAGACTTTTTTGCGAACCTGTTTGTCAGATTAGATCAAAAGAGCGATTTATTGTCAAATCTGGTAAATAGCAGGACACTTGCCAAACGCTTTATAGCCTATATTTTAGTGTGATAGGCTATAAATAGGGTGTGCTAGGCTATAAAATGTGATAGCACCCCCACCCCCATCACATATTTTAGTATCGTAATGAATTACCCAGACAGCAAACTGACATTGAATCAACGTGGAAACGACGTCTCTCATGACATTGAAACAACGTTGATTTTGCTCATCGAATTAACGTTGAACCAACGTCAGACGCGGCATTCTTCAAAGCTAAATGAAAATCGAAAATTGGTTTGCTTTCATAACGTTGAAACAACGTGTTGATTTCAAGTTGATTTTCCGTTAGTTTTGAAAGAATGACGCGTCTGACGTTGGTTCAACGTTAATTCGATGAGCAAAACAATGCCAGATCAACGTTGTTTCGATGTCATATTTCCACGTTGATTCAATGTCAGTTTGCTATCTGGGTAGTTATCTTTCAAAAGCTTAAACGCAAAACTAATTTCCATCGCAACTGTACTTTAAATCCTTGTTGTGGGATCTTTCCTCTAGTGGGCAGTGTCATGTTTCACATTTTTACAAAAATTTACCGCACTATTTTTTCTTTTTCTAATCTTGACAAAACATGTTGTTGGAAAGATTCAAGGTTTCAAATTAGTCCATTGTTCTGTTAAAAAGTGATATTGTTTCAGAAATTCTGTAATGTGTGTGTCTCATGGTGGCTAATTTTGTAAACAAATTCTCACAGGAACCACGATTTTTGTGATATTAACTTCAAATTTGGAGCAAACCTTGGTTAGACATGGATTTGGTTAGAAGTCTTAAGTTAAAGCCTTTTTAAAGTTTAGTACAGTACCACTTTACGCTTTAATCTTTTTTTAAATGGTTTCACGTCAGCATTGTCTGCTGAGTGTCTTCTTTAAAAGGTGACCACCCTTAGGTCTGTTTTCATGAATTACAACCATTTAAGTTCAGATAGTTCACTTTTAAAGGGTTAGTTCACCCAAAAATGAAAATTAAGTCATTAATTACTCACCCCCATGCTGTACCAACCCCGTAAGACCTTCGTTCGTCTTCGGAACACAAATGAAGATATTTTTGATTAAATTTGAGAGCTGTCTCACTACCACATAGACTGCCTAAGGGACTGGCTCTTGACGGCCCAGAAAGTCAATGAAGAAAATGTTTAAATATCCCATGTGGCTCAACTATAAGTTTATCAAGCGACGAGAATACTTTTTGTGCGAAAAAACAAACAAAAATAACGACTTTATTCGACTATTCCTTTTCTTCCTTGTTGGCCTGAAACGAGACTTCCTTAGATTTCCACGACGCATGCGCGAGAATTGCGACCTCCTTCAACTATTCAGTTCAGTTCTCGCGCATGCGTCGTGGAAATCGAATGCAAGTCTCGTTTCAGGCCAACAAGGAAGAAAAGGAATAGTCGAATAAAGTCGTTATTTTTGTTTGTTTTTTCGCACAAAAAGTATTCTCGTCGCTTGATAAACTTATAGTTGAGCCACGGTAGTCACATGGGATATTTAAACATTTTCTTCATTGACTTTCTGGGCCGTCAAGAGCCAGTCCCTTAGGCAGCCAATGTGGTAGTGAGACAGCTCTCAAATTTAATCAAAAATATCTTCATTTGTGTTCCGAAGACGAACGAAGGTCTTACGGGGTTGGTACAGCATGGGGGCGAGTAATTAATGACTTAATTTTCATTTTTGGGTGAACTAACCCTTTAATTCTACGCTCAATAATCGGGGTAACAGTAAACAGGCGCCCTTTAGCGTCAGTTAGATGACACGGGTAGGTTTAGGTCTGGGGTAGGGGTAGGGTTACACGCGATCCTAGGGCGTCATCTAACTGACACTAGAGGGCGCCTAAAGCGTCAGATATTGACAGCCCATTCTCACCCCCAAGGCGTCACCTAACTGACGCCTTGGGAAGAATTTGGACATGCTTCAATATCTGACGCTTTAGGCGCCCTTTAGCGTCAGTTAGATGACACCCTGGGATCGTGTGTACCCTACCCCCACCCCACACCTAAACCTAACCGCGTCCTCTAACAGACGCTTTCCTTTAGCGTCAGTTAGATGACGCCGTAGGATCGCGTCATGTAAGTGACGCTAAAGGGCGCCTAAAACGTCAAATATTGAAGCATGGTCAAAGGTGACGCCTTGGGGTGAGAATGCGTTGATATTGAAGCATGGTCAAAATGCTTCCCATGGCGTCAGTTAGGTGACTTACAATATAAAAGACAATACATAGTGCATACAACATATCTTTAGTCCCTAGTGTGTAAGCCAAGACAACAGTGACAAGGAAGGAAAAACTCCATTTAATGCTGGATAAACCTTCATTGGGTGAAACCAGGTGACCATTTCTCCTGGCTGTGCAGTTTTAGTATAGTATAGTGTGTTTATGTCCTGTCCTGCTTTTAGGACTCCGTGGAAGGACGTTACTCTTTTGTGTTTTGTCAGTCGAATCTACTTTTATGAGAACTACGCATCTAACTTCCCAGGAAGCATCCGATTATCTGTCCTAAAATTAGGACTTTGGTCAACATGGACTTTTAGGGTCGGGGGAGTGCTTGCGTGGCTTCACTCGAGACATTCTGTCCTCAGGAAGCTGCTCCGTTCCTCCTGCGCCAGACCTGATCCACTCCCACATCGAGACAATGGCCCGCTTCTAAAAAGGCCTATTTGTTTGGACATTCCTGTGAATAAGGGAATAATTACAGCAGGTCTCCTGCTCTTTCACAAGAGAGGATACAGCTCAAAAAGAGGCAATGAATGAAGGACAAAGAATGGGTGTGTGTGTACATGCATAAGTGTGTGTGTGTGTATCCTGCAGCATTGACATCGTAAAAGGAAGGAGATGCCTGGGTTATTCTTGGTATGTGAGGCATTCACCATAAATAGAGCCACAAGTCAGTGGTTTTTGTTTGTTGTTAGGTTAGACAGTGACTATTTTAATTCCAATGGGATTCTATCTAGAGAATGGCTGGAAAAGGAAAAAGGAAGTGATGATGGATGTTTAACCAGCATGCAGAGACCTTTTTTTTTATAGCTAACTGTTGTTGTTTTTTTTCATGAGAACATTACAGTTATAGTTGACAAAGGTATGAAAATTCAATCTTCATTGACACACACTGTAAAAAAAATATTGTTGGTTTAACTAAAAAAATGAAGTAACCTGGTTGCCTTAAAACTTTAAGTTCATTGAAATTGAAAAATTGAGTTAATACAATGAAGGAGATTGATTTTATAATCAGACACTAAAAATATTATGTTATCTGAACCACATAAATTATCTAAGTTTATGATAACAAATCGTGATTTTTTTTATAGTGCTGCTGTTCTAAATTGTTAAGATTTGAGTTGGGTTTTTTTACTAAAAAGATGGACAGTAACAATATACATAAATGTGAAACAGAGAGCTGAGGACAAGGTAAATAGGGAAAGTTCACCAAAAAAAAAAAAAAAAGAACAAAAAAGAAAGAAAGAAAATTCTGTTACTTATTCAACCTCACGTTTACCTGAATTACTTTTTTGGTTTCTTCTGTGGAAGCTTTCTTCTTCTTCATTTATTTTTCATTCTATGAAAGACAATAAGGTCTGATGCTGCATTTTAAACAGTTTAACATTTCTTTCTTTTGTGTTATGCAGAATTTCGAGCAGATTTTCTGTTTAAATTTCGTCACACAAAGCTTCTCTTCCTCAGTAGACTTTGAAATATATCATACACAAAGTGTACAGGTATGTACCATTTGTATGATACATTTGAAGGGATTTTGATCATGTTTGGAGTTTTCATTGTGTGGAAAAGAGCAGCGTGGTCATTCTGCTAAATATCTTCCCCATAACAAAAACAATTAAAGGAATAGTTCACTTCAAAATGAAAATTCTGTCATCATTTACTCATCCTCATGATTTCTTTCTCCTGCTGAACAAAAAAAGAAGACATTTTGAAGAATATCAGTAACCAAACAGTTAATGGACCCCATTGACTTCCATAGTATTTTTTTCCATTCTTCTAAATATCTTCTTTTGTGTTCAGCGGAATAAATAAATTCACACAGGTTTGAAACAACTTGAGGATGAGTAAATGATGGCAGAATTTTCATTTTGAAGTGAACTCCTTTAAACATCGGGTTTCTTAACCCATTCCTTAACATAGTCCCAAACCCCAATGACTGGGCTTCTGTGTAATAAAAAAAGTGATTACCATAACATGCTCTAAGTCACCCAGTTTCAAGCCAAAAATAAAAACTCTTTAGCACACATCACATAAGAGTGCAGTTTAGATGAGATCAGTCTTTCTGACGGCCACTTAATTATTGAAACTAATGTCAATATCCTATTTCCTGAGGATGTATTACAGCTCATCAAAGAAATGGGACAGGGATAAAAGATTGTAATATTCCATTCACACTCTCCTGCCAAGAGGGTTTATAATCAGGAAGTAGGAAAGACAGGAGGTGGACTTCCTGTTCTTCTGGATGGAGATGTAATAGCTTGCGCTGTAACACATCATGGGAATATAGAGAACGCATCCTGCCGAGAGCCTCGCTTGTGTTAGCGTGACGCACAAAGGGAGAGTACAGCTGCTGCCATGTATTTGTTATCGTAACACCGCATTCTTTTTTAGTTATTTCAGAGGGTGAGACTCTTTTTTTAGCCCTTTCCGTCAATGAATCGGTCAGTTGTGTGGATAAGAGCGGGAGGTGTGACAAATGAGAATGTGGTGGGCTAGCTGGGATTCTGGTTGTTATGGAAATCGGACTGATATCTCACAGGAAGAGGAAAAGGTGACCAACACACTGAGCAGAAAATACACAATGCATTCCCAATGAATACAGTCAGTTCATTTCTGTGGGATTGTCTGTTATTATTGAAATACACATTGTTTTATTTTATTTTATAAAAGGTTATGAAATAGGCTACATCAATCACTCGAAAATATATCTATTGCATCTATCATTTCTCGAATCTGGCAGGTCCTTTATTTTCAAAATAGTTTTTTCATCATTTGTTCATTTGTTCATTGTTCATTTACATTAAGGTGATTTGTTTAGTTTGTCCAAGCCCGTTGTCATCAGGATACCTTCACAATCCATTTTACTTCCTTATTCATACATATTTTTGAATATTTGATTGGTGTATGGTGGGTGTTGATTTTTTCCATCAGAAATGGATTGGATCGTGAAATGTGGTTAATATTTGACGGCTGGGAGGAAGGGATTGAAAAACACATAAGTTTGATGATGTCAGCTGAAAAGCAACGTCTTTTCAGATGGAGAGCAAGTTATTATGATGAAATATTCATATCGTTGAATCACCAAGAAGATATTATCGCAATGATTAAAAATCGTGTTTCACGGGCCAAAACACACTAGAAAACACTGAAAAAACAGTAACCTAAAAATGGTAACATCTATATTAACTAATAAATAAACCTAAATACATTCATTTATACCAAAAAACTCATTTTTATGGGTTAAATCAGGTAACTCTTTCCCCACCAGCGTTTTTTTTAAACAATTTTCAACCACCCAGAAGTCCCAAGCAACCATTCAGAACATCTTAGCAACAACATAGCAACAGGGTCAACGATATATAAGAGCACCATAACATTTTACAGCCTGAACTAACCTTGACATGTAATAAAAAGGTCACATTTTCAGATTTTTTAAGAGACTTATTGACCTTAGCACACACAGTCATGGAGGTTACAGGGGTCATCTCTGTTACATGATTTCCTGTTTTATGTTTTTTTTTTTTCATGTGTATTGTTTGAATTAATGGGACAAAAATGAATCAAATCACTGACCTAATAAGATAAAATTGGTGTGACCTGGGATAAAATATGAATGAGTTTACTACAGTATTAATCAGTAGAGCTGTAGAGATGGCATATATTTGTAGCCAAAACCTGAGTTAGCATTTTAGCATTTACGGTTACATCGTCCTGAAGTCAATGAGTTTTTTGAATGGATGTCTGATATAAGATAAGATATTTTCATGTTTGATTCTACAGCATAAAATAGATAAGTAATACCCCTTGTGATTTGTCTTGTCCCTTTTACTTTGTCTTAAAAAAGGTGGTTGCTAGCATGCTAGCAACATTAAAGAACAACGTCATCACTGAACATGTAAACTCATCTACTCAACTAGTCCATGGTCAGACTAAACTATTCCAACTCAAACTTTCAGAGACAATGTCTTTAACTAAAGGCTGAAAGAGTTGTTGAAGCGTTTAAGATTCTTGTGCTTGTATTTAGGCTTTAAAATGCATACAAGTGTTCTTCATATGTGATGGTTATCATGATGAACAAAATCAGAAACTTCTGTTTTTCACAGAGCTTATTTTCTGCAACAATCCAAAAGCCAATGAAAAAAAACCTTTTAGGTTTTTTTTTGTAGAGGGAACCAGAGTGATGCAAACTTCCGAGGTTGGCCTACGAAAATATGTTATTAATGCAGCACTCTATAGAGAACCTCAATGGGACAACGTTCTCCGGTTGTCCCCCGGACGACATCCCTGTGATAACAGTATAAACGAACGTTTAAAGAATGATTTATCTGAAGAATGTGTCCTCCACACAGCCCAGGACTGCAGTTTTGAAAGCGAGAAGGCCTGGATCCTAATAAGCCGCTCTCCGAGGCCCTACCGCAAGCATGCGAGGCACACCGTAAGGAATTCTCCATTCTACCCCAATTCTTTCTTCCTCCCTCCATCCTCCTCATATCCTCCCCCCCTTCAGCCTCATAGCTTTTGCAGCCGCTCGGGACGTTGCGAAGTGTTTCAGCAGATGGAAAGCAGTGTTTAATTACAGTGGAATCAGCTGACCGGCATGCATCCCCTCTTTCCGTCCTGGATGGACGGAGGCTGAACAACAGCAAGGTAGAAAAGTAAGGCCGCACACACATGCATTCGCGCAGATGGCAACAACACACTCCGGTTTGAGACTGGTGTGTGTGTGTGTACGTGAGGTAATGAAGAAGTGTTTGCACAATTTTTAAAGGATTTGTCTTCCGCTTTGACAGAGGTCTGTCAAAGTGCTTTATAATGCTGGTATCTTGGCTGCAGTTGTGCCGGGGGAGTCCCAGAGGAAGCTGTTGCTTGTTCAGTTTACAGTGAATGGCTCCCTTCCTGCTCCAACCATGGCCTCAAAGGCTGGAGGCCAGGGTGCAGGGCTTTGTGTGTGTGTGTAAAGAGAGAGAGAGCTCCCTTGTGCTTGTGTGGGTGGATATGCAATCGTACATCTGTTTGTTTGATAATGTGTGTGTGTGTTTGTCATTTAACCACGCATATTTGCATTATTAAAACAGTTCTTGTAACTTTTAAGAAGGGGTCTCATTTCCAACAAATACTGTTGCAATTGGCCATTTCCTTCAGCTGTCCTCCCGTAAAGGTAGCAAGGTACTTATTTAAACAAGACCATTTGAATTTTTAGCCCATACTACAGTAAATATCAATCAGCAACCTGGAAATAATTTACACTGAAACTCTTTTCACTAATATATTCTGAGGTTACTCTGAAACGTGTGGAGTGCTGCCATTTTCAGCTCGACTGTAAAGTGGCTAGTTAAATACATTACTGCCCTCTGCTGGGGAAAGAACACTGTGTTACGTTCAAAACTATTTATCCTGACAAATTCGACATTATATTGGAACTCATTTTGGTGTGTGTGGGGTGTTTGCCCATACAAAATTCAGTTCCATTCTTCTTTGTTTCTTATTGTCCCGCCATTGGTTTGTTTCTATGGTTGTTAAAGGGATAGTACACTTTGCGATTCATTTTTGATATGTTTTAGCTTACCTCAAGGGCATCCAAAATGTCGGTGTCTTTGTTTCCACAGTATTTTCAATTTTGATATTTTTAGGTCAAACTGTTCTTGTCTCTCAGTCATATAATGGAGGTCTATGGTCACCACCTCAAAGAGCATATGCACAGAGAAGTCCAAATTAAACATGATTTGATGACTCGTAAATGTAAGTACACATTGATGGCCTAAGACACGAAACGAGCGGTTTGTGTGAGAAAACGAACAGTATTATATTGTTTTACCTCTTGTTACCACAACTTTGTAGCTGAGATCCTTGATACCACGTATCTGAACAAGTTGTCCAACTAAAAAATAGGCCCAGAACATTAAAGATCCAGCAGTGTATTTCACTGTGGGCATGTGGTACTTTTATCCCTGTTTGCACCAAACACATCTGGCAAGTTTACTGCCAAAAAGCTCTTTTTTAGAGTTTCGTCTATCCAGTCCTGTGTCTGACAACTGAATTTGCTGGAGTTTGTTTTTGGATGAGCGAGGTGAATTTTTCTTGAAACCCTCCCAAACAACTTGTGGTGATGTAGGTGCTTTCAAGACCACAAGACTCAACTAATATCTGCATTTCTCCATCTGTGATCCTTGGAGAGTCTTTGGCCACTCAAACCCTCCTCCTCGACTCTTAAGACACACATCCTCTTCCTGGCAGATTCATTAGAACTTTATAATTATTGCCTTGATTATGGAAATGGGTTTTCAATGCTTTATCTATTTTCTTACAGCCACTTTCTATTTTGTGATGCTTAACAATCTTTTGATACACATCTGAACTACTACTGTATATTATCTGTATTTACTCATTGTGATGGATGATTAAGAGAATTTGGACTTTGTGTTTCCTCATATACTTCTGTGAAACAGGAAGTCATGGCTAGACAATTTTATGCTCCTATTTACTCTGGTGTGAAAATATGAATGGGAATATATACTTCAGAGATATTGTATGAGCCATATTCACTTTGTATTTGTCAATTTTGTGCTGTGCCACTAGGGGGCTGTATGTGCTTTGTGGCACAGCTGATCTCGGGTCAGCCCGTGTAAGTCTTTTAATTTGGAGGTAACTCAGACACAGGTGTCGCTGATTGAGAAGCAAACAGTTTTCGACTGTGCCCATGGTCTTGCGCTTGGGGTAAATGATACGGTGTGTTGTATGTTATATTATGAGTTAAGATATTGCCGCTGTATGATATGCAAGAAAATAAATTGCTAGATAATAATAACATTTGAACGCTCTCCGTCTTTATTTTACGTGTAAGATCACACGCACATGTCTAAACTTAAATCCACGAAATCAGCAACCAGTACTTTGTTTAGGACTTAGTCAGTACATTTAGGTCGAAAACTGCTTCGATTTGGATAATCGTTCGTGAGGACGCGGCCGGACCAGCCATAAAGTGGATTTTACTGTGTTCGTTTGGAAATCACGGATGTGAGGAGGGCAAATGTTTGGAGTTGCCGATTGTTGAAAGGAGCTGTACCGGAGCGAGCTGGGTCACCGGATTATCAGCATCTTTACATCGGGACATCATTCATCAAGCCGGCCAACGCTCGATTGGGGTATGTGGTAAACAGCGCTGATATTATGAATGGCCATGGTAATTTGTGTGCACACATTCACGTGAAACCAATGCATTGGTGGTAATTCGCAACCGTCTAAAAATAACTTTACGCGTCTAGACGAGTTGTTGCGCAACACAAAACTATTCTGCGAACTTATTGATTAATAAGCTAAATCGCTTGTCATTATGGCCGAAAAGAAAAAAGGCCAGCTTGGCCCTGAGACTGAAAAACGTGTGGTTAAATTAACACCCAAAGCTTTGTTGGAAAAAATAAGCACTTTAGAAATGGAAAGAAAGTGTAAATTTAGCAAATTGTCAATTGCAAAAGAATCTATTACTAAATTGATGGGTGATAAAAGGCATGTCAGTGAGGTTGAACATGAATTTAACATGTACAATAAGTTGTGTGATGAAATTCAGCATGTACATACATCTTTATTGGGTTTATTGCCTGCTGATGAAGCAAAAAAACATGAAATATGGTACCAAGCGAAAATGTTGAGTTTCAATGAGTTTTTTTGTGGGTACAAATCAATGGTTGTATGACACTAAAGCTTGTTCAGTTACTAAAGTGAATGATGATCATGATGATTTGCCGGTTCAAATTGAAACTCAAGATGTTGAAAATGGAAATGAGATTGATGCCAGCAATGGAAGAGGAAATGCTGGTGGAAAGGATGAGGAAGATGATCAGATTCAACCTCAAGACAGTATTTCAAATGTGCAGTCAAGGCACCATGGCTCAAGTAGTGGGTCCTCCAGTAGTAGATCCTCCACTTCTTCAGCCAGACTCAGGGCAAGGGCAGAACAGGCTGCACTCTTGGCTCGAGCTGCTGCCTTAAAGGACAAACATGCATTGGAGGAGCAGGAGCTCATCTTAAGGAGAAAGAAGGAGCAACTTGAGATGGACACTGAGATAGCTGCCACTTCTGCTAAGTTAGCAGTGCTACAGGTCGGTAGTAGCACCCATTCAAGGCAATCTGATGGAATAGCGTCCTATATCAGGAAAGGAGCTAGATCTAAGCTCCCACCCACCCCTTTCAATCCACAGGCCTCAGTATTTGTGCCTCCGCACTCACAGCGATATGCATCTCCACCACTACAAAGCAATGCTTTACCTTTAACCAATCCATCTATCTTGCCAAAGCCAACTGTAACTCAAAGCTTTCCATCCACTCTAGATCAACATAAACCCCTGCCAAGCCAAAATCAGACAGCAGGTATCCACAATTTGCTGCAGCTACAGAATGACATAACAGCTCTTCTTGTTAAAATGCAAACTTTACAAATGCTGCCACGCCGAGAAATTCCAATTTATGATGGAGATCCTCTAAGGTTCAACACATTTATAAAGGCGTTTGAACACTGTGTGGAGGCAAAGACCAACTGTAAAGGTGACTGTTTGTATTATCTTGAGCAATTTACTAGGGGGCAGCCAAGAGATATTGTGCGCAGCTGCCTTCATATGAATGCAGATAGAGGATTTGCTATTGCCAAAAAATTGCTCAAGGAACACTTTGGAAATGAGTTTAAGATAACAGAAGCATACATGGAGAAAGTCATAGGATGGCCAAGTATCAAAGCTGAGGACCCCAACGCGCTCAAAGCATATGGTCTCTTCCTCCGTGAGTGTTCCAACGCTATGGAGGACCTTCGGTATTTAGAGGAACTTAACATGCCAGCAAACATAAAGATTCTGTGTCAAAAGCTTCCATACAGACTCAGAGACAAGTGGAGAGCAAGGGCATGTGAGATACTGGAGAAAACTGGGCGAAGAGCACAATTCACAGACATTGTGGAGTTCATCGAGCGCCAGGTCAGAATCACTGCAGATCCAGTCTTTGGTGATATACAAGACAATTTACCTGTTATTAGGGGAGCTACAAAAGTAAACAAGTCACAGGTAAAACCTCAGTTGGGAAGAAACAGCTTTGTAACACAGGTGGTCATTGAGGAAGGATAGAGCAAACCAGATAGTACCGAGGAAATGGCTCAGAAAAAAGTAACATCCTTTACCAAGACTGATTCTGTTTCCTGTCTGTATTGTGCTGCTGGTAATCATGTTTTGGAACAATTTTTTAAACTGGGGGAAAAGACACACAGGGAGAAACTGGACTATCTAAAAGAGAAAGGTCTGTGTTTCAGTTGCTTGTGCACAGGACACTTGAGTAAAAATTGCGACAGGCGCATTATTTGCAACAAGTGCAACCGAACGCACCCCAGTGTTTTGCATATAGGAGAGATGGAAAGAGTTATTCAAAAGGATCAGAAGGATGGTGAGCAGAAATTTACTGAGCTGTTGAATTCCTCCGACAGCTGCACAACATCCTCCGCTTGTTGTCTTACAGGGGCTGGTCACTGCAATGGAATTCTTCCCATTTTGCCTGTTAAGGTGAAGTGCTCAAAAGGAAACAAGGTTATTGAAACCTATGCTTTTCTGGACCCGGGGAGTACAGGAACTTTTTGCACCAGGCAGCTCATTGATAAGTTGAATGTGGAAGGACGCAAATGCAAAATTCACATTCGCACCTTGGGCCATGATAACGCAGTAGAAAGCTCCATTGTTGACAATATGGAAATTTCAGGAGTTTCTGGTGAGTGCTTCTATCCACTTTCTAAAGTGTGTACCCAGGAAGAGATGCCTATCTCTACAGCCAACATAATCAGTGAAAGGGAGCTGAGAAAATGGCCTTATTTAGACGATGTAAAGATTCCCCATATAAATGCTGAGGTTGACCTATTAATTGGCACAAACGCCTCCAAGTTGATGGAGCCTTGGGAGGTGATTAACAGTCGTGATGGTGAAGGACCCTACGCGATCAGAACCCTACTGGGATGGGTAATAAATGGTCCTTTTCGGGGAAGTCGTGACTGTGGAATTGACCACCCTTTAGTTTATGCCAACAGAATTGCCATTGATAGAATTGAAGAACTGTTAACCAGCCAGTACAACTATGACTTCAATGAGCAAGCTTCTGCAGAACAGGAAGAAATGTCAAGGGAAGAGAAGAAGTTTGTGGAGATAATGGAAGGCTCTGCTCAGTTTAAAAATGGACATTACACGTTTCAAATGCCTTTCAAAGGGAAAGATGTTTCAATGCCGAATAACCTCTGTGTTGCCATGCAACGTGTTCGTGGTCTGAATCAGGCTAATTTTCCAACAGAAGTGATTGAAACGATCAACAGAAACTTCTATATGGATGACCTACTGAAGAGTCTGCCCTCTGAAGAGGATGCAGTTACCATGGTTAAGAACCTTATAACCATTTGCAGCAAAGGAGGGTTTACCCTCACTCAGTGGATCAGTAATAGTCGAGAAGTGCTTCAAAGCCTCCCAGAAGATCTCAAGTCCACGAACCTGCAAGAGCTTGATCTGGACAGGGATAAGCTGCCGCTGGACAGAGCTTTGGGTTTGCAGTGGTGTATCGAGACGGACACTTTCAAATTCAAGCTAAAAGTCAAGGAGAAGCCGGCAACCAAGCGAGACATGCTATCCATCATCAGTTCCGTCTACGATCTTTTGGGGTTCTTGGCGCCTATAGTATTCCCGGCCAAGCTGCTGTTGCAGGAGTTATGCAGGATGAAGTATAATTGGGACAATCCAATACCTCCAGCCTTTCAGCAGAAGTGGAACAAATGGCTGACAGATCTTGAGAAGGTGGCATATTTTAAGATCCACAGATGTGTGAAACCTGCTGGATTTGGGACGACTGTCAGCGCCCAATTGCATCACTTTGCTGATGCGAGCGAGAACGGCTATGGTACAGCTACTTACCTGAGGATGCAGAACATGGAAAAGAGAGTTCATGTTACTTTCTTATTTGGTAAAGCCCGAGTGGCCCCACTAAAGACTGTGACCATTCCCCGTTTAGAGCTCACTGCTGCTGTTGTAGCAGTACGAGTGGACAAGATGCTTCGATTGGAGCTCCAGCTCCTAGCTAACAGGGTAACCACCATCAGGCTCAACTCGGAAATTAAGCAGTGGAGATATGTTCCCACATCTTTGAACCCTGCTGATGATGCTTCACGTGGATTGAAGGCAGAAAATCTTGTGAAGCAAAGATGGATAGAAGGCCCAAAATTCCTATGGGAACCTGAAGAAATGTGGCCAACATTTCCTGTGGATACAAGTGTCACTGCCGATGACCCAGAAGTAAAGAACAGTCTGACAGTCAATGCGAGATACAGATACAATGCGATACCAATCCCACATCGCAATTGATGACCCATTTCTCTGATTGGCAAAGATTGAAATTTGCAGTTGCGTGGTTCATTAGGTTGAAAGGAACTCTGCTTAAACTGAAAGAAAAGAGGAAAGAGTTGGAGCGTGCAAATACCAGTGCTATTGGAACAGCAAGTTTGGATGTGCAAAAGGAGATGCAAGCTTTCTCAACATCGCTTGGGAATCAGAAGGTAACCCTGGAAGATCTCTTGGAGGCTGAGACCTCCATAATTACTTTTTGCCAGCGAGAGAGATTCCCCACAGAATTTGCTGCTCTTATTTCTGGAAAGCCACAAGTGCCGAGAAGTAGCAGCCTTCTCAAATTGGATCCGGTTCTTGAAGGAGGACTTCTACGAGTTGGGGGACGGCTGAAAAGGGCAGCAATCCCTGAGGACATTAAACACCCTCTCATCTTGTCCAAGGACCAACATATCTCCGATCTTATCCTCCGTCATGTCCATTTACAGCTTGGACATGGAGGTAGAAACCATGTTCTTTCCGCTACAAGGAGAAAATACTGGATTACTAGTGGAACTATTGCAGTGAGGAAGATCATATCACAATGCCTCATTTGCAAGCTCCATGGTGGAAAACCTGGTGAGCAAAAAATGGCAGACCTCCCAGAAGAGAGAGTTGTTCCTGATCTACCGCCGTTTACTAACGTTGGCGTAGATTACTTTGGGCCAGTTGACATAAAAAGAGGGCGTAGCATCATGAAAAGGTATGGAGTAGTATTCACTTGCATGACAAGCAGGGCTGTGCACCTGGAAGTGGCCTATTCTCTTGACACAGACTCTTGCATCAACGCATTGCGACGGTTCATCTGTCGAAGAGGACAAGTTGCACACTTAAGATCTGACAATGGTACCAACTTTGTGGGTGCAGAAAGGGAGTTGCGAGAAGCCTTAGACTCTTTGAATCATGACCGCATTGGAAGAGCCATGTCTAAAAAGGTAATTAAGTGGAGCTTTAACCCTCCAACTGGGTCACATCATGGTGGCACATGGGAGCGCTTGATACGGATGATTAGGAAGATCTTGTGCTCTGTGCTCCGGCAGCAAACCTTAGATGATGAAGGGTTCCATACCGTGCTCTGTGAGGCTGAATCTATACTTAACGATCGCCCCATCACAAGACTGTCAGAGGATGCCAACGATCTAGAGGCGTTGACGCCAAACCATCTGCTACTCCTCAAAGGAAAACCAGTTCTCCCACCAGGATTGTTCAACAAAAGGGATATTTACGCAAGGAGAAGGTGGAAACAAACCCAGTACATTTCGGATCTCTTTTGGAAGAGGTGGATCCGCGAGTACTTACCGCTTTTACAAGAGCGTCAAAAATGGAACCAAGAAAAGAGGAATTCTGTTCCTGGAGATGTGGTCATGGTTGCGGATTCAACAGCACCACGTGGGTCATGGATGCTAGGAAGAGTCCTGGAAACCTTCCCTGATAAGAGAGGTCTGGTACGTGTGGTTCGTTTGAAGACCAAGACAAACATCATTGAACGACCCATTACTAAAATATGCTTGCTTAATGAAGCTAAAGAGTAATTGGTTCACAGTGGGGTATATTTTCTGTATTTATGGCTCTTTTTGAATTTGGTGTAATTGCTCTGAAAGATGCAATGGACTGTGCACGTTAGCATATGCTAGTTCCGGCTGCGAAACCGATATGGGGTGTCTAGTTTCCGGTAGCCTGATGGACGACGTAGAGGATGTATGTTTCTCCAGATGTCTTGAACATTTGCCGAATATTACAGTCGATTATGTTCATCGACTGGCTAATGATTTTCCTCCAGCTCCCCAGAGCAAGAGAGAAGGGGTTTAAATATTACATTTCTCAGTATTTGCATCATTTTGAAGGGAACGTTAAGTCACAACAACATCCATGCTCAGACTGATCTCATGAAATTGCGTATGTATGACACGTATCACGTATTTTTGGCATGCTATCAACACGCATAATCTCTTTTTAGCGTGCTTATGAATACCGTTGATTTAACGTTATTATTGTATTGGATTGGACCCCCTTTTGCCTTCAGAACTGCCTCAATTCTTCGTGGCATAGATTCAACAAGGTGCTGGAAGCATTCCTCAGGGAGTTTGGTCCATATTGACATGATGGCATCACACAGTTGCCGCAGATTTGTCGGCTGCACATCCATGATGCGAATCTCCCGTTCCACCACATCCCAAAGATGCTCTATTGGATTGAGATCTGGTGACTGTGGAGGCCATTTGAGTACAGCGAACTCATTGTCATGTTCAAGAAACCAGTCTGAGATGATTCCAGCTTTATGACATGGCGCATTATCCTGCTGAAAGTAGCCATCAGAAGTTGGGTACATTGTGGTCATAAAGGGATGGACATGGTCCGCAACAATACTCAGGTAGGCTGTGGCGTTGCAACGATGCTCAATTGGTACCAAGGGGCCCAAAGAGTGCCAAGAAAATATTCCCCACACCATGACACCACCACCACCAGCCTGAACCGTTGATACAAGGCAGGATGGATCCATGCTTTCATGTTGTAGACGCCAAATTCTGACCCTACCATCCGAATGTCGCAGCAGAAATCGAGACTCATCAGACCAGGCAACGTTTTTCCAATCTTCTATTGTCCAATTTCGATGAGCTTGTGCAAATTGTAGCCTCAGTTTCCTGTTCTTAGCTGAAAGGAGTGGCACCCGGTGTGGTCTTCTGCTACTGTAGCCCATCTGCCTCAAAGTTCGACGTACTGTGCGTTCAGAGATGCTCTTCTGCCCACCTTGGTTGTAACGGGTGGTTATTTGAGTCACTGTTGCCCTTCTATCAGCTTGAACCAGTCTGGCCATTCTCCTCTGACCTCTGGCATCAACAAGGCATTTCCGCCCACAGAACTGCCGCTCACTGGATGTTTTTTCTTTTTCGGACCATTCTCTGTAAACCCTAGAGATGGTTGTGCGTGAAAATCCCAGTAGATTAGCAGTTTCTGAAATACTCAGACCAGCCCTTCTGGCACCAACAATCATGCCACGTTCAAAGTCACTCAAATCACCTTTCTTCCCCATACTGATGCTCGGTTTGAACTGCAGGAGATTGTCTTGACCGTGTCTACATGCCTAAATGCACTGAGTTGCCGCCATGTGATTGGCTGCTTAGAAATTAAGTGTTAACGAGCAGTTGGACAGGTGTACCTAATAAAGTGGCCGGTGAGTGTATATATATATACACAGTGTATATATATATATATAGCATATGACCTACCTCAACCCCAACCTACCCGTCACTCCTACCATCCTAGGAAAAAATAAATATCGCTCCCCAGATGTAGATCTACATTTTGTTTTGTTTCGCTCAGACATTTGACGGCGTGTACATACGCGGTACACGTGGAATCACTCGGACATTAATGTTGCCATGCTACGTGCTCAAGCTATGCGATTTGGTAACTGTTCTCTCTATACATTATAAAATGCGAAATCATGCGTTAGAAAGTGCATTTTCCAAAACAGTTTGTGTTGGCCATTGTTTTGTTTATGATGTTCAGAGGCTATGTTGTTGACAACCACTATCGTCATATAGATCAGTGTTGACAACCACTATACATGTCATACAGGGAGTAAAGGTATCCGACGTTGGTTCGTTCGTTATCAAGTTAGGCTGTTTAACACATATTAGGCTGTTCACACATATTTCTAAACAGGTCTCCCTTTCAAAATAGGTTCTAAACCCAAGGGCTTCTCCTGGTTAAAGGGTATAATATAATAAATAATTAGTAGCCTAAAAACTAGTTGTCATGGATACGCAACGCTCCACTCTGTGAAGCGACTGCTTGGGTGCGGTGACAAAATGTGAAATATCGTTTACTTTTCACAATGCAGCAGCGCCTGGCTCCACCCAAATATGAGTGAAAACTGTGTTGGTTGACTTGACAATGAACAAACGAACATAGTTTTAGACAAATATATTTAGATAGCTAAGCTTTAGATAGCCGGTCCACTGATGTAGGATGTAAACAACGGCAACCGGAACCGAAGTACCCAACATCCGCCCTCAAGGCGGAAGTTAGCATTTTTCTCGTGCACATAGTCAATTAGGGGCTGGAGTGTATGAGCCATATTCACTTTGTATTTGTCAATTTTGTGCTGTGCCACTAGGGGGCTGTATGTGCTTTGTGGCACAGCTGATCTCGGGTCAGCCCGTGTAAGTCTTTTAATTTGGAGGTAACTCAGACACAGGTGTCGCTGATTGAGAAGCAAACAGTTTTCGACTGTGCCCATGGTCTTGCGCTTGGGGTAAATGATACGGTGTGTTGTATGTTATATTATGAGTTAAGATATTGCCGCTGTATGATATGCAGGAAAATAAATTGCTAGATAATAATAACATTAATGAACGCTCTCCGTCTTTATTTTACGTGTAAGATCACACGCACATGTCACATGTACATGTACTTAGTCAGTACAGATATTTTATTCATTCGATTTTCTAGGGGTGCCAGTAATTGTTGCCAACATGCATCGAAAAAAAACAACAACATTTATTTCATATTGTGAGTATATATACACATTTTTTATTCATTTTTTTTTATTAATATCATCTACAACATTACCTACAACATAAAGAAAAGGTTTGTTTCCCTTGGTTCATTTTGTGTTCTCAAACTATTAAATACATCCTGTATTAAAATACATCCTGATTGCTGATAGAAATGATCCCAAACCACTGTGGGACGCACAAAGAAGATAAATATTTCCCAAACTTGTGCTACTGCCTACCAAAAACTCCTCAAAAGTAGCCATTGACAGGTCCAGAATGACATCTATTGTTCAGTTGTCTAATATTTGTTCTTTAAAAAGTGTAATTTCACCTAACAACTGCATCTAATTAAACAACTTCTTGCATTTGAATGCCTAATTATTTTTTTAAAGCATTTAAATTTGTGACAATAGCATGGGAATGTAATTTTGGCCACACGATTATATAAAAAATAATACAACCTTTAGTTTCTAATGTGTTTTTAACCACAAAATCAATTGTATTGCCTTTTATTTGATGGTTAAAATGATTTATTGTTGCACTTTTGAAAGTACTTTTCACAGTCACAGTGAAGCTATGCCATTTAAATTCTTTTGCACAGCATAAATCTACAATAAAGTTAGTAGCCTATACAGTATATTTACATAGGAACGGATCAGACATTAAGATATTTCTATATCAAAGGCTCCAATAATAACAAAATACTTGTATTGGTTTTAAAAAAAAAATACAATAGTAATTTTTTTTCAACTTTCTTTACATTCACCTGTACAGACAAAAATCTAAAATAAATGTGAAAAATAAATGTTTTATTTTTTATATATAGACATATATAGATACAATGGTTATATATAGATGATATGCTTATTCTCATTTATTTATTTAATTAATAATTCTTAATAGTGCTTAGGGTGTTTTGAGAGCCTCGACATGCCAAAACATTACTGTATGCTGCCATCCACTGGAATTGGCAGGAAGTAGATCGCATTTTGGCCCTTGTGTGTTTTGGAGCCGCTTTTTGTCCGCCCATTCTTTCTGATCCCCACGTACCAGTCTCCGTTCTCCTGATACCTCTGTGAATGATAAGTGTTGTAGTGGTTCTCCTCTATCTTCTCAACGAAGTAACACTCATCGTTCAACATGGCCTGACACACAGAGATTAGAGCTGTTACACAGTTCACAGATCATTTTAATGAATCAGAGTTCAGGAATTTAACAAGTTTAAACATCATGCTCCGGTTTAAAGAACGATTTAGGTGTTAATATGTTCAATTTAATTTGTAGGAATAACAACATATTTATCATTTATATTTATCATAACAACTAGGCTCCTTACAGTGCCATAAAGTCTTCCACATTTGTCCATTGCCAGGAATAGTCCAGTCTCGTGACCCCTGATGGCCACCAATCCTGCTTTCACAGCTTTCACCTTCAAAAGAGCTGTCATACAAAAAATCGGTAATATGGTAAGGTACAGTAACAATATGTAGCCATGTAGTTCACAGGTTCTTATAAAGTAGCTTTTCCATTATTTCCCTTGAAATTAATTACATTGTATAGTGCCTGCTATTACTATATAACATATTGCATAGGTATTACATATGTGCGCCTAAATTACACGTTTTCAAGCGCTTTTAACATGATTTCATAGATATTTTAGATAACATTAGGTCTGTGTTAGGAAATAATCAAGAGAATCTCAGTAAGCTAAGCTTCAAACAAATACTAACTGTAAGCGTCGTTCTCTTGTCGACTCGCGTCCACAGTCCCGCTGGGTTGGATCCGGAGATGGTATCCTCCATTCCTGCAGTAGAGTTTTAGCAAAGAATTATGTTTGTTATCTTTCTGGTCGGTGGCCGTCGGTAGGAGTGTGAAAGCGGGGATATCCCGCTCGGTCATGGCGCAGAGTGTTGCTTTGAGACGCGCTCTCCCCACGAACACCCCTGTGAATGAAATGGATCCGTCTTCCGAGCACAACTACCACTTATAACGAGTGTGTGTCATGCAACCTCCCTCACACTGTCTTATTATAAACAGCCAAATTTGTTTTGCTATTCTGAAACTTAATTATAATAATGGTTTGTATAATTGTGGTCCATACGAAGTATATTACAAATGTGTGTATGTATAAATAAAAATTACAATATTATGTCAATTTTACAAGAGAATCCTTCAATTAGGCTACAAAACGCCGAAATCTAAAATACATATAGCCACGGTTGACAGTTATACTACATATACAAAAGATTATCATTATAGAACAAATGTGTAATTGTTTTATGGTCATTTCAAGATCCTTTTTTAAAGGGATAGTTAACCCCCCCCAAAAAAAAAATAAAAATAAATAAATAATGTTGTTCCAACCTTAAAGGGTTTAATCTTCAAAACGCAAACAAAGATAGGCCTATTTTTAATAAAACCCGGGTGGGTTCTGCATGTCTCTCCATGGTATTCAAAACTTGGAAGATCCAATTATGTCATAATAGGCATAAAACATGAATCCATATGAATCTTGTCAAGAGATATAATCACCTTTTTTATGATGAACAGATTCAATTTAGGCTGTTATTCACATATAACAACCACAACCATCTAAAACCACATCACATGGTAAACAAACATGCATGCTACCATATGTGATGTGCTCTAAGTGTATTTTGTTCCATTTTCGGATAAACTATCCCCATAAGTCCAATAGGTCGTTTTCATTCACTTCAAAGGGCCTCAGCCAGACATCACATCTGAAGTGGTTTGAAAAGCTATCAGAAACATGTTCGGAGAGCAAGAGAGAACAAACAGAACAGGAATGCGTTCGGCCTACACCGAGAATATTTTCCAAGCAGCCACTGCACGGATACATTGCATTCATTGGAAATAGAGCCTTAGTGCCAGACAGGTTGTCGAGAACACTGTGCAAAGCAGCCAGTGTGAATGATGGCCCTCAATGGAGTGCTAATGAACTGGGTTGACCAGAAACGTTTGAGACTTACCTGTGATTTTGTTTCAAAGCTGCAAAGAGAAGTCTCATTGTAGCTTTGGAGCAGAGTTTGTCTTTTGGTTTTTGTTTTTTACTCTGGATAGTCTGGATGGAGTCAGTGGCAGGTTTCTTCTTGTTCTCTTGAAGGATGACTAGTATTATGAGGTACATCCAGGGCAAAAAAGGAAAGGAAAGGAAACTGGGTTGATTCTCTTCCTGAATTGCTGTGCAAACTCTTTGCGCGTACTATAAACTCATGTGATAATGATAAAGGTGTTTAAACGACAAAACAAATACACCTCCACATATTTGAATACATCGAATATAATTTAAATATTATTCATTATTTAATTAACAAGTTTGTGACTATTTTGAATAAAAAAGGAAAAACAAAATAAACATGTCATAGTGTGGCTGCATGACGTGCAGCCAATGAACCCAAATGAGCGGATTGTAGCCAAGAGCGCCTCAGGATGATAGACGACAGACGCCACGGGAAAATCGGACCGGATTTTACTATTTATAATAAAATATTAGCTTTTAGACTTGTTAATGCTGAAAAATGGGAGGTTTATCTTTGTAAAACACATTTTTTTTTTGGGGGGGGGGATGATTTAAAGGCCGAAATATGTGAGGTTTGATATTTATAAAACCTTTTTTTTGTGAAAAAAAAAAATGATTTAAAGGCTGAAACATATTTAATATGTGCCTTGGGGTGGGCCGGGGATGTCTTTTTTGACCATACATGTGTTTGCATCCCTGATGATAATAATGTTACATTAGTATGTGATCTTTTTATTGAAGATGGGTGTTTAATATACATATTGAAAATTACTTGAAAAATTTAATTGACAAATTTAATTTTCCTGTCACGCCAAGAATTTGCCATCGTTTTTGATGCTATTCCCACAGGTATCATTTCATTGTTTAGAGGCTTTGAAAGCACTTTGTCTGCCACACCACCGATTCTTGATCCCACTCAAACAATGGTGGGCAAGTTATCTCTAGTTCCATATTCATAGGTCCATTCGTGCTCTTTTTCAGAAAGATATTGTTACCAAGGCTTATCTATTGGAGCAATTTTGTGAATATTATGGACTGGAGAAAAGTTTGGTTGTTGCCACATAAATACCTTATTGTAAATAAAGTCAGAGAAGTCTCATTTAAATTAATTCATTTGTTCTATCCAGTGAAAAGTTACCTAAAAATGTTTAAAACTGACATTAAAATGTGATTTTTTGCAATGAACAAGATGAAACTACTGTACACTTATTTTGGGACTGTAATTTTACCAAATGGTTTTGGAAGAGCTTTTGCAGGTGTATATCACCCTAATTTCTCTTTATTTTGGAAATATGTTTTATTTGATTCTATTAATACAGAGAAAAACTTTGAGAAAGAATCTTACTTTATAAATCTTTTACTTCTCCTAGCAAAATTTCATAATCATAAGTAAACTGAAACTACTGTACACTTATTTTGGGACTGTTACTTTACCAAATGGTTTTGGAAGAGCTTTTGCAGGTATATCACCCTAATTTCTCTTTATTTAAGAAATATGTTTTATTTGATTCTATTAATACAGAGAAAAACTTTGAGAAAGAATCTTACTTTATAAATCTTTTACTTCTCCTAGCAAAATTTCATATTCATAAGTGTAAATTTTCCAATCATAAGCCATTATTCAAAGTCTTTCTCAACGAATTTTACCAATACCTTCAAACGCTTTCTATTTCAGAGAAGACCAAAGCAAGGAAAACGTCTCAGGTCACGTCAGTAACACTAGTTCCCTGAGAAGGGAACGAGACGATGCGTCGATGACGCTTTGGGAACGCCTTTGCATGACTGAGTCTGAAGCACTACTGTCAACTAGTCCAATGGAATGAATGGAGCGTCACGGGCGGGTGACATCATGACCTGGAAGATATATAATCCGCCATTGCTGAGGGCAGAACATTAGAAGAAGCAATACGAGCTAAACGAAGTGAAATGAGTTTCGTGCTAAAAAGTGAAAATGGTCATCTCCTGCTGGGTCAATGGATGTTCAAATCGTGCCTGAGGTTCAGTTAAATTGGGATTTTACAGTATACTCGTCATTAAAATCCATGAATGTGAGAAGACTAAGCTTTTGTCAGAACAACGACGGAGGGCTGGCGAGGATAAACAGGAAAGAAACTCACTCAAAACACGCAAGAATTTATTTGACAAAAGCACAATGTTGTGTTTTATTGTGAGTGTAAACAAATATAAGTTAACACTTTGCAGTTTGAATAATGTCCTGTATGAACAAAACGACGAGGTTTCAAAAGCATACATAACAACATTGTTTCCACTGTTCGATCGCACCTGCGACTCTCTCTTTTTTATCAAACTTGATAAAAGCAGTTTGTTGCCATCAAGTAATACGTTTGTTTGTTTAGCGCTTTTCATAGTAGGTTGCGTCAACAGCAGAGGAGAAAGTCCGCGAAATTTAAAACTATTACTGTTATTGTGTCATGAAATGTAATTTTAAGAGTTTTTAAGTCGAGAATATAGTTGTTTAAAGCTCAAATCTGTGGTTTATTTATAAAGATTGCGCCTTTTTAAAACATTGTTCTGACGTTTTCGGAGTTGTCAGAACCAGGGATCAGCAGCACATCTAACTAGCCCGCCTGGAACAGCCTTAACTCGGGTAGTCATTCTGACGTTTGCCGCGGATAAATGCTATGCTACTATGTAAGCTAACTAAAAAACAATAAGAAGGAGAAATGTTTAAATTTACAATCTACAGCTTCGGTTATATACTAGTATATGAAACATATAAGTTAAATACATTAATGACTCCTTATAACGTACTTCAAACGTCTCTTATAATAAACTGATTTTCTCTAATTTGTAACCAGGCACTAAAGCGTTTTCCCCATAAAACTAGCTTTGAACCAATCGGATCGCTTGGGTCCTAAGGTGGGACTCATCTCTTCACCACAACGGCAGTGTTATCAAACGTTCATTTGCTCTTCCCTGCTTCGTCACAGTTTGAGACATGACGGACTGTGACGGTTGGTTAGTTTAGTTCATTTGAAATGGAGAGGCGCGAACCGAAGCCGGATTAACATTTTCATTAGTAATTTAATTTCTGCTCTGTACTTTACACAAAACTATTACAATACTGCCAGAGAGAAGACTGCGACTGAAACGCTTCATCATGTGAACGGCTTTTGGTAACGGTTTTGACATTTTCGCAATAAATAAATTATTGTGATTATACTTGTCTGTTAGTTATGTTTTTCTTCATAATTGTAGTTTGTTACGTAGTTTTAAGGAATTGTTATGGGTAGGTTTAGGGGTAGGAGTAGGATTGGTGGCTCAAAATATATTTTAATGCTGCCCTTAAAACTGCCCTTTCCCAACACCTGTCCGTTACGTTTTATCCTTTTTTATATTAAGTTTAAAATGGGTATGTTTGGGATTATGGTTACGTGATCTTATATTTATCTATAAAATGGTAAAAAGGGAAATTATACAGATCTTTATGATATAGAATATACATAAATAGTTTACGTTTTGTAGCTGTAAAAACGTAATAATGTTACGTTTAAATGTTGCAGATACGTCTATATTATACGTTTCAGCATCTATCCAAACGTACTAAAAAGTACGTTTTCTGTCTTTGCAAAAACGTAAAATACCTACGTATTAACAATGAGACCAGGCTGGATAGTCTAGCATCACGCTACTTCGCTATGATGACTAAGTTACTTTTCCATTGATCGCACTTGAGCAAACGTCACCAAACCAACCCTCGGCAATCTGATTGTACGCCTCCAGTGATTTCCAGGCTCGGAATTGCTCGCATGTGTAAAAACTCCATATGATGGTACACATGAAAATACTGTATCTGAGACAAAGCTGCATAATCAGTGCTCAGTGCTTCCTTCGTTACTGCATACCGATCCACACCATTTATGAATGAAATTTTCACATTGTAGCCTACCTCTCTGTCTTGATTTAATAGAGTCTCTTTATAATCTTTTTCACTTTGTCTCTTCATGATTTGTGTAACATTATAAACAGAAGTAAATATTTGTTTGTAAAACAACATTCTCTGATAAAACTTGGTAAACACCTATGGTAAACAAAGCAGCTTATGACCTCAAAGTCAAAGATGGCGTCTCCAGGGAGGTCACGTGACATTAATTGGCCTGTGGGAACTATGTATGAGTGACGAAGTAACAACTTACTCTTTAGGCCAAAACGTGGAAGTGAGTTAGCATTTAGCAACAAGGTACTACGTATTGGACCATCCAGCAGGGTCAGCGTGCTACAGGCTGCAGCAAGGACCTCTTAGGGTTGCCAGCTAGTTCATGTATTTTTTACAGTAACGTTTCTGTAATTTAATTTACAGAATTTTACAATAATTATTCTCTGATTACAGTAAATAACAGTATTTTTAAATTGTTGTATTTTTTACAGTAAGTAACATGAATCTCTGTATTTAACAGAGTATTTGCTAGAGGAAGTATGTAATAAGCAGTATATACAATATATTGCTTTCTTGATTTCTGAATATTGACTGGAAGCTGAATTTTAAATGTTAATTAGGCTATTTATCAACTGCATAAGCTTTAAACTATTGTTATTAAATACATTGAGTGTTGTATAATGCACAACCTAATTCCTCTATTACTTCACAAAACAAACAAATTATTCAACATCCTAATCTTAAAGGTCAATCTCAATATTTATTTAATTTATAACTTGAAAATATGCATGAAAAAGTCATAAAACATTTTATTTTGTATTATTTTGATATTTCTTTTTTTTACAAACTTTTTTTAAATGGACATTGGACAATTAAATATTTTTTAATTACTTAAAACAAATTAGCTATCAGGGCCCAAGAAATACCCAAATGACATTTTAAACCACAAGTTGACCAACATGATCATAATAAAATGGTTCTGAAAAACACAAACATGGATTAATTTTCACCACTTCCAGAAAATTACTAGCAGACAAACATGTCCAAACAACAAGGCCTCAAGTGAGTCCAACAAACGTATGATCAAAAATGGAGAATAATGGGCTCTATGCAGGGCGGTATATCCGGTGAAGATCTAAGGATGCTGGATTACTTCCACCAATCGTAGACTCCAATGCTATACCGAGAATTTATATGGGTTTTTATACTCTATGGCTATACTAAAGAAACGTTAGTCACAAAAAAAGACACAACAGACACCCTTCGTTTTTTAAATGCTTCTTTGTTTATTATATTAAATAAACATAACTATATATAAAATTACATCTAAACGTAGTAAAGTTTCGTTTCAAAGACAGGAGGACAGTACATTTTGAAGACTCTGCCATAATCCCCTTTTCCTCGGTTCTCCTCCGCTTTAAATCTCCCCAACCGGAAACTGAAGAGCAGACTTGCGTCAAAGGCGGAACTTATGCGTGCATATATCTATTCAGCTCCAGATGCTGTTCCATCACAGGATGCAAAGAGTGGCTAGAAATATTGAAAAGGACAATATATTAGATACATTACAAAACATAATGATACAGTCAGAGACAGATAGTGGGATGACAGATGCACTTAGAGACAAATATTAGAGAATAATAAAAAGGTGTGTGTGTACTAGCTAGAAATTACCTTACTAGCTTGCCAATCCTCCTAAAACTCACTTCCATCCGGTTCACCAAATGTAACCGGTCCTACTCCACCTGTTCTGAGCGGGATTCGAACCGACGTCTCCGGCATGTGATGTGGGTGTGCTAACAAGAATCAGAGTCAGAGTGGTGGTCTGATCTCTTCCTTTTCCGTTCTCTACTCTTTGAACTGCCAGACGTCTTTCTTTTTCTTTTAACACCCTGTCTCATCTCGACCTGACTGCCTGAGCTTTGGTCAGCAGGTGTTGTGGAGCGTCCGGATCTGCTGTTGACCAGGTGAGAAGGTCCAGGCTGTTCGTCATCTGTGCTGGTCCCATCCATAGATGATCCTAAAGCTCTGGCCTCACTGTTGTCTCTGTTAGAAGGTCCAGGCTGATCATTATCTGAATCAAAATGCGATTTCTTCTTTTTCCATTCTCTGCTTTCTGACCTGCCAGACGTCTTTCTTTTTCTTTTAACACCCTGTCTCATCTCGACCTGACTGCCTGAGCTTTGGTCAGCAGGTGTTGTGGAGCGTCCGGATCTGCTGTTGACCAGGTGAGAAGGTCCAGGCTGTTCGTCATCTGTGCTGGCCCCATCCATAGATGATCCTCCAGCTCTGGCCTCACTGTTGTCTCTGTGAGAAGGTCCAGGCTGATCATTATCTGAATCAAAATGCGATTTCTTCTTTTTCCATTCTCTGCTTTCTGACCTGCCAGACGTCTTTCTTTTTCTTTTAACACCCTGTCTCATCTCAACTTGAGTGCCTGAGCTTTGGTCAGCAGGTGTGCTGGATCCAGTGGTTCTGATCTCAGATCTGTTGTTGACCAGGTGAGAAGGTCCAGGCTGTTCATCATCTCTGGATGTTTCTCCAAGTAATGCTGGAGAAGAAATGCCTGAGATGAGTGAAAAACTTGAAGAATCAGAGTCAGAGTGGTGGTCTGATCTCTTCCTTTTCTGTTCTCTACTCTTTGAACTGCCAGACGTCTTTCTTTTTCTTTTAACACCCTGTCTCATCTCGACCTGACTGCCTGAGCTTTGGTCAGAAGGTATTCTGGATGCTCCGGATCTGATCTCACTGTTGTTGGCCCGGCGAGAAGGTCCAGGCTGTTCATCATCTATGCTGGACCCATCCATATGTGATCCTCCAGATCTAATCTCAGAGCTGTTGTTGATCTGGTCATCTGGTTGAGATGGTCCAGGCTGTTCATCGTCGGTGCTGGACTCACTCACTGATGTCTCCACACGTTCTGCCGGTTGGGTATTAATATAAACTGGATAAAATGCAATATCCATAGAGTCACCTGATGCGTGCAAAGTGACAGACCAGTGATCTGCATTCCAGGCCAGCATGGAGAGCAATGGATTGTGTTCAGGACCAGCTGTCAGGAAATTCTGAGCAAGTTCATTTATAGACATTCGAACCAACCTAATATAAATACTTGGCCTGATAGGAGCTAAACGAAGTTGAATGCGTATATCTGGAAGAGTCCTCCGGACATCACCATCTTCAATTGTAGCTTGAATCACATAATCTGGCAACAATTCCAAAAAAGGTAACTCATCAAAACCGTCATCCTGAATGACATGTTCAGCGATGTTGCCGTCACCTTGAGCCATCTGAACTGTACAGTTATCTGCTGACCTAAAAAAACTGGTATTTGTTCGCTAGTACCCTGGCAACACTGATTACCTTTCTCAACTACTGCTGTTATGAGCCTCTGAGTTGCAGCAGTTATTTATACAGTACAGCTTTTGCTTAGAATCCTACTGTGACGTCATCAGTGGAACCAGGCAAGCCAGGGCAAGTGACCCGTTTAAAAAACAACAAACTCTGTATGTGATGTCATCAGTGATGTCATCAGTGGTACAAGAGAGCAAGGGATCCGTTTAAAAAACAACAAATTCTTTACAGCTGTGAATGATCCAACAAACTGAAGATATCCAGTAAGTTGCTGTTGTTGATGTTGTATGTATGTGTGTGTGTATGTATACACACTAAAACATTAACAACAACTTACTGGATAAGTTACTTAAATTACTGAACTTCAATATACAAGCTTGATATGCAAGACAATTTCAAATGGAGGCTTTTGCATCTAAACTCTTCATATATATATATATATATATACATTATATATATATATATACAGTATGTATGTATACAGTATATATACAGTATGGATAGATAGTGTGTACTGTATGTACAGTACATGACATCTTAAGGCATTTTTTACTTGCGTAATTTCACGTAACATTGTGTATGGTGTCACTGGATCCATCAGTCCATCAGAACCATCTGCATAAAATAAGATTTACAGCCCAGCTTTAACATCCAGACCACACTCATTGCATAATTTATCATCAGGTTAACTTGTAACATCCTTAAGACAATTAAGGACCTGAACTTATTAGTCTCTTTAGGCAGAGGGATAAAGCATGGTCAAATTTTCGCCGTACTAAGGGCTAATGTAGATTGGGAAATATATAGACAGCTGAGAAATATGAGTAAGACCAAAACCCACAATGCAAAATACAATTACTATAAGGATAGCTTCCATCAATTTAAATTAATTGTATTATCATTCTGTGATCCAAATACATATATATATATACATTCAATTTCAAATGTATTTCTGCCAGTTTGATCTAGTGGTTGTAAAATTCTGTATATTTTGGTTAATATTGTTGTTATTCTATTTATTTGTTTTATTTTTATTTTATTTTTTGTTTTGTTTTTTTGTTGATTTGTGTTTGTGGTTCTGTATGTATTTGTTTTTCCAATATGTATAATTGTACTTTTGTTTATTTTATTATTGTTCTTTTGTGATGGCTGTGATGTATTTTAGGACCCCCTTGAAAACGAGATGATGCATCACAAGGGGTTTATCCTAATAATATATATATATATATATATATATATATATAAATTATGTGTTTGAAATCTGTTAGAGCAGTGTTTCTCAACTCCAGTCATGAGGACCTCCTTGTAAGTTATATGTCCACTATTTAAAACACCTGATTTAACTAATTAACTCAACAGATAATATATCTAAAGGCAAGTTCTGATATTGAATACATGTGTAAAATATACAGAGGTTGTTAAGAATTCAATCATTACCTTTGAGTGCAGGCTGCCTCCTCCTGATTGAATATGTAATACGCAGTGAACAGTAGCAAGGCCGGACAGCAAGCTGGGCTGAATGCTCTCCTCACACACAATTTGGCCTTCCAGTGTCCACTTGTCAAAGTGTCTCCTTAAACAATACCACATGGGACAATAGTTTATTTTTTACTATGCCATTTTAATTTTCAGCTTTTTCAATTTAAACTATATTTTAGTATTCAGATCGCGGGAACTCTTTCTTTTAAATAAAATTAACAAAGCAATTATGCAAATAAGCAAATTACACACAAAAAGTAGTCTATAGCAAAAATATATAGGATATATTCGGACTGAAATGTAAGGGATTTTTACATATTAAACATGCGATAAAACTGGTATTACAGAGCCATTCAGAGTGCAGGTTAGCGTTATATGACGCACATCCTCCGAGAGTCTGACGCAAGGCTTTAGCAACAGCGTTTTCATTTCGGCACCCATTTTAAAAGATTGATTTTGATTTGATTTCCACCATAAAATAATCACGACAAAGTGTACTGATGAACACGAAGCTCGTGTGAATACCGACTGTTGTTATTAAAGCATGTAATTCTTAAAATCGGGGCCCATACTAGATCCTGAGGAATGTGTGAAATACTGCCGCATCCGGGCTGCTGAGGAATCAGCAACAAGAACAAGAACAAGAATCAGGATCAGAATCAGAGTCAGAGTGGTGGTCTGATCTCTTCCTTTTCCGTTCTCTACTCTTTGAACTGCCAGACGTCTTTCTTTTTCTTTTAACACCCTGTCTCATCTCGACCTGACTGCCTGAGCTTTGGTCAGCAGGTGTTGTGGAGCCTCCAGATCTGCTGTTGACCAGGTGAGAAGGTCCAGGCTGTTCATCATCTGTGCTGGTCCCATCCATAGATGATCCTCCAGCTCTGGCCTCACTGTTGTCTCTGTTAGAAGGTCCAGGCTGATCATTATCTGAATCAAAATGCGATTTCTTCTTTTTCCATTCTCTGCTTTCTGACCTGCCAGACGTCTTTCTTTTTCTTTTAACACCCTGTCTCATCTCAACTTGAGTGCCTGAGCTTTGGTCAGCAGGTGTGCTGGATCCAGTGGTTCTGATCTCAGATCTGTTGTTGACCAGGTGAGAAGGTCCAGGCTGTTCATCATCTCTGGATGTTTCTCCAAGTAATGCTGGAGAAGAAATGCCTGAGATGAGTGAAAAACTTGAAGAATCAGAGTGGTGGTCTGATCTCTTCCTTTTCCGTTCTCTACTCTTTGAACTGCCAGACGTCTTTCTTTTTCTTTTAACACCCTGTCTCATCTCGACCTGACTGCCTGAGCTTTGGTCAGAAGGTGTTCTGGATGCTCCGGATCTGATCTCACTGTTGTTGGCCCGGCGAGAAGGTCCAGGCTGTTCATCATCTCTGCTGGACCCATCCATATGTGATCCTCCAGATCTAATCTCAGAGCTGTTGTTGATCTGGTCATCTGGTTGAGATGGTCCAGGCTGTTCATCATCGGTGCTGGACTCACTCATTGATGTCTCCACACGTTCTGCCGGTTGGGTATTAATATAAACTGGATAAAATGCAATTTCCATAGAGTCACCTGATGCGTGCAAAGTGACAGACCAGTGATCTGCATTCCAGGCCATCATGGAGAGCAATGGATTGTGTTCAGGACCAGCTGTCAGGAAATTCAGAGCAAGTTCATTTAGAGACCTTCGAACCAACCCAATATAAAAACGTGGCCTGGTAGCAGTTAAATGCAGTGGTATGTGTATATCTGGAAGAGTCCTCTGGACATCACCATCTTCAATTGTAGCTTGAATCACATATTCTGGATTATCAAAACCGTCATCCTGAACGACATCTTCAGCGATGTTGCCGTCAAAAGGTTCACCTTGAGCCATCTGAACTGTACAGTTATCTGCTGACCTAAAAAACTGGTATTTGTTCGCTAGTACCCAGGCAACACTGATTACCTTTCTCAACTACTGCTGTTATGCAGCTTTTGCTTAGAATGCTACTGTGATGTCATCAGTGTCATCACGGTAGCATTCTTTTGCTTAGAATGCTACTGTGATGTCATCAGTGATGTCATCAGTGGAACAAGAGACCAAGGGATCCGTTTAAAAAACAACAAACTCTGTCCGTGATGTCATCAGTGATGTCATCAGTGGAACAAGAGAGCAAGGGATCCATTTAAAAAACAACAAATTAGTACTGATCCAACCTACTGAAGATATCCAGTAAGTTGCTGTTGTTGATGTTCTCTCTCTCTCTGTGTATGTTTGTGTGTGTGTGTGTGTATACACACACACAAAAACATTAACAACAACTTACTAAATAAGTTACTTAAATTACTGAACTTCAATATACAAGCTGTATATACAAGAAAATTTCAAATGGAGGCTTTTGCATCTGAACTCTTCATATTATATAGTATATGTATATCTCTCGTACATCTCACAATTTCTTTGTGTTTAAGTTTGTGTAAGTAAGACATTAATTTCTGAATAAACTGTGCTTCATATGGGCTTATATAATAACTAAAAGTAACATTGCCAATTTATTTATTTATTTTGGTTGTTAAGTTACATTTATCTGTTCAAGTGCACTGCTGTCCCCATCAGATTCATATATTTAAATATAATTTAAATATTTAAATTTGTTTTTATGCCAGAAAAATGCAACTGATTAAATGACAAACAGCATTATTGCATATTTATCTATTTTTTTACAGTCTATGATATTTATATACAGTATATTTAAAAAATATTTATTTTCTATGGTGGCCTGGAGAGCTCATTGCGCTGCAACTGTAGAAAACTCATGCAAATAGAAAAAAACACCAGCAAGAAAACATCTGACAAAAACATCTGTTTGAAAATAACACGCTGCGAAAGTTCACTAATGTTCACTTCAAATGTCTGTCCCCACAAATCTGTCAGACTATCACGAATACCGTAAAACAGTTGTAGGAGCCATACACTGGGTTTTGTTTGGGCTTTTATTATGTTTTCTCTTTTTCTTACACTCTTGTGTACATGCACGCGCATGGTGAAGTCATCGGTGACTGTGGGTGTTACCGGGGGTGCGACGTCTGTATTAATGTGTGAGTGTGCTCACCTGTGCGCAAGCTTGGGTTTGGATCATGGCTGCAGGGTGAGCATGGGGAGAAACTTTCTGTTGACCGTCACCACTGGCTTTACCACTGTTTTTCCCACCAATGTTATCATCACTAACATCCGTTACTGATGTCTCTGAGGTACCTTTGCACTGCTTACAACATGCATCGCTCAAAGTAAGTGATTGGTTGTTTATGTTTGTTAAATAGTGTAATAAAGAGACTCGGTATACAAAGGTTCAGCGTGACGCGTCTTCAGTGTGAATCCTCATGTTTCAGCCTGCTGTGGCGTTTTAGTTGTTTGGGTGGTTTCATTTGAGTAATATACGCCACAATATTATGTCAACAGAAAGTTGTTGTTGCGTTGATTCAAACGTATTGTAGGGATAACGTTGGATGTTTGGGATCGCTTTCAGTGTTGGAATGTTGACGAGCCAGCGCGTTGAGATTCGCGTAAGCCCATTCATTCATAAATTGGCTGTTATGCTTATTTGCCATCGTCTTTATCACAAGGCATAAATAGTGAACATTGGGGATTGTCTGTTAAGATACATAAGAAACATTTGTATTCCCTGCTAGGCTTAGCGGTACTTTCATATAAGGTGATTGTACTGTTTGTTTGTTTTGGGACCTTTGGTAGTGTTTTTGTTCGTGTGTCAAGCGGGTGAAGCATTGTGCTTGGGAGTACCGCCGTAGTTCTGGTTCTAAGACGGTCTGTCTGGTTCAAGGCTATCGGTAGGTACATAAATACCCACCGCTATGCACAGAAGACTAGGGTTGAGTTAGTTTAGCTTCTGTAAATAAGTTAGAGGGAATCAAAGACAGCATTGCACCTTGTTCATATGGAAACGTGACAAAAGGGTGTTGTTTTAAGCATTTTGCTAGTAGAGATTTTTTGTGATCATTGGATTATCTTGTAAACGAAAATGAAGTCGACTGGTATCGGGTCTACTGAGAAAAGGCAAGTAAAACTTACACCTAAAGCTTTTGAATATAAATTGGAGCAGTTCCAAGAAGAGCGCAAAGCAAAAGTAAAAAAAATTAAAGATTGAATAAGAGAAATAAAAAAATTAATGCACAGTGTTGGAAATGCTGAAAAAATACGGTCTTGTCTTGAAAGTTTGTCGAGTTTGTTCACAGAAGCAAGTCACATTCATGGTTTGGTGGTTTCTATGCTCCCACCTGAGGAACAAGAAAAACAAAATGCTTGGTTTTGCAGTGTTGAGGACCATAAAACTGCTTTTGTGGAGAAGACAAATAAATGGCTGCTAGAGACACCAGCAGAGGGGGTTGTTGCACCATGTTTAGAACCTGCTGTTTTCGGTGGTGAGGCATGTATAGGTAAGACTGTGGAAAATGTAGATGATGACATTAGGCCAAGTGATAGTGTGTCTAATGTGTCGTTGAGATCAAAGAAATCCAGTACAGTAGTGAGTAAACCCATGTCTACTACATCATCAGCCAGAATAAGAGCTGAGGCTGAGACTGCCGCCCTTATGGCTCGTCAAAGGCTGCTGAGCAGGAAGCATGCTTTGGAGGAACAGCAGGAAGTGTTGAGGAGAAAGAAGGAGGTGCTGGAGATGGATATGGAGCTGGCAGCATCTATGGCTAAAGTGAGTGTGTTCAGGGTTTCAGAAGGATCTTGTGCGTCTCACGTTTCTTTGGAATTAGATGGGATGAATTCGTATTTGGAAAGAGGGAAAAACGCACAGTTGAGCCATGAAGCTGCAACTTTTGTGCCTGAGTTTAACATTCAACCATTGGCTTCAGAGTCAGTAGATGAAGTTTTGCGTCCAAGTTATGCTCCTGTGAGGCCCAAGACATGTAACAAAAGCCAGCTTTCTGCTGCTGTGACTAGAGTTGATCAGCACACTTTGCCAGAGGGTGTTTCTAATCCACCCATTACTCACTTTCAGCATGGAACTGCACCTGCAACCGTAAGTGACTCAGATCAGCGTTTTCTCACAGTTTTAGAAAGGCAAAATCAAATCACGTCTTTATTGGTTGGACAACAGTCACTTTTCCCCTTACCTAAGCAAGATCTACAAGTTTTTGACGGAGATCCACTGCAGTATCAAACTTTCATGAGAGGATTCGAACATAACATTGAGGCAAGAACACAGAGTCAGACGGATTGTTTGTATTACCTCGAGCAGTATACGAGAGGTCAGCCTAGGGATTTGATCCGAAGTTGTCAACATCTGCCTGCATCCCATGGTTATAGTAAGGCAAAATCACTACTTCAGGAGCATTTTGGTGATCCATTTAAAGTGGCTTCTGCCTATATGGACAAGGTGCTTTCCTGGCCGATGCTTAAGGCTGAAGATGTCAAGGCTTTACGGGCCTATAGTTTATTGTTACGAGAATGCTGCAATTCTATGGGAGTTTCCGCAAGTGATCTGAATGTACCTACGAATATGCAAATCATTGTAAAAAAACTGCCTTATAAGCTGAGGGATCATTGGAGAAGTGTGGCCCTCGATATTCAGGAGAAGTTTCATCGTAGAGCTACGTTCTCAGATATTGTAGAGTTTGTTGAGAGGCAAGTCAAGATTGCGAGCGATCCTCTCTTTGGAAATATACAAGAGACATCTGCAGGTGGACGAAATGGAGCAGGAATGGTCCGGTCTCAACCTAGTTTAAAGGTTGGAGGCAGTAGTTTCGCTACTACTGTAGCACCGGCTGAGAATAAGGTGGAGCCTGGGTTTAAACGGGAGAAGAACTCGCTAGCGAAACTTTGCTTGTTTTGTGGAGCTGGGCATTCGTTAGATGCTTGTTTCAGTTTGGATAAAAGAACACAAGATGAGAAAATTTCCTTTTTGAAGGAGAATCGTATGTGTTTTGGATGTCTGTGCGTCGGACACATGAGTAAAGACTGCCGAAAACGTATGACATGTAAAGTATGCAACAATATGCATCCCACATTGTTGCATGTCCACCCCACAGCAAAACCAACGAGTCCGACTCAGGCCAATGGCGGTTTGGATATGGCCAGAGACGGTGCCGTGGTGTCTGCTCAGTCTGGTGGCTTGACTGGGGCCGGCAAGAAGGACTGTACGCTCTCTATATTGCCTGTTCAAGTGAAATCTAAGAGGGGACAGGAGACTGTGGTCACATATGCATTTTTGGACCCCGGGAATACCGCCTCATTTTGTACGGAGCGGTTCATGACTCGGCTCAATCTTACAGGGAAGAAGTTGGGAATTCTCCTTAGGACTATGGGACAAGAGAAAGTGGTTGACAGTTACAAGTTGTCAGACTTGGAAGTCGCCGGGCTGGACTTAAACAACTTCTGTGGCCTGTCTGAGATTTTTACCCAGCAGAACATGCCGGTTCATCGAGGTAACATTCCAAGCTCAAAGGACCTTCAAAGATGGCCGCACCTAAGGCACATAAAAATACCAGAGATCAATTCTGATGTGGATCTTCTGATTGGCACTAATGTTCCTCAAGCTCTGGAGCCGTGGGAGGTGGTTCGTGCAGAGAACGGGGGCCCTTATGCAATTAAGATCATCCTGGGTTGGACGGTGAATGGCCTGCTCCGTGGAGATTGTCATATCAATGAACAAGGATTGCAGCCCGACATTACAGTTAATCGGATCTCAGTGGCGAGGCTTGATGAGCTTTGGGAGAAGCAGCTGAAGGTGGATTTCCCTGAAACTTTGCAGGATGAACAACCTGGTCTGTCAGTCTAGGATAAGCGCTTCATCGAGCTGGTCTCAGAGTCTACTAAGCTCATTGATGGTCATTATAGTATCGGTTTGCCGATGAAGCAAAGTCACCGCAAAATGCCAAACAATAGGACAGTGGCAGAACAACGTGCACTGAGTCTTAAAAGACGTCTGAATAAGGATCCATCTTTTTGCTCCGATTATATTGCATTCATGTCTGAGATGTTGGTTAATGCATCTCAATGGAGGTATGTGAGTACGTTAACCAACCCTGCAGATCTAGCCTCCAGAGGTGTTAAGGTTCAGTCGTTGCTGAAGACTGATGCATGGCTCCATGGTCCTGACTTTCTTCATGAGCCTGAGAGCAAGTGGCCCCAAAATCCTGAGACTTTGGAACACATTCTGATTGGAGACCCAGAGGTCAAGGCTGTGATGGTGAATGTGGCTCAGGTTGAGCAGGTCAGTCCAGTGGAGAAGCTCATTGAATACTTTACCTCCTGGTTCCGTCTTAAAAGGGCTGTTGGTTGGCTTCTCAAGTTTAAGACCTTACTTCTGTCTCTGGTGCAACATCGAAAGCTGCTGAGAAGAACCCTTTCTGAATCGGACCAAAGTGCTGAGCAATTGGAAAAGGAGCTACAGGTCCGTATGAAAGGATTTAAGGCTCAAGTGCCAAAGTGTCTTCTGTCTATGGAGGACATAGACGCAGCGGTATTATCCGTTTTTGCCAAAAAACAATGTTTCCGGAGGAACTGGCCAATTTGAAGAAAGGAGAGTGTGTATGGAGGACGAGCCGCCTCTATAAGCTCAACCCGATCCTGGATGGTGATCTCATTAGAGTCGGAGGACGGCTTAGTAGAGCAGCTGTGCCAGCTGAAGCAAAACATTTAGTTATACTGGCAAAAGATAAGCACATCTCCAATCTTATTCTCCATCATGTACATGTACCATTTGAAGTCAAACGTGGAAGAGCTCTGGTCAAGAGACGGTTTTCAGCGAGACGTGGTCAAGTCTTGGGAATCCATTCGGACAATGGCACTAACTTTGTGGGTGCTGAGCGTGAATTGAGGAATTCCATAGAGAATCTGAATCATAACCTCATCAATGACGTGCTGTTACAAAGGAATGTAAAATGGGTTTTTAACCCCCCTACAGCATCCCATCATGGAGGTGCTTGGGAAAGGCTTATTTGGTCAGTCCGTAAGGTGCTAAACTCTATTTTGAGGACTCAGACTCTGGATGAAGAAGGCTTGGTGACAGTGTTCTGTGAGGCTGAAGCTATTGTTAATAGCCGCCCTTTAACCAAGGCATCAACAGATCCTCAAGACTTGGAGGCTTTGACTCCTAACCATCTGCTCCTGCTTAAGTCGCAACCGTTGTTGCCACCAGGATTGTTCGAGAAGGAGGATGTTTATAGTCGTCGTCGCTGGAAACAAGTGCAGTATATCTCGAATTTGTTCTGGAAGTGCTGGGTGAAGGAGTATCTTCCTGGACTTCGGGAGCGCCAGAAGTGGATTACTGCCAAAAGAAACCTTGTTCCTGGAAATCTTGTGGTGCTGGTGGATGATATGGCACCTCGTAATGCGTGGATTATAGGAAGAATCGTGGATACTGTTTCGGACGAAAATGTGCTGGAAGCAGAGGAGCAGTGAAGACCCTTGGATATATTAGACATGAACTTTGACATTATCAGGACTTTTAAAGGAATGACGTTTCAATTTGCATTTCTGACTGGTGTTTGTCTCCCACAAGAGGTTTGTAATGGTGGTCAATTATTATTATAAAATAATTTGGGGCCGGAATGTAGGAGCCATACACTGGGTTTTGTTTGGGCTTTTATTATGTTTTCTCTTTTTCTTACACTCTTGTGTACATGCACGCGCATGGTGACGTCATCGGTGACTGTGGGTGTTACCGGGGGTGCGATGTCTGTATTAATGTGTGAGTGTGCTCACCTGTGCGCAAGCTTGGGTTTGGATCATGGCTGCAGGGTGAGCATGGGGAGAAACTTTTTGTTGACCGTCACCACTGGCTTTACCACTGTTTTTCCCACCAATGTTATCATCACTAACATCCGTTACTGATGTCTCTGAGGTACCTTTGCACTGCTTACAACATGCATCGCTCAAAGTAAGTGATTGGTTGTTTATGTTTGTGAAATAGTGTAATAAAGAGACTCAATACGGTTCAGCGTGACGCGTCTTCAGTGTGAATCCTCATGTTTCAGCCTGCTGTGGCGTTTTAGTTGTTTGGGTGGTTTAATTTGAGTAATATACGCCACAATAACAGTCGTAATGCTAAAAAGTGATTTCAGACTAGACCTAACGTTACCAAGTTTATCACTGTAGAAAGGTAACGTTAGTACATCTCTTAACGGGTTCACTAAAATAATGTTTTAATTACTTTATGCTAGCGAGCTAACTGGGATATAGCTAGGATTCATTTCCAATCGATTTCACTTTCCGGAGATGATTAAAATGGACTAAAGGGAACTTTGATTTTTTTTTTTTAAATATATAAAATTCAGTTTTAGAATATATTCAACGTCTCAGTACACAATACATGTTATAAGTAATAGGCCTATATAAATAAAGACGACATGACTTACTTTTCGTAATCAGGCTACAGAAGTTCCTTTGTGTTGACTGTCACGTTCGTAGCTGAATGTGGAAACAATTTAAGGGGGGGGGGGGGAATTGCAATTTCACTTTTTTCATTTTAAATAGCGTGTAATGTTGCTGTTGGTGCATGAACAGTATCTGCAAAGTTGCAGCGCATGTCAAAGACATCTTAAACAATGTCATAATTGCATTCAAAATGTCATAATTGAGCAAATGACCTAATGACAGTTGTCATAAAAATGCATAAACCTTACATCATATTCAAGACATATGTCATATCATGGTTATGAAGGTGTCATGTCAGCACACCCCTTCAAGTAAAGTGTTGCCGTGCTTGGTAGCCTATACTTATTCTTACCCAATATAATTTATGTCCATTTTTAGACACATGGTGGCAGTGTTCTCCACATCAGAGATGCAGACAGCTGTGTTGGACAAATGCACTCATTAATAACAAGACCAGCAGGTATGAAAAGATATGAGGCAGTTCTTATGATATTAAGATATACTCACACCCAGACTCTCGTTGCACACGATTCAACAAGTTTCCTTTCTTTCTGAAACAATAGCCTATGTCAATACAGCCTGCTATATAGGCCTAGCAACCACAAAGTGAACTTCCCCAGCAGCGATGGCAATATGGTATCGGTTCTTCTTTCTGTGTGTGTTATAAATATCTGTGCTTTTCATTAGCATTGCCTTAAATGGCTTCAGGAGATGCTGACAGGTTTGAACAAGATTCTGACTGTAATTTAAGTGAGACAAACCCTGGAGTAAAATGGGAGCAAGGAATTCAGGATGGTTCAGAAAAAAAGTCTGACCCTGTCTGTGTGTTTTTATGTCACTTAAACTCATCATTATACTGTAATTTAAGCAATTTTAAACTTTTTTTTTAGTTATAAAATTCAACTCATTTTTTTAAAGTCAGTTTTAATGTAGGGTAATTTAAGTTGAAATTACTTAAAGATCCAAGCTGATTTGGAAGGCAGTAACTTTTTTTTTTTACAGTGTGGAGCTCGTAAATTAATCTGTGCACTACAAAAATAAGAGATAGATAGATAGATAGATAGATAGATAGATAGATAGATAGATAGATAGATAGATAGATAGATAGATAGATAGATAGATAGATAGATAGATAGATAGATAGATTTTTACAATGGGTTTTACAGTGGGAAAATGGATTGGAAAATGTGTCAAATGAACTATGAAATCCTCACATCGTGACATCATCGCTCTTGACCTTCCAACCAATCACGTTCTTATCCCGTCGTTCACCGCCCGCTCCGACCCCATTGGCCGAAAGACATGCCAATCACAGGATTATCCGCTTCATGGTAGGTTGGTACAGACGCGTTTAAAAACGCCCAAGCTGGAGAACGCAATTACCGCGTTTTGTTTTATCGTCACCCTACAGACGAACATAATGACGTCGTCATGAGAAGCGCACGGGTATTCCGTGGATTCCCTTGATAGACAGATCGCTTCAAGTATTTTTTGTCCAGCAGAGGCTTTGTTGAAGAGATGCACTTGTGATTTTTGTCAGACTGCATCCGTTTCCGATTACAGCGATGTAGTTTCCACTTCTATGCCTTTTATTATTAGTTAAAGTTGCGGTTGAGTTGCATCTGCATTGCATTCCTCTCTTGTCTTGGACCGATCTGGAGAAAGAATGGGATTGCCTGCGTTAGAGTTCAGCGACTGCTATTTGGACAGCCCGCAGTTCCGAGAGAGGCTGAAGTCTCATGAAATGGAATTAGAGAAGACCAATAAGTTCATCAAGGAGCTGATCAAGGATGGGAAAGCTTTAATTCAAGCACTGAAAAGTAAGATACATGTTTGCTTTGCTTACGAATGTAGGGGGGGCATGCACTCTGTTTATTAATCTGTAACATATTGTTTATTACACAAGACAACGAAACAAAGTTCGATTAATATATGAGTGATTGTTGTTTGTCGAGACATAGCCTATAGGTAGTAGAGAGCTGAACATTTAAACTACTTTCAAGTGTGTTTATTTTGAATAATCAGTCGATTTCAAGACAATCATAAATTATTATCCCGTTCAGTTGCCCCCAAAAAGCCCCCCAAAATGTTTGAATGTCAATAGCAAACTAAATGTTCTCAAAAAATATTCTCAGGGCTATTTTAATTACAATTGAAGTCATTTCCCTTCAGGTTTACACAGGTGTTCTTGCAGAATTCAGTAACTTTGAACAGGTTCAACTAACATTTTAGAAGTGCACCACAGTCACAGTGACCCACAGATTCAGACCCGCCTGAAATTTCCACTCCACTCCCCATTACTTTTCAAAACAAACACAGCGAGTCTGACCCAAGCAGAACAAGCGTGTACTAGAACTTACATCCAGTTGGAATTGACACCAAACCGGCTCTCTGTGTTGACCCAAGAGACATGTCCTAAGACGTAAGGCGTTGAATACAATACCGAGGCGTGTTTGACAGCTTCAAATTCCACAGGTTTCTTATATAAAGTTGTATAGCTGGAAAAGCCTCCTCTAGATGTGGTTTGTTGGAATCATCATTGGCCTAAAAGTCCTGAATAATCCCTGAAAATGAAGATGTTTGCTTGATAAGTTTCTCTTGCTTCTCTATTACACTTTTTGTTGTAGCCTAATACAAAATACGAATAACCACATGTATGAGATTTCTCATGAATTTCTCATGAATTTCTGTGTTGGATTTCCCATGAGACCGAACCCCTCCTGTCCTTTTTATCCATTGCTGATGTTTTGCTCTACTCAATTGCTTATGCGATGTGTAAACCTGTCATGAGCGAGAGACTTCATTAATACTTAACACACTAACTTGTTATTTTGTGTGAAGAGAGCTTCTTTTCACAGTCTGACACCTGATATCATGTTTAATACCTCCATAAACACTAATCACAGGCCTTGTACTCCACACAGATGTATTTCTGATAGCCTACTGACATTAAACGATTATAAAAGGTTATAAGCAAATGTTCTTTGTTTTTTTGCAAATGACCAACACCCAAAAAATGGCACAAGGAAGGACTGTTTTATGGGGGAAGCATGTCCTTATTTGACATGTATTGTTTAGGGTAATAGTAATTGCTAAGGTGTTGTTATTTTAAGATATTTTGGTCTCTATGGGTCAGATTGTCTTCAATATAAGGCTATGGGATTTAAACACAATGGCTAACCAAGTGTCTCTTTTTTAAACATAAAGTGAATGTGTACCAATATCACTGCAGTCACATTTCTTCTGAATCACTCTGGCTCGTAAAGTTGTGAATTGGAGTTTAATCACTATTGTCCGGTTGCTATGTCCAAAGGATAGACAATTCACACTTTTTTAAAATGTATTACTCATTATTTCCCAATACCTGAATTCGCTGAATTCCCTATCCTTCCTCTTTTAAAGAGGAAGGATAGGGAATTCAGCGAATTCAGGTATTGGGAAATAATGAGTAATAAATGTAGAAAAAGTGTGAATTGTCTACGACATTGTCTTGCTTCATTCCACCAGTGATGGTTTGTGATTTGCTAGGACTTTTCTCCTACACTGTCATGATTTTAACGGTAAAAGACGAGTGAAAAACTGTTAATTGGTCAACAGAAAAGTTTCCTTACTATATAGCCTATGGTCAATAACTCTGACATATAATGGTACATTTAATGTAATTCTACTGTAAATACCGTTAAATTTACAGTTTTTGGAAGCGAAAAAGAGCAAGTCAACTGTAAACCCTAACGGTCAAAATAATTCATTGGTTTGAGTAGGACAAACTTAAATTCAACGAATTAGTTCAGTCAAATTAATTTTTATCAGTATTTAGCACTTTCTTTTTCTTTCAAGTTCACAGAACTGATATATTTTAAGTAAACTGAACTGTTTCATTGTTTTGAGTTGTATGAAATTATTTATTTTAATTTAGACGAACTTAAGTTTAACTGAAACGGCTGGGATATCTATTTCCCAGCATGCTTTGCCGATGGCACTCGAAAGAGAGTGTAAATGCTAAAATTATAATGTTTTTTTTGTGTAAGATTAATGTTAAGTGTGAGATTAAGTAGTGATTAATGTTTTGTTAGGCTAATTTAGAAGAATTTCTGTTATTGTTGGCTTTAGGATAGTTACCATCATGGTGACAAGTGGTGCATTCAGCTTGATTTAAGAGCAGATTATCCCTTTATATTATTACGCTCATACAGCAAGTGCTTCTGTGCTTGTAAGTGATTACAACATACTGTTTCTAATATGTTAGCATTTACTACATCAACAGATTAGCTATTAAAGATAACTAAGTTTATACTATTAAAAGTGATTTGAGTTCTGCCAACTTATTTGGGTTTACAGTGTACTTCATAGATTTAAGTTATAGTAACTAATTAGTACTATTAACTTTATTTACCCAAGTTATCTTAACAATAATTTATTGAGTTACTTGGAAACAAATCAAAAAATTTGTTATGCTTAAATTGTTTGAGTTAATAAACTTAAATGATTTAAGGCAATCGGTTTCCTCAAACGGTTTGAGTTGAACTAACTCATCAGGTTTTAATTTACAGTGGAAAAAAATGTAAATTGACATTCCCACAATTCCTCTGCCTGGGTTTCCCCATGCTGCCTTGCCGCAGTGCGATTTTAATAATGCTGCTAGGCAGCCTGGACACTAGGGCTGGGTAAAAATATCGATTCATCAATGCATTGCAATTTTTTGCTTCTCAATTCAATATCGCTTTCATAAAATCCTATGAATCGATTCAGCCATCCAGGCCAGTGGCGGCGCTGTGGGCTACACTCTAGTGAGAGCGTTCAGTGTTGTAGAAGTCGCGCTTTAGCAAAACAGCGCGATGACGGACAGCAGCTGCACTCTGTTCAAGCAGGCGTTCAAGCCTGATTCAATCCTGCACCAACATTAAAAGCCGACGTTTGGGCTCATTTTGGATTCCACTGTAAGCCGGGAACTATGGAAGCTTGTTTCCGCCACAGAATGGAAAATAAAAAAGGTAATTGCATCTTTTTATCTCACAATTCTGACTTTTTTTCTCACAATTGTGAGTTTACATCTCGCAATTCTGACTGTATCTCTCAGATTCGCGAGATATAAGTCAGAATTGCGAGATATAAAGTCAGAATTGCGTGATATAAAGTCACAATTGCGGGATATAAAGTAAGAATTGCCTGATATAAAGTCGTAATTTCGTGTTATAAAGTCAGAAATGCATGATAAAGTCATAATAGTGAGATATAAATTATTCTGAGAGCGAAAAGGAAAGTCTTTCCCCCCCTTAGAATTGGGCTGATAACTCGCAATTGCTGTTAAGTGTGATCAGCTGTTAAGTGTTATTGTTTACAAAATTATAATATAATATTAGACTTTTTTTGAGTATGCACATTTTGTGCTTGTGTTTACATTTCTTTTATAACTTGAATGTTTAGGAAGAAAGAAATATACTTTCTACTACTTAGTTACATGCACTTTAGAGGTGTTGATAAAGCACTGTACAGTGCTTGTCACCGTTGTGTTTGTATTCAACACATACAATATTGTACATTTTTATTCTGCCAAATAAACCATGACAGGAAACAAACATGCTGGGGTCAATTTGTTCTTTAACATTGCTAAAACTGCGCACATTACTTAAAAATATACTCAGGCACTTAATTACTTGTGTATTTACTTATTATTGAATCGATATTGAAGCTAATAAATCAATATTGAATCGAATCGAAGCCTCAAGAATTGAAATCGAATCGAATTGTGAAATACCTAACAACACCCAGCCCTACTGGACACCATGAACCAAATTTTCCCCTGAGATAGGGAACCAATCACAGAACGGGGAGGGAGTGGCAAGACGATGACGACGTCTATGCGACACTGAAGCAGTTTGTTTATGGATCCATCTTGGCAGTGGATGCAAAGTTACCTTTGATATAGCCTTTGTGTATACATACTGTAAAACTTCAAATAATAGCCCGGACTTTTATTTTCCTAAATCGTCGAACTGCTCCGGCTTGTATTTGAGACTGGCGTCTATGAGACCGGCCTTTATAATTTAGTGTTGAGATGTTGTTCATTGAGTTTCTAATCTCTAAAAATCTCCAAATGCTCCACGTGAAACTGCGGTCTTCCAACCTTTTACCATCGTGTCAGTTGATTTGATTAATACGCGCGAGGGAGAGAGACCAAGACAGCGCTCGTGTTTGAAGACATGAGGGGGCGCTCTCTCTCTCTCTCTCGCTCTCTCTCTCTGCTTATTATGCGCCCTGTCAAGCGCAGCAGTCATTCTATTCTACATCACTCACTGATCAAAATAGGCTTTGGCGAGACAAAAATTTTCTTTGACGGCCGCCAAAAAGCGGACGATCTGACGGTTTTAGAAGATTAACAACCCTGAACTAAAAAACAGACCCGACGTCTATTTGAGACCGGCTTTTATTTACCCAAACCTGCAGCCACACCAGGCGTACGTTAAATCTCCTAAATCTCTGACCCATCGTCTTTTTCCTTGTCTAATTTTCTGTCGCTCTACATACGTCATCTGGTATCATCTGGCGTTTTTCCACTGCTGGTATGGCTCGGTACGACTCGGCTCGGTGCGGCACAGTTCGGCTCGCTTTGCTTTTCAACTGTGTGGTACGACTCGGCTCTACACGGCACGGCTTGGTTCGCTTTAGCTCGGTTGCTTTTCCACTGCAGTTAGTACCGCTTTGGGTGAGAGGGGATTATAGAGTGGGTGGGATTATAGACTGTTCGATAACAGCGGTGGCTGTTACTGGCTATTTAAATCTAGCGGGTTTGGTTTCTCGTGTCAATGTCTATTGATCGCAAATACAATGACGCTAGTACTGACGATTCTGTCTGACCCATCATTGATCTGCAGTTTTTCACGTCACATTTAGTACCGGTACGGTACGCTTGGAACCTCAACGAAGCGAGCCGTACCATACCATACCATGCAGTGGAAAAGCGCCAAAGCGTGCCTTAACGAATCGTACCGTACCATGCAGTGGAAAAGCGAAAATTGAACCGATTGGCTATGAGCTACGTACAGGCTCATTTGATAGACATTTGTAGCACCCAATACTCCTTATTCACGGCAGCGCCATCTTTGATTTTTAATGAGAATGAAAGCGAGGCTGTGAGGGATAGTCATGCATCTCTTCAATGGGTTGTACTGTTATTTAATGTGTTTTCGGATTGTTCTGCTCATGAAACACTGGAAAAATATCTTTCCAAGAAATTTCAGTTGACAAAAGAAACACTCCTGACAATGTAAGCTGTGGAAAATTGTTAGTAATCTAGGAGCTTTATTCAGCTTTTTACAGCGGATGCCATTGGAAACACGGTAAGTCTATCCCTCACAGCCTCACTTTCATACCTGTCATGGCGCTGCTCTGAATAAGGTCTATATAAGGCTCTGGGCATTCGTTAACCATGCCTCAAATAGGAAGAAAATGAACATGTGGTTTCCATATCACGTTTCATTCTCAATGAAACGTGGTCTGGCGTTAGCAGGCTAACAATTCCCTGCGGGACACATTTTATTATACATTTTTTAAATAACTGTTTCTTCCAAATTTTCTTAGTTTTTTCTAATCAGCTATGTACATTAGGGTTTTATGTTAGATTAAATGTTGTTAAATTAATGCTTATTGCATTTTTAAAATTTGAACGTGAACATGATGGTGTTTAATGTTTGTGTGATTGACACTGTGCAGCTTCTAATATAATAGGATTAACTTTCTTATGATGAGCTCTGATTGATCATGTGACTCTCATTACTGTGATTGTTGGCTGTCAGTGTATTACAATGGAACAACCATTGATATTAATACTTGGAAAGGTCAGTAAATGAACATTACATTATGTAAGGAAATACAGTTTATTGCTGTAAAATTATATACGGTTAAAAGTCTTTAAAAACTAAAATGTTGCTACCGTATTTTTAACAGGAAAACTCCACAGCTGCCAGTTTTTTCCCGTAAATTTAACAGATTTTATTTTTTTTTTTCAGTGAGGGCTGGTCACCTCTGAACCCGTAGAAGCGTGCAAACGGCTGCTCTATATCACTGTGTCAGTTAGGCTCGATCCATGAGCTCAGAGTCAGATCTGCAGTTCGGTTTGAGCTGTGTGACTGATTCACAGAAATCTGGACACCATAACCTTCAATGGGCCGGTGCATTGCTGCAACACACATGTTTAGCAGGAAAATGCAGCCTTTTCCTGGAATCAGTGTGTTTTTGGAGTGACTAACATGATGTTGTGGTTCATGGATTGTTGGAAAGTCAGGGTGCAAATTTACTGAGGGGTCTGAGTGTGACCCCCCTAAATAATGTTTAAATGACTTAAAAATAAAATTAAAAAGCCCTGCAGTCAACAATTTTATCCCTTAAAACTCATCTTTGATAATCAAAATGACGTTTAAACATGTTTTTTTTTCTTTTTTTGTAAAAATAATTTCTTCATACCTTAAAGGGATAATTCCCCTAAAAAAAAAACTAAAAAAAACCATTAATTACTCTAATGAGCATTCATTTCTCATTCTCATGTCGGTCCAATGTCTATTTTGAATGAAAGCTGAAAGATTCCTGTCCCTCTAATTTACGCAATATGTCTACTATTTTCAAAATGTTTAAAAAGAGATCATCAGATTACTTAAAATGTGTCAGTTTTGTGAACTCAAAAGAAGAGGTAAGTTCTAAATACTCATAAAAGTTCATTTGATTGAACTCATTTGTTTAATTTAAAGGGTTAGTTCACCCGAAAATGAAAATTAAGTCATTTATTACTCACCCCCATGCTGTACCAACCCCGTAAGACCTTCGTTCATCTTCGGAACACAAATAAAGATATTTTTGATTGAATCTGAGGGCTGGATCACTCTTCCATAGACTGCATAAGGGACTGGCTCTTGACGGCCCATGAAGTCATTAAAGAAAAGGTTTAAATATTCCATGTGCCTACAGCGGCTCAATTATAAGTTTATCAAGCGACGAGACTACTTTTTGTGCGAAAAAAACATAAATAACGACTTTATTCCACTATTCCATTACTTCCTTATGGGCGCATGCGCGAGAACTGAGACGAGGACGTTCTCATTCGTCTACTTCTTGTTACCGGCTGCTCACCGCTTAGGAGTTTTACCGCCCCCTACTGTATAAGATGATGTGCTGATATAGCTGGAAGCGCAAAACTTTCTGTTTACAAGCAGAGGAAGATGCGCGCTGTACATACGCTTTTCAATTTGCGTATTTTCCGCACTATAAGGTGCACTTAAAAGCCTTTAATCTTCTCAAAAAACGACAGTGTTCCTTATAATCCGCAGCGCCTTATATATGGATCATCATTTTATGCGGTAGGGGGCGGTAAAACTCCTAAGCGGTGAGCAGCCGGTAACAAGAAGTAGACGAATGAGAACGTCCTCGTCTCAGTTCTCGCGCATGCGCCCATAAGGAAGTAATGGAATAGTGGAATAAAGTCGTTATTTATGTTTTTTTTCGCACAAAAAGTAGTCTCGTCGCTTGATAAACTTATAATTGAGCCGCTGTAGGCACATGGAATATTTAAACCTTTTCTTAAATGACTTTATGGGCCGTCAAGAGCCAGTCCATTAGAGTGATCCAGCTCTCAGATTCAATCAAAAATATCTTTATTTGTGTTCCGAAGATGAACGAAGGCCTTACGGGGTTGGTACAGCATGGGGGTGAGTAATAAATGACTTAATTTTCATTTTTGGGTGAACTAACCCTTTAAGTTTACCCTACTCAAAGCAATTAATTATTTTCAGCATTAGGTTTTATAGTAATTGATATGATTATCCTTTGGCTCGACTACATTATCAAACAGCTAATAACGTGTTACTCAAACCATGTTCCCGAGTCAGGCGGCTGCCTTCTAAAAATCTGCATTACACTGCAGTTTTAATGAGAAAATACTGCACATGTTTTGTCTTAAAGCATTTGAAAAACACCACACATTAAAAACTTGATTTTCACCACAGGGCGTCTTTAGAAAGTTGAGTTCACACACTGCAGTGTTTCACATTTATGAACGGAAAGAGAACATGCTCCCGGTGGATGTTTTCACACTGCACAGCTGTGAATGGGGAAAAGATACATTCGCTAGTGCTAATTGAGGGCACATCCACGGATGACTGCACGAGAGGAGAACAAAGAAACAGCGTGTGTGTTTTGCTTGGTGTGTTTGGAGTGGGCTGGAAGGGAATTAGGGCAGCCTCCCCTTGATGATTATTGTCGCTCTATAATCTCAGCCCTGCGTCTGGAGGCGACCTATAGCTGGCGGAGCTTCAGTCTCTCGTTGAGCATGAATAAAGCAGGATTATCGGTATTATCATTCACATATCCTCTTTAATAAAGAAACTCAGATATACTATGAGATTGTAAGTGCATGAGGTGTGCTCATAAACTCAGGATTATCAATCAACCAATCAAGTGTCTTTGATGGAGACTCTCTATTACTATTGTGAGTGATGGTGTTCCCTCTCTTAAAGTTCACTGAAATTAATTTTTGGTATGTTTTAGATTACCACAAGGACATCCAAGATGTAGGTGTCTTTGTTTCCGCTGTAGTTTCAATTTTGATATTTTTAGGTCAAACCGTTCTTGTCTGTCAGTCATATAATGGAGGTCTATGGTCACCACCTCAAAGAGCATGCACAGAGAAGTCCAAATTAAACATGATTTAATGACTCGTAAATGTAAGTACACATTGCGTGATCCGTTGCATGTGTACGTCATTTCTTACACTGAGATTTCGGAAGTGTTACCTTTCACTGTGAAGATCTAAACATATTTAGATATACAGGAAATCGCAATGGAAGACGATTTCGAAATATCAACAGACAACATTGAATTTTTTTCGCAACCGTGCGAGATCACTTCCGGCGCGAGAACCGTTTGACCTAAGAATATCCAAATTGAAACTATGGCGGAAACAAATACACCTACATTTTGGATGCCCTTGAGGTAAGCTAAAACATACCAAAAATTCATTTCAAAGTGAACTATCCCTTTAAATGAATTTGTCTGGTAATTGGAAAACATAGCCATTGCCTTAAATTAATATTACTGGAAAAATATATTATGAAATATAAGTTTGTAGCATGATTATTACTGATTAAACTTTTTTGTGTTACTTGTGATCCTGTGCCGTCCATCTATATTTGACATTTTTCACATTTTCATTCACATTTTCTTCAGAAAATATCGGATCCACATCAGTTATAGGCTGATAATATATGGTTGATATTGGATTTGCACGCTCATTTCTATATTTATATTTTTAGATTTCAATTGCACTCACATAAAGTTAAGCTTTAAAAACACCTGCAATTTAAATATAATATTTTGCTCATGTCAAAATGAAATTATCACTTGTAAAATTCACTTGTAGTAGGGCTACTTTTAAATGAATTATTTTAGTTTTAAGTGTTTTATTTTTTTAGAAAAACATAGTATTGAATTTTAATATTGTCCATTCATCGGTTATTGGCCACAGCATGAAAAAAAAAATTATTGTGTTGTCCTATTGGCCAGAATTTTAACATAAATTCAGAAAATCCAGAAAAATGTTTACTTTAATTGTTTTAAGCTTGTGTTGGTCTTTAGGTTTATAATAAAAGACAAAAAAAGTTTGAGGTTAAAGGGAAAAAAGTGAGCGGAATCATAATGACCTTGTTGGGTTCATTTTAGACATTCATGCAGTGGAAAAGGTATCAAGCTCCACAGTTTTCAACATCCTCTTTCCAGGCAGGAAAAAGAAACCATTCAGACTCTATAAGAATGTGCCAGTTTTTTAGTTTTTTTAGATAAGCTTAACTTCCTGAATGTTTAGGCCTGCTTCTTCTATGCTAAATGTAGCCTATAATCATTTTATTTTCTGTTGAGTAAAAAAAAAGAAGGAAAAACTGCTTTTCGCAGCTTCTTTGAAGTGTCAAGAGGCATAACATTTGTGGAGAAGGGGCAGTATACTGACTCATGGCTACTTGTGTGCGGTTTTAGACCGTCTGCTCTGGGATAAGCAGTTCTCGTATGCTGTGAAGGACAAGGCCTTTAGGTAATGGGCTGTGATTCGGGAAGGCACCACACTTTTGATGCATTGGTCTCGCACACACATTCTCACTGGTTAAGACTTCCTGTTTGATTCAATGTTTCACAATTGAGTGGTCACTTTAACCAAAACATCGTTCATGAATTCATAGCATGTGTCACAATCTCTCCATATTACAAATTGAGCTACCAATCTTGTCATCTCTGTCAGCCTCAACTGGGTCAAGTTTTAATTTGTACATTTTAACATTTGAATATTTTGTCTAACATAAAACAACATCTTGTGTTATTTACAATAAATTAAACGTATATATTTTTCTGGTTGTTCCAGAAACCCAACTTGACATTCTTTGTTCTTTGTCAAAAACACAAAAAGGAGATATTTGGCTGAATGTTTAAGCTGTTAAAGGGATAGTTAACCCTGAAATGCACATAAGTCATACGTTACTCTCCCTGGTGTTGTTGTAATACAGTATGCTGCAGCGCCAATAGAGTTTCACAAATGTACAGTCGAGCGCAAAAGACCAAGGTCAGGATTTCTGTTAAAGGGATACTTCCCCTCTGGAAAGATGAATGTGTATTTAAAATGGGTCATTTATGTAGAAGAAATGTGAAATTATTTTTCAATTTGGAGCTTTCTAGACTGAGAAAAGCCAGAACATGTATTTTGGGCTTATGTGGATGAAAGACAACAACTCCCAGAATGCACCTGCTTCGCTGCCCTAGGAGGCCACGCCTACCGGTAAACAGAGCATAGAAGTTAAACAACAAGTCCAGGCTACTAGTGAGTCTCCATGATGCATTTAAAAGTAATTCCAGAGAACGCAGTCCTGTAAACTTTGTTTCCGACCACATTAGTTCCCAAGCAAAATTTGATATTTGATAAGAGGGTGCGCAACTCTATTTATAGGCAAGATTTTCACGCTAAAACACTTTTTCAGCGGGAATGCAAATTATAATAGCACTTAACCATGAACACAAAAGCCACACCACACACATATGGCTTTTAATTTGTTTATTTCATTAGCAAACATGTCAATATCATTTTAAAGTTATTTCCATCGATCAATTATCTTCAAAAATAACGATCGACATGCTTGTTTGCTTTGCGGCCCCTTTAAATACAGTTCAGATCACGCATTCGATCTATATCAGAGCGTCCACGAATCTTTCCACGGCGTCTCTGTCAGGGCGGCGAGAGCGGTGTGAACGTACGGTTAGGCAACCAAACAAAGGAAAGTCTGCACCTCCACGGCGTATTCTTCCGAGTTGCCATAATGGTGCGTTCACACCGGACGCGAATAGCGCGTCAGGCGCGAATGATTTCAATGTTAAGTCAATGCAAAGACGCGTTGCAGAAGACGCAAATACGCCTCATTTGCGCGAATTGAGCATCTGGCGCGTTAAGTGCGTTACGTGTGTTCATCTGTTGCAGAAAAGCATCAAGAACAACTAAAACAAAAGAGAAACGTTTTACAGGCCAGAGTTTATATTTATAACATGTTTGCAGCGTTGAGCGATGTAGCCAATCATAGACATACCATATGTGTTGATTTCTTGAACACAATGGCCAATTTAAGCATTTAAGAGACTCCCCTCACCACTCAAAACATACTTTTGTTCCAAAAATCGTAAATAAATCGTAAATCGAATTGAAAAAAATAAAATCGGACATTTTATTTTTAGGCCATATCGCCCAGCCCTACTTCAAACTTTTGTTTTTACGCGCGTCAGTTTAACTCTTGACATACAAATTAATACAAAGTGGTCAAGCGTCAAACTAGACGCATCAGACACAAATTTGACGCACTATTCGCGTCCAGTGTGAACACAGCATAATAATAGTAGTAAGTTAAGTAACTATCTCTGGCCAAACTAATTAAAATGGTGGGGTTGTTCTGGATACTCCATCTGGCGCGTACAATGATGATGCAGTGAATGGTGACGATTCTCTCTGACCAATCAGTAGTCGGCATTGTTTTCACGTCACATTTTAGTATCGCCTCAGCTCGCTCAGAACCTCGCCGGAGGTGATGCCAAAAAAAAACAAAAAAACTAACTTTTACACAGTGGAAAACCAAACAAAGCCGAGTCGATGTGGGACTGTGTAGTGGATAAGCGCCATTAGTTGTCTGCTGAGAATTGTGGGAGTATCATGCTGTCAAAAAAATGACACCAGAATGGTGCAGCTCTAACACGTCTTATGCTCTGCTTATGCTCTTCGTTATAACTTTTAATAAAGAGCAGCTTGGGCATTCTTCAAAATTGATTAATTAAAGAGCCATACAGGTTTTTAACAATATTTTTTTTTTGGATGAACTAATCCTTTAATGTGGAAACAGAGCCACCTCAAAGGTAAACCGATGCAGGAGCTCTAGATTTCTTGTTCTGAACCTGACCTGTGGACCTAGAGGGACTTTTGCTTGAACGCGACCTGTGTTGACTCATTGGTGAGCTTTGCCAGGGCTTTTTAATTAGAGAGCCACAGCCGTCATGGATTGAGGAACCATGTGTGGTTTGGAAACCATGCTCAGCGTGTGTGAGATTGTGTGTGCGTGTGCCACATCTTAAGTTCTGTTACACATTAAATTGATCTTATTTTAACATTCTCCTGGTGTACAATAAAAGTGAATGAGTTGGAGGGCAGAGAGAGGACACAGGAGTTGTTTTCTTGGCTTGCTTCATGACGTTTCCTCATTGCTGTCCAGCTGGTTGTGAAATGCATTTAGGTACTGTACCTGCACAGGAAATTATTCCAGCAGTTCAGTGAGTTTAAAGGAAGAAAAGAGCCAGAATAAACTTTTGAAGCCTTTAAATGAGAGATTCCTTTAAGAAAAAAAACTATACTATACTACTATAGAATTGTAGTACTGCTAATATAATAGTAATACTAAAATTATACTTAAAAAATACTTGAATACTTGAATACTTGAATTATAACACAGAGAGTCCTGGTCCTTGATTCTGATTGGTTGTGCCTTGTTCTATAAGCACTGAAGCACTGTGAACTTAGTTGTGGGGCTTATTGCTTTATTAATCTTTTTTTTTTAAATCAACCCTCAAATAAAAAAAAGCTTTAAGGCAGTTTTTATATTAACTTTTCAAATTATGTTAAAGTCCCCCTGTGGTGTAGAAGTGTTTGTTTGTGGTGTTTAAAGGGATAGTTCACTTTGAAATTAATTTTTGAAATGTTTTAGCTTACCTCAAGGGCATCCAAGTTGTAGATGTCTTTGTTTCCACAGTATTTTCAATTTTGATATTTTTATCGGTCAAACCGTTGTTGTCTGTCAGTCATATAATGCAGGTTTAGGGGGTCCACCCTCGGTCCACCTCAAAGAGCATGCACAGAGAAGTCCAAATTGAACATGATTTAATGACTCGTAAATGTAAGTACACATTGATGGCCTAAGACACGAAACGAGCGGTTTGTGTGAGAAAACGAACAGTATTTATATCGTTTTTACCTCGTGTAACCACAGCCATGTCCAACTGATCTGACGGCACGGGCGCTTCGGTCTGCGCATACTCCGAAAGTGAATTCGAAAGATTAAACTTTGTTTCATATCGAATGTAAAGAGTTTTATTTCTAAAAACTGTTTAGATTATAATGCTAGTATATGGGGGCATATAATAAGTAAAAAGAAATCGCTAGTTAATACCACTAACAAGGCTCAAAATAGAGGGTCCCTACATGCAAAACGAAGCATTGAGAACTTTGTAAGTGTACAGAACATTTAATAAGAAGGTACTTTATAAAGTCAGTCCACTTCGTGCAAACAGGCAGGAGCCATCTTTGGAAATTAGTCTCGATAATTCGAACCACGAACACGGTTCATACAGTTCAGAAGTTCGCTAAACTTCATACAGTTCAGCTCACTTGGCACGTCATTAGTGGTTCGACTCATAGAGACTGTTTTCCAAAGATGGCTCCTGCCTGTTTACACGAAATGGACTGTCTTTATAAAGTATCTTCTTATTAAATGGTCTGCACACAAAGTTCTCAATGCTTCGTTTTGCATGTAAGGACCCTCATTATGTTACTGTGATAGTAATTTCTCGGCACTCAAAGCGCGTAAGCGCTAGTTGTTGGCGATGTTACTTTGTAGTAAAAACACTATGCGCCTGTGTTCTGAACATATACTATACATGTCACCGTTTTCACAAATTGGTAATCACATTGAAATGTCATGCGTGACGTAGACAGCAGTATCAACCTAGTGTTCACAAAGCGAACCTGCAAAGGCTAAGGGTGTGTTCACACCGAACGTGAATAGAGCGTCAAATACGGCAGTATCAACCTAGTGTTTACAAAGCGAACCTGCAAAGACTAAGGGTGTGTTCACACCGAACGTGAATAGAGCGTCAAATACGCGTATCTTCTTATTAAATGGCTTATTAACGTCGCTTGAATTCCGCTCGAGTTAAATTTTTCAAATTGCACGGAAGACGTTCTCCGCAAACGCGTCGGCCAATCCGCAACGTCTATTCGCTTCTTTGAATTGACTTTGTATGCAATATAGTTGCGCAAATAATTACATTCGCGTTTAAATAATTAAATTCGCGTTAAAATAAAAGGTAAAACAACGATGCCGAAGTTGGAGGAGAAAATGAGAGTTTTTCGCCCTACCCTATACATTTTCCGCCGTGACCTTTCAATGTGATTACATAATGAGTGCCGCATCAGAGCTACTAAAAAAAATAAATGTTTATTTTTGTTAGAAAATGGCTGATCGTTTCGCTAGTTGAGACCCTTATTCCTCGGCTGGGATCGTGTAGAGCCTTTGAAGCTGCATTGAATCTGCAATTCGGACCTTCAAACCGTTGATAACCGTTAAAGTCCACTATATGGAGAACAATCCTGGAATGTTTTCCTCAAAAACCTTCATTTCCTCCGACTGAAGAAAGAAAGGCTTGAATATCTTGGATCATGTGGAGGTTAATAAATTATCAGGAACTTTGGTTTCTGAAGTGAACTAATTCTTTAACACAAAATGGGATAAAACCCATGATGTTTCACAGGACTCTTACATGCAAAGCCCAATGCTGTACCAAGTGAGCACCTGAGCAAGTTTACTACGTCAAAACGTGCTATGGTAAAACTATTTGAGGTCACAACATAGTATTGTTCAAAGAAAGTAAGTGTGAAAATAAGTCTCTATTTGATAATCTGCCCTGTAATCATCATTTGATATGAAAAGGAGTAAAAGTTGTTGCCGTTTTGCTGCCTCTAGTGGTCATCTGCAAACTGCAGTGAATTGAATAGGTTCGTCTTTGGAGTTCTGCAAACGTGTTGGTAGAGGCATGTTTTTCCAATGGGCCAGGGTTGAGGAAAAGAGTGTTGAAAAATAAGCTTACCTCAATGAACAGTTTACCAACACAATGGAAACTCAAACCCAAGTTTTGGCCTCAAGTGGTACATATAATTCAATTCCATCAACTCAGACTTGTGTGACGATGAGTAACCACAGTAACTAATAGCATGGTATCATTATACCACAGGCTCTGTTTCTAATAACAACTGTCCAATTGGTTAAATGTCCTCTTATATGTAGAAGTGCAGCAAGGCATAGAACTAAAATTCAGTTGGATGAGCACTTCTGCATTTTGCTCACAGCTCTAAGCAACCCACCGTGTTGCTGAGACTTGCTTTAGGTGTCCCGCTCAGCGTTTTCCAGTATTTGCTGTCTCATTGGAGAGGAAAGCAAAACGCAGGTGTTTTTTTGACATATAATTCAGACAGATGTTGTTAATAATGATTTTTTGGCCATTGTCAAGCCCTTCGCTGTCTGTTATACAGTAAAAACTTCTCTTTGGCTTGTTGACGGCACAGGAACAAAGGGGAAGTGGGCGTTCAGGCATGAGGCAGTACTGAGTATTGCTAAGAACACAGGCCTTTGTTCCATCTGACAATCCCGAAAATGCTGTAAGCACTTTGGAATTTCGAAACTTATCTCTCTGATTTCTGCATAACTGTTGGATTAGAGATGGACATTACTGTTTGTTCTGTGATTTTTTTCGCCTGCATAATATGTATATTCTTTCTCTTACTCATCAGTCACATGATCCACAGTCACTGTCCCAAATTCCTCTTTTCCAAAGCTGTTAAAAGCTGTGTGGGCTTTGGGTAAAGTCCCCTTGGGTTATTTAACTCTCTCTGTCTCTGAATGCTGACCATTGTGGTCCGAGGCTGTTCTCCCATGTCCTAACTCGATGAGTGTAGAACCAGTGAGTCCCCAGGAGGAGCGCAGTAAGACAATGGGCCAGTGTTCACATGGCCGGACTGAACCGTTGAAGTCCAGATTGCTTGGAGATGAGGCAGGAACTTGAAGTGTCCTGCCAATGTTCGATAGGTGATTAAGTTCTTCTCATTAACTTTTCAAATGAATGCTTGATTTTGCTGCTTTAGGTTACAGGTTACACTTTAAACCAAAGACTGCATGCTAAAAGAACCGTTTCAGACAGGTTCCAACGTTATTAATTAGCGAGGGAAAAAAGCACTGTTTTCAAGTAGTTTACAGTCCTTAACTTTTGATACGGGCCTAAAAGTTTTGCTGGCCACTTTAATTTTGTAGCTTTTGTATTTATACTTTGTGAAATTTAAAGATAATAATAATAATTTAGCAACATTATGACTTGGTTTCACAGACAAGGCTTAGATTAAGTCAGGAATAGGCATATTTTCAATTAGGACATATGTAGCTTTTATAAATGTGCCTTAGAAAAAAAAAAACATTACTGTTGTGCATCTTAAAGGAGTTGTTCACTTTAAAAAAAAAAAAAAACTTTTGCTAATAATTTACTCACCCCCATGTCATCCAAGATATCCATGTCTTTCTTTCTTCAGTCGAAAATAAATTTTGGTTTTTGATGAAAAGAAAAGAAGGTTTTTGATGAAAACATTCCAGGATTTTTCTCCATATTAATGGACTTCAATGGGAACCAAACAGTTCAAGGTCCAAAAGACAGTTTCAGTGCAAACTGCAAACTGTTCAAAGGGCTTTAAACGATTCCAGGCATTGAATAAGGGTCTTATCAAGCGAAACGATCGCTCATTTAAAAAAAAGCAAAAAAACTAAGTTTAGGTTTTATAAGCTCAAATGCTCGCCTTGCTCTGTTCTGTGATGCACGTTCGTGCGCTCTCCTGTTCGAACTTGTTTATCAAAATGAATGAATCTTTTTTCGTGTCATTTTGTTCATTCAACGAACGAAATAAACAAATTGACTCGGGAAAAGATTCGTTCATTTTGATGAACGAGTTTGAACAGGAGAGTCACGAACATGCATCGCAGTACAGAGTAAGGCGACCATTTAAGCTTATAAAACTTAAACTTTATTATTTTTTTTTTTAAATGAGCGATCGATTCGCTTGATAAGACCCTTATTCATTGTCTGGAATCGTTTAAAGCCCTTTGAACAGTTTGCAGTTTGTACTGAAACTCTCTTTTGGACCTTGAACCGTTTGGTTACCAGTAAAGTCCATTATATGGAGAAAAATCCTGTAATGTTTTCATCAAAAACCTTAATTTCTTTTCGACTGAAGAAAGAATGACATGGACATCTTGGATGACATGAGGGGTGAGTAAATTATCAGCAAAAGTTTTTTTTAAAAAGTGAACTACTCCTTTAAGAAAAATCAATGGCATTGAAACAATGAACCAATCAGAAAGTGACACGAGGAACAAAGAACCAATGGAAACAAGACACATTAACAGGGGAAGCACATGACAGGGTCACATGATGGGGTCAGGGAAATCACATGACAAACCTGGAACATGACACGGGGAATACTACAAAATAAAAGACATGAAATAAACAACCAAAAAAACAGACATAATAGGCTACTAAAGCGCATGTAAAGTACTATACCACTTTATTTTACAGTGTATGTATGTGTCCACCCATTTTCTAGTGAGGGAATTGCTTGCTGGACTGAGGCACGTAAAAGGAATTGACTGCACTGCAGGTCATTCTGTGAGGGAACCGGATGAATTATTAACAAGGATCGTTGACTGTCCTGCAGAGGGTCTGTCATCGGCTCTTATCTTCTCTTACAGACTTTCACTGGCCGGGCCATCAGTTTTAACAAAAACGCTGTGTCAGCAAGCAGTCACAAGGGGCGGCGATCAGATACCTGATGCTGTTACAGCCCAAACGCAACTATCATTAATGTACAGACTGAATGAATTCTTGAATAAGATGTGAATTCATAATGGAAGGGGAGTCTTTCTTGCTCAGAATCATGAGATTGGTTTCAAAAGTTAGTGAATAGACTAATTGACTACATAATGTAGGCAGCATTGAAAGGGAAATATATATATATATATATATATATATATATATATATTTTAGTAAAATATATATACAGCATATTAGGGCTGTCAAACGATTAATCGCGAATAATTGCATCCAAAATAAAAGTTTGAGTTTAGATAATATATGGGTGCACTCCGTATAATTATTTTATATATATAAATACCCACACATTCTTGTATATATTTAAGAAATATTGTCATGTATATACTGTATATAGATTTATATATAATTTATATTATATATACCAGTAAATATTTTATATATAAATACCATTTTTTTCTTAAATATACATGCATGTGTGTGTATTTTATATACAAAATAATTATACACAGATTACCCACATATATTATGTAAACACAAACTTTTATTTTGGATGCGATTAATCACGATTAAACGTTTGACAGCCCTAATATATATATATACATATATATATATATATATATATATATATATTAGGGCTGGGTATTGAGACAAATTTCACAATTCGATTCAATTTCGATTCACAAGCTTGCAATTCGATTCGATTTCGATTACAATTCGATTCGATTCAATATCGATTATTTTGGATATCAGTTACAATAAATGGCAATTTTTCTCAAGGGAATCAAATCTCTTAACTAATGCTGTAAACTATGGGAGTCTAGTTGTAGCCCATAGACTTCATTAGCCTAATATGAAGGTAATAATGAACTGTTTTGTAGCTATACAAACACTTAAATTACACTTTTATTTATTTTTATAATAAGAAGATTATATGAAATATAAACATTTAAATGGTGGCTGTCATAAAAACTTGCCAGATTTATTCAAATATGCATTAAATATTGAAGAACATTAAGATTATAATGCATATGTAATATGGTGTATATATTTAGCAAAATGATTCTCTCTGGAGTTATTTTTTAGTAGCTGACTAACGAGTTTATGTGGGTTTTCTGAGGTAAATATGACGATGACATTGATTACAAGCTGTTTAACTGACGTCTTTCCACGGTTGAAACGCTGATTAAGCGAATCAATGTGACATGATACAGATTTCGATAAGTTGTACTCTATCTTTTAACACACTTTCAGATGCTCATACATGTTTATTTGGCGCTGTAACTGGTATTATTAAGCCGGAAGAGAGATCAGCGCTGCTGCTTCTCCAGAGCGATCTCACGCCACAGCGCCAAAACGCTATTTATGTTTTTGAATTTCTATAGAAAATGGACGTAATTTGAAAATTGAGACTTTGTTTCATATTAATAGTAACAAAGGACAAAGATTATTGTGATTTTTTGGATGCGCGCAGCCACGATACAATGTTCCATTCATTCAAATGAAACAGGATGACTAATCGATTCTTGAGATTTAAGAATCGATATCGGTTCGTAAAAATGAGAATCGATTAATATCGAGAGATCGATATTTATTACCCAGCCCTAAAATATATATATATATATATATATTAATATATATATATTAGAAATATATATATATATATATATATATATATATATATATCACTTCACTTCAAAAGGCCTTTATAACTCCCTGGAGCCGTATGGATTACTTTTATGATGGACGGATGCACTTTTTTGGACTTCAAAATCTAGGGTACCATTGACTTCCATTATGAAAGAAGAAAGTCTGAAAAGAAGCTGAAAGAAGAAAGTCTAAAGTGTACTTTTTTGTCCACAAGGGAAGATTATACCATATAGTTTTTAAAGAATTTCATTTTTAATTAGGCTTTTTTCCTTTATTATCTAGCTAGCTAGTGTCACCCTGACATTTGGCTAAAAAGAGATTTCAAATAATTATGTGCATTAATGGTCCACGTTGCTTTTTCAACGTCACTCTAATATGACAGATGGACAGAAATGACCCATGAGCTCGGTGGTCTCTGGAGGAGGAAGGGCTAATGGCTGTGAACTGTGAGCAGGGATGGCTCTCCGCATGCCAACTCAAACAAACCACAACACACTGGCAATGAGAGGCAAGCTCCGGGCCGTTTCCCTCTCGTACAGCTCCAAAAATAACCCCTGCTGACAGTTTTTTAATCTCCACACAACCCCCTCTAGGCTCCAGGGGTTCGAGGAATACTGTTGGCCGGAGAGATTTCCAAAATTCAAGCCGTGTGCTTGCTTTTGAAAGAAACTGTGAAATCTGGGAGCGATTTGTAGATCAGCTCAGAGTGATTTGGTGATTAGCACCTGCATGTGTGCACTGATCCAAAAACTCAGCAGCCAAGACCTAAGCTCAGGATTGACAGAGCTTTTCTTGATGCATAACCTTAAGTTTACAAGATGAGATGCATTCAATTCAAGATGAGTCAATCCGCAGTGTATATATACAGTATATATAAAACATCTATATATTAAAAGATCTTTTAAAAGATATCCAAAGCCAATGAATTGTATAAAAAAATCCTTTAAAGGGTTAGTTCACCCAAAAATGAAAATTCTGTCAGTATTTACTCACCCTCATGTTGTTCCAAACCCGTAAGACATTCGTTCATCTTCGGAATTGAAACTTGCCGGCCTCGAAAAGTTGGACAATTTTAACGATGTCTTTAATAACTTTTCGAGGCCGGCAAGTTTCAATCCCTCAGGAAGCCTATGGACTAGTATGCAGGAGTGATCCAGCTCTCAGATTTCCTCAAAAATATCTTTATTTGTGTTCCGAAGATGAACGAAGGTCTTACCGATTGGAACAACATGACAGAGTTTTCATTTTTGGGTGAACTAACCCTTTAAAGAATGCAGTCAAAGGAATGTCAATCCATGTATTATTGTCTCATAAACTTCATGGGATCATATGATTTTCACCTTATATAAGTTTTCATTGGGAATACAATGAACAAAGGTTCATATATTGACGTAGCCTATGACACGAGTTTGGGGAAGGACTACCTGATTGTTTAACTAATGTCAGACAGGATAAGTATTTGTGAAACACGTTTAAAACAAGTTTACTGACACCATTTAGTGGCACAGAAGTTACACACTGTAAAAAGTGAGCTTTTCTACATGATCTAACCCATAAATATGAGTTTTATTAAAACCGGGTTAATTCAGTGATGTTAAAGGGATAGTTCACCCAAAATGAACCCATGATTTACTCACCCTGGCCTGAAGCCATCCTAGGTGTATATGACATTCTTCTATGACAAGTCCATTCAAGTGCATCCATCCATAATAAAAGTGCTCCGGGGGTTAATAAAGGCCTACTGAAAGCGATGCATTCTAAGAAAATATGTCCATATTTTATAAAACTTTATCGACTAAAATAACTAGCTTTCGGCAGACGGCAAGTCAGCTTGGATGTAGGAGTAGCGTAATCTCTCGCGGTGCTAACAAACAGGATTGGACAACTCTGTGCGCCTTTACGTTGTGCGTCAAGTTCAAGGGTTAGTCTTTCGCCGTAAATTGATGCGTACTGCCGTCTGCTGGCCCGGAAGCTAGTTATTTTAGTCAATAAAGTTGTAAATATGGATATATTTCTTACACAAACGCATTGCTTCACTTTAGAAGACCGTTATTAACCCCAGATTCGTGAAGAGAACTTTTATCATGGATGGATGCGCTTCGATGGACTTCCAAAGACATACAGCCTTTCACTGCCATTATAAAGCTTGGAATAGCCAAGACGTTTTTTTTATGTAACTCAGATTATATTCGTCTGAAAGAAGAAAGTTGTCATATACAGCTAGGATGACTTCATGATAAGTGAATTATGGGCTAATTTTCATTTTTGGGTGAACTATCCCTTTAATATTTTTGACTTAAAAACAACAGTCAATATAAATGGTCAATTTTAGGTTACCATTTATTTTTCAGTCACATCAAGAACCTTTAAATGCACAGTAACCAAAAACAGACTAACGGTAATCTTATATTATAGAATAATCTTAGAAAATATGTAAATTTTAGGCACAAAAACTTTATTAACAATATATTGTACAGTATAAAATATTATTTTAAAGAATGTAATTTTTTTTTTAATTATTAGTGATAATAATAACTAAATTAAGTTTTTAACAACGTACGTTTTTTAACGTCTTTTTATTAAGTTTGAAGGTGTCAATATAAAAAATATGTATATTCATTGTTTTGCTCTATAACAAACATAATGATGGACAATTAAAAACAAAATTAATATTATTCTAACGTTTAGAGATGCTGCAGTCTCTACACTTTTCTTTTGCTTCATTTTAATATGAAGTATATTCAAAAAGTATATCCGTTGATTTTCTGCACTGTGAATTATTTGACAGTATATTCAAATGTTATATTCAAATTACTTTCACAGTAAGTTACTGTATCATCCTTTATAGTAAATAATTGTGAAATGACAGCTGGATACTGTGAGCTAACAGTTAATGCCATCAGATTACTGTGATTTAGCAGTATGCTCCTGTAGAATAATTACTGTTTTTAACTGTGAAGTTACAGTTAATGCCATCAGATTACTGTGATTTAGCATTATGCTCCTGTAGAGTTACTGTTTTTAACTATGAAGTTACAGTTAATGCATCAGATTACTGTGATTTAGCAATATGCTGCTGTAGAATTATTACTGTTTTTAACTGTGAAGTTACAGTTAATGCCATCAGATTACTGTGATTTAGCAGTATGCTCCTGTAGAGTTACTGTTTTTAACTATGAAGTTACAGTTAAGGCCATCAGATTACTGTGATTTAGCATTATGCTGCTGAGTTACTGTTTTTAACTGTGAAGTTACAGTTAATGCCATCAGATTACTGTGTTTTAGCAGTATGCTCCTGTATAATTACTCTGTTTAACTGTGAAGTTACAGTTAATGCCATCAGATTACTGTGATTTAGCAGTATGCTCCTGTAGAGTTACTGTTTTTAACTATGAAGTTACAGTTAATGCCATCAGATTACTGTGATTTAGCATTCTGCTGCTGTAGAGTTACTGTTTTTAACTGTGAAGTTACAGTTAATGCCATCAGATTTCCTGTAGAGTTACTGTTAATGCCATCAGATTACTGTGATTTAGCATTCTGCTGCTGTAGAGTTACTGTTTTTAACTGTGAAGTTACAGTTAATGCCATCAGATTACTGTGATTTAGCAGTATGCTCCTGTAGAGTTACTGTTTTTAACTGTGAAGTTACAGTTAATGCCATCAGATTTCCTGTAGAGTTACTGTTTTTAACTGTGAAGTTACAGTTAATGCCATCAGATTACTGTGATTTAGCAGTATGCTGCTGTAGAGTTACTGTTTTTACAGTTAATGCCATCAGATTACTGTGATTTAGCAGTATGCTCCTGTAGAGTTACTGTTTTTAACTATAAAGTTACAGTTAATGCCATCAGATTACTGTGATTTAGCAGTATGCTGCTGTAGAGTTACTGTACAGTTAATGCCATCAGATTTCTGTGATTTAGCAGTATGCTGCTGTTGAATGTGTAACTATAAAAGTAACTGGCAAAATAGTCATTCATTAGCAAGTAATGTGCTGTTAATTTACACTTAAAATCTAATACTGTAGATTTTCACAATAAACGTTTTTATCTGTTAACTCATAAATAACCTATAACATTGAAAACATATGTTAAATTCAAATAAACACAAAAACATGATCAGTTTTGTATTACGGTTGTATAATTATGGCCAAATCTTTCTATTATTATTCTATAGTATTGAAAGATGCTTTATAAAGCAATTTGTGACTCCAGTGAGGCATGAAGACTAAACAGCTGACCCACTAAAGCCTGTCTTCATTCATTATGTCATAAATTGGCTTATCTGACCTGGAACAGAGGATGGTAAAAGTAAAAAAGAGCATAGATGCTTTTTGAAAAAGGCCATTTATTTTCTTCACGAGACTCTGAAGGAGCCAGTGAACTTACTGAAGCATGTGAGTTTGCTCTTGCGGCCTATTATTCCTGGAGTGCCAGGATTCACAGAGTTTAGCTCTGAACTTGAGCACTTAGACAGAAATTGCTGTTCGTTCACATGTATATAAATATAAATGAAGTGTGGAGTATTGCAGTGATCTCTGAGGTATGTGTCTCAAAAAGAGGAAGAAGCAACTTAAAAGGGTTTCTGCTGCTATAAACGTAGCTATTTGTTCAGTAGCCTGACAGAAACTGTTTCAAAATAGCATGCCGCGGAAACCAGCTGTTTTTTTTTTCTAGTGAAGTAGTGGTGTAGCAGGATAAAATGTTGCAAATGTATGAAAACGCAACACATTAACTTGTCTCAAACCTGGTTAAGTTAAACGAATCATCTGTATGACAGATAAAAAAATAATTGTATTAGCTACATTCTCGCCTTCTGCAGTGTTTTAGCGTAAGTATATATATTTTCTGCCACTGTTGTTATTAAAATAACCGTGTCGCCTTCTGCGCTTAATGCGGCGCTCTATATTTTTAGTGAGGAAGAGAGGTCTAAGCAATGCGGACGGAGCAGAAAAGGGCTTGAATTTAGCACTTTTGGCTCTAAATGTTATAGAAATAGCTCCAAAACAAACGTGCTTGTGGTGTGAACGACTCCGTTGCTTTGACGTGCTGCTCACTTTAATCAAATGGATGGGCAACTGCGTTCTGTTGCGCATGCGTGACTATAACTGATGCTGCTTCCCAATTTGCATACTATCCATCCTAAATAGTATTCGAAAATAGAATAAGTACATCCCAAATCGTACTTTTTCTTCACAAAAAGAGTACATAATTTTAGGGCGTAGTACAAGTAGGCGAATTGGGATTTTTGACATAGACAGTAAAAGAAATGGACACAGCGACCAGCAAACACAAGTGAGCGCAAAAGCTCAAGCATACGTAGGCTTAAAGTTGTCCGTCATGGCTTGACATAATAATGGGATTTCCCCGCTGACCTAGAATCCTCTTCCCGGCGAGCAGAAGCGGAGATCCCAAGCAACCCGCCAGCACACACTCATCTCGGGATGTGTGCTGCCCTCCCTTTCTCCTGCAAGCATAACACGCGCACATGTTCAGCATGTTGGCATGCCGATCTCATGAATAATTTGAATGAATAATTTCTACTTGGGGAAAGCAAGCGGTGCTTGAAGGAGTTTTAAGAGGATCAAAGTGAATATTGATTATCCACTCCAGATTTGTTGTATCAGACTTCTCCCTAGAGTCTTATTTACAGTTGTATCAACTGAAAGACCACAGAACGGGTGATCATTAGCATAAACACTGTTTTCAAATAAATAAAAAATGTCAAGCCAATTACAATTAAAAACATTTTGATTTCTTAGAATTTGTTACTTCATTGGAATAGTGCGAAACTTGGTAAAGGTTTTGGCACTTGTTTTGTGAAAAGACACAAAATCATGATTCGAAAAGTCGTTAAATGGTCGTGAACCAAAAAATTGTCAAAGATTACCGCATTTAGTGGAAACGTTAATACTGCATCCATTTTGAGAGATCCACCTCAAATTTGGAGCACAACTTAGATTCAAAATTTTCATAACAAACTTTAAAAAATTCGACAGCTTTTTAAGAACCGTTTTCACTTCAGCAATAATCTGCCAAGTGACGTTTTTTAAAAGAGACCAGACTTTTATCTGTATTAAATATAAAAGCGAATAACACACTACAGTTCAAATTAGTATTGTTACGAAAACATACAAAAACTAGATTGATAAAACGATAGACTAGACATGAGGCTTTCAGCATTTGCACAAAACAATACTAGACAAAGACACAGGGCAAACATGAGGGCTAAATGGTGCGTTCTATTATAGCCAACGAACCGACTCGGACCTCGTATATGATGTCACGTCCACACTTCAAGCGTTCTATTATGTTTTTTGCATGTCCGAGTCGGAGAAAAAAATGGACGCCACCCGGAAAGCTGTTGTAATGGTAGCACTGGGCGAGTACCAGGCACTTACATTAAAAAATATATATATTATGACTACACCTTATCAAAACGCAGCCATTTGAGCTTGAAAATGTTCACTTTATGTCATGTTTTTCATGTAAATCTTCTGTTAGCAACACTAGCAACGTTAGTATTGCACTCACAACAACCGATTCCCAATGCTCCCTCCAAAGCATTTAATTTACAACAGTTTAAGTTCGAAATTTAATTTTCAGGTCTATGCTTAAAAAGTGAATAAATGTATTATAACAAATGCGACTATTTTCGGCAATTTTACTTAATAAAATTGGCAGAAAATTGCATATTTTTGCACATATTTTCCTATATGAGGCATCAAAACCTAATGTGTCAAATATGATACAAACACATGCAAACTTCTTTTCTTATTTAACAGTTTTATTTAAAGGGTTAATTAACTGTTACATTTAAAAAATATATATATTTATTTATTCCTATTATTTTATTTGTCAGACTTAACTTATTATGTTGACAGAGTAACTGTTACACGGATAAACTAAAGAATGACGTAACGGTGAATGATGTAACACGTTATTCCAATATAACCTAGAAGTATATCATACACATTTAAAAAGGTGAAGTAGAAGGTTACGTGGACATATTCACAGTGCATTCTTTGTTGACACGTAACGCCAACCATCCGTCAGTACTCCATGCGCATTTATGTGGAGCTCCTTTTCCCAAAGATTCTTCGAAGTTTCCCCATTCATAATGGGATCTGACGGAATGAGGTCACGGAGACACCTCGGTAACCCGTCAGCCGGAATAAAGGATGCAGTTCTTTTAGGTCAAGTGGCATATACTAGATACAGCTGTGAGCCAGGTGCAGGAATGCTGTTTACACCCAATCATTTTATTAGATTAAATGTCTCGTTTTAAATAGTTCATAATGACCCTTTTGTATTCCAGCTGGGCCAGAATACTGTCCTTCCCTACTGGAAATGCTGCCAGAATATAATGAGGTTACAGCACTGTTAGTTAGCAACATATGATAAGATTACACATAATGGATCTATATGATGGTTCATTTAGCACTTCATTCAACATTTATCAACATTAGTTTGTTTGTATCAATATCATTTGTTTAAATCATTTAATATATTTACTTGCAACCGACATTAGATTCCCCTAATTATTACCCATAAAAGGAAAAACTCTCAGATTTCATTGAAAATATCTTCATTTGTGTTCCGAAGATGAACAAAAGTCTTATGGGTTTGGTCATTTAAATTCATGCCCCCATTTTTTTAGGTTGTATTGTTCTGTGATGTTAAATTCACACAAGGCAACTTTAAATTCCCCATGAACAGGATAGTCTAGTGGTTCAATTATCATTCATCTGACAAAAAAGTTTGCAATGTGTGTGATAGGGATGGGACGATAACCGGTTTCACGATAAACCGTGATAAAATGTACTGACGGTTAGTATTATCGTTTAAAATGTAATTATCATTAAAACCGTGTTTGATTATCGCGATTTTAATAACTCACTGAATCCTGTCGGCCAGTCTGACGCAGGCGCGCAGCACGCAATATTTTTTTAAATTACTATTCGAGAAGGAATGGTGGAAGGCAGTGACCGTGCTCAGGAGATTTTTCAGCCTTTTAAGAGGACCAAATCTGAGGTGTTGTCATATTTTGGGTTTTACAAAAAACTATTAAAAATAACTTTTGGAAATAACAATCACAGTCCTGGACAGTGAGTGAGCTTACACATTAAGATAATATCGGATTTTCTCCAGTCATTGTTAAAAAACAAGCTAACAATCCTTGCTAACTAGCGTTAGTGAAGCGGCCAGACGGATCTTTCTGCCTCCACCTAAGCTCCGCCCACAAAAAAACGTCACCATGTTTACCAACTGTAAAAGGGTCTATAGAATCTTGCTTAAAAACTGCATAGAGAGGCTTGTTTTATTTGTTGTTTGTTGATTTTCAATTATAAAACTTTGAAATATTTCATATTCAATAAAAAGAAATGTTTTCAGTGTGAGCATCAGTTCTTTTTGAGCATTTTTATAAATTTTTAACAAAACCGTGATAATATTGATAATCACGATTATTTTGGACACTATAATCGTGATATGAAATTTTCATACCGTCCCATCGCTAGTGTGTGATCAATCTTCGAGTGTGTGCTATATATGTGAGAATGGTGCTTAACAACACTGTTGCCAACTATAGCTTTTAGAAACTGTAACTATGCTCTATGAATTAAACTTGTACAATGGACGTTAATTACACCTAAAATCATGCAGCTTGTGGAGGGAAAGGGTTGTAATATCTGTAAAACAATAAAAATCTTGTAAAGGAGCCATATAGAGACCAGAATATCAGTGTTTTGATTTTTGACTACAAAACATTCAGCCAGAACACCCTAACCACCCGAACTACCTTAGCATCGTAGCAACTGTACTGACAAATATTTATCGTAAAGTAAAATATAATGTGATTTCCATTTAAATGTGCATGCAATGTATTTAAATATATTTGTAATTACACATTTGTAATGAAGTTAAAATTTAATATCTTTAAATAGAAAAGCGAATAACACACTACAGTTCAAATTAGTATTGTTGCGAAAACAATCCAAAAACTAGATCAATAAAACGATAGACTAGACATGAGGCTTTCAGCATTTGCACAAAACCATACTAGACAAAGACACAGGGCAAACATGAGGGTTGTGATGCGTTCTATTATAGCCAACGAACCGACTCGGACCTCGTATATGATGTCACGTCCACACTTCAAGTGTTCTATTAGGTTTTTTGCGTGTCCGAGTCGGAGAAAAAAATGGACTCCACCCGGAAAGCTGTTGTAATGGTAGCACTGGCCGAGTACCAGGCACTTACATAAAAAAAAAATATATATATATATTATGACTACACCTTATCAAAACGCAGCCATGTTTTTCATGTTAATCTTCTGTTAGCAACACTAGCAACGTTAGTATTGCACTCACAACAACCGATTCCCATACCTACAGCGACGCAGTAATACAAGTGATTATAACCGTCACTTAAAATACCAAATCGGTTCAAAAACAATGAAAACAATTCATACAAGTCACACAGGGCGCAGCCATCTTGAATTCCGAAGCGGAATTCTTGCTCGGTGTCCTCACAGTTGTCCGACGTCCGAGAGGAGAAATCCGAGGAAAGGTTGTTGTTAAGCAACGTCTGTCTTCCAAATCCGATTTGGATCTCCGAGATGGATTAATAATAGAACACACCATTAAATACAAAGGACTAATGACTAGCCAAGGAACACCTGTGAACAATTAGACAATGACCCAATGACAACATGACCTACACATGGCAGGATCACATGACTAAAACTGGGGATCACATGACAGAAAAGAACCAGGAACAAGAAACAACCCAAAACATGACAAGTATGCAGTCTACTTAAATAAGTGTACTTGTTTAGCACATCAAAATAATAATAAAGCATTCAACTATGTACAATACAAAGTGCATGTTTTAAAACTTAAAGGATCTGTATGTAAGAAATTTATTTCAAATAATTATAAAATGGCCCTGATATGTCACTAGACATTAAGAAATCATGTTCATTTCAAATACGTATATCACTGACAACAGCAGGACGGTCAGGATATTGTCATTTAAAAAGTAAAGTTGCAGCCCTCAACTGTCATGGTGTGTTTTGGTCTGTTGCGCCACCCTTCACCGATCTACCAATCACAAAGTCAGTAGTGTTGCAGCATTCGGGTTGCCAGCTCTGCTCTAGTTACCACAGCTGCAGATACAAACGTGTGGGATAAAAAAATGTTGCATCCTGCAGCCTATCTGGCAACCTCGAGTCAGGGGGGAGGGGAGGGGATACACCGCTCTACAGTAATTTGAAACTGATTGCAGTACCAGTTTTGGCCACAATCTTACATACAGCTCCTTTAAGTGTGTTAAGAAACATTGTGATGAAAGTGTACTGTATTTAAGTGCATTTAAGATAACTTGTATTTCATTAACCCTTGTGCTGCATTAGATTTTTAACACCGTTGAGTGCATTAAGGACCAAAAATGGCCACATATTAAACATTGCCTAAAATATTATATATTATTATTATTTTCCACTTTTACCAAGTTAAATCTTTTAACCAGCATCAGTCCTCATCATAACTACCAAAAATGTATTCAATTTCAGGATTTTAACCCTTTAATTACCAGTTTTGTTTGCGAAACCATCGATTTGTATAAGAGGAAAAAACACAAAAATTCAATTATTTTCAATAAACTAAATGCAAAGAGAAAACTTTATATTTGGATTATCACAGTCCCACTTTGCAAAAAATCCCACTTAGCGCGTTAGAGACCAAAAATGGCCACCTATTAAACATTGCCTATTGCCTAAAATAAGGTGCATTTCCACCCATAGGGAATAAATATGTAGTGACGTCATCTGGTGGAATAGACTATATAATGCAAATATAATGCTTTTGCTTCAAAATGAAAGGATGTTTGTGCAAAAATCATGTTTCATGTATTACTGACAGCCTCAGATTTAAACAACGTTTTAATGGGTTTCAATGGGCCATTTTTGGTCTTTATGCTGCTGAGTATTACTATTTGATCTACACAGTGTGTGTTATACATATTTTGCAAAATGGGATCACATTTTTTACATGTATCCAAAAAGTCACAATTTTGCCAAATTTCATACCATTTGCATTAAAACAGCCAAAATGGTCAAATAAATTAAACTGCAAAAGACCAAAAATGTCCCTAATGCAGCATAAGGGTTATTATTATATTATCTGCAAGTGCAGTTTTTTTAAATTTAAATTTACTTTAAAGTACACTACAAGTGCACATTCAATACAATTAAGTAAACTTTTTTCACAAGGGTTTAGATCATTTTAGGTAAACTTGAATATCTGTAAGGATTTTACTTTGAGTAAACCACGCATGCATAACCAACAGTTGCTCATGCTGTTTTAAGCACTTTATGGTTTTCCTGTTGCAGACCAGCATTCAGTTCATCATTGCAGGGTGTTAAAAATGACTGAAGTCAACACAGGCCGAAGTGAGGGGGAGTGTGCTGCACTACCGTACAGAACTTAGGAGTTTTTTTGGTTTTTTTTTTCAGTGTGACCTCCAAATCACTTTTATCTCTCTGGGTGCTGTGTCAGCATCTGCCATGGCAAAAGCATGAATCCCTAAAGTTGGATTCCGTCAGAGGGGGGAAACAAGCGAGAAAGAAATCTTCTTGACTTTGTTGGGAACCTCTTTGTCGGAGTTGCTAGGAGACTGGAGCTATGTGGCCGAACACTGCAGCGAGAACAGGATGGGGAGGGTAGAGAATAGATATGGGACAGGCAGAAGGACAGAAGAGTATAAAGAATGAAAAGATGGGGGAAGGTTTTAAAAAAAGAGACTCCATTGAGTCAAACTACTTATTTATTTGTTTTTGCATCTTCACAGTTCTTTTAATGGCTCTTAAATGTCTTTGCTTCCAGAGAATAGACATGAATGCTTGAATCCTTAGAAATGTCTGGTACGCTGAACTGTATTGAATGTACACTTGTAGTGGACTTCCAATCTTAAAGGGATACTCCACTTTTTTTTTTTTGGAAATAGGCTCATTTTACCACTCCCCCAGAGTTAAACAGTTGAGTTTTACCATTTTTGAATGTATTCAGCCGATTTTTTGATATTTAGAAGAATATCAGTAACCAGACAGTCTCTCAGTTTCTGGTCTCATTGACTTTAATAGTAGGAAAAAATATATACTATGGAAGTCAATGAGACCAGAAACTGTCTGGTTACTGATATTCTTCTAAATATCAGAAAATCGGCTGAATGGATTTGAAAACGGTAAAACTCATTTGTTTAACTCTGAGGGGGTGGTAAAATGAGTTTATTTCCAAAAAAAGTGGAGTATCCCTTTAAAAGTATGCTATACTGTATATCCTTCAATGATATCAACTGCATAATATCAATGTACAAGGGCATTTAAGTGTACTTAAATACAGTACATAGTTATGACTAGGTTTCTAATCGCACTTAAATGCATTTTAGATCACTGTTCTTTTGTTGTGCTTTAAAGCAGTACACTTATTGTCATGTGCTGACGAAAATACTAAAGCACATGAAAAGTACTTGATTATGAATTCAACTGTAGTGTTTTTCTTCTATATTACATTTAAAGTTTAAGTTTATTTACACTCACTGGCCACTTTTACACCAGTTTTCCCTTCTGAACTGCCTTAAAGGATTAGTTCACTTTTGAAAAAACTTTTGCTGATAATTTACTCACCCCCATGTCATCCAAGATGTCCATGTCTTTCTTTCCTCAGTCGAAAAGAAATTTAGGTTTTTGATGAAAACATTCCAGGATTTTTCTCCATATAATGGACTTCAATGGGAACCGGATGGTTCAAGGTCCAAAAGACAGTTAATAACTGTTTCAGATGCAGCTTCAAATGTCTTTAAACGACACCAGACGATGAATAAGGGTCTTATCATGCGAAACGATCGGTTATTTCAAAACTTATTCCAAAAATGTAACTTTTCTAAGGACAAATGCTAGCCTTGCTATATTCTCTGAGGCGCGTTTGTAACGTCACGTAATACGTAATTACGTTCAAAAGGTCACGGGCGACGTAGCCGGAAGTACAGAATCAAAATCGTCCGACATCGTTGTTTTACCTTTTAATTCCTTTTTTTGTAAACGGTGTTTGAGCTAGTTTGCACGTTCAACCTATGCGTTCAACTTGTAAACACTGACTCTGTACTTTCGGCTACGTCGCCCGTGACCTTTTGAACGTAATTCCGTAATACGTGACGTTGCAAACGCGCCTCACAGAATACAGCAAGGCTAGCATTTGTCCTTATAAAAGTTACATTTTTGGAATAAGTTTTGAAATAACCGATCGTTTCGCATGATAAGACCCTTATTCATCGTCTGATATCGTTTAAAGACATTTGAAGCTGCATCTGAAACTGTTATTAACTGTCTTTTGGACCTTGAACCATCCGGTTCCCATTGAAGTCCATTATATGGAGAAAAATCCTGGAATGTTTTCATCAAAAACCTAAATTTCTTTTCGACTGAGGAAAGAAAGACATGGACATCTTGGATGACATGGGGGTGAGTAAATTATCAGCAAAAGTTTTTTCAAAAGTGAATTAATCCTTTAATTCTTCGTGGCGCTCGAATCATTCCTCGTGGCGCTCGAGATTTTTGTCCATATTGACTTGATCGCATCACGCAGTTGCTTTTGATTTATCAGCTGTACATTCATGAAGCGAATATCCCGTTACAACACATCCCAAATGTGCTCTATTGGATTGAGATCTGATGACCGTGGAGGCCATTTGAGTAAAATGATGTTCAAGAAAGCAGTTTGAAGTTGATTTGAGCTTTGTGACATGATGTGTTACCCTGCTGGAAGTAGCCATTCTAAACAAGAATCGATTCGGCACACTGCCACTTTTGCTCCCAATGATTTATTACAATGAACAACGTTTCGCATTGTTCAATTTAATAAATCCTTGGGACAACCAATATCGCATATTAAGCAATAGATAAATAAATAAACACTTCAGCTTTAACTTTTTTTTGTGTGTAAAGGTCAATGGCAGTCATGGCAGCAGTTAATGATATTTTAAACTGTTCAATGTTTTTCACCAAGACAATTTGCTTTTATGTTTTCATGCACACAAAAACACACCTGCTCACTGCTTTTCATGCTGACACTTGCTGGTTGAATGAAAAGCAGCTTTAGCCGAGACAAAGGGTGTGTATCCAGCACATGTTCGACTGCTCTCTTGTGCTCCATGTCACGAGATGTAATGTTGTCTGTGTCCTCACTTATCACACTTTCAATACACACAGCAGCTACATCTGTTTTATATACTATTTTGTTTTGTTTCTTTATACTAATACATAGAGCACAATAGCTAAATTTGGCCTTTGAGCTTGACGTTCTCTTTATCATATACATTTTTCCCTTAAGTTCACTATGTTGTGTCTGTTTTGTTTACTACACCTTTAAGACTAATACATGTATGGTCGCTGTTATGATTGGCAAACTTATTTGAATGTGCAATGTGGTGCAGTTGCCAACAGTGGCAATTTCTGAATAGAAATTGATTTATTAATGTGCACAGATGTTTGTTAATGTTCATGGTTCTAATGTCATTAAATAAAGATTTGAACAACTTAGTTCTAATAAACGGTCATTTTTGGCTTTTCGATGATCATTTTGTAGCAACGAATGTTACATAGACGATCCTGTTTTTCGTGATATGACGACTTTAATATTAATCTTTGTTCCTTTCTTTGTCCGTGCTTTTCACACTTATCTCACAAATCTTTAAGCGACCAAATGACTTTGTTTGTACAAGTGAAAGTAATTAACAGGATATTGAGAGGTATAGAGAGTGTGGGGGTTTGGGGGTGGTGGTGGTTGGGGGGTGGAGTACTCTGCGTTTGGGCCAATTACCAAGATCAGAGCCCTCTCCCCGGACAACACGCCAAATACGTTTTACAATTTATTCTATCCGACTGATTTGTAAGTGTGAGCTCGTGAAAACAGTCTTACACACTGATGCAATAAATCCAAAACAACCAAAACTGGTACAAACCTCACAAACCTTTTCACATGATAAACACAAAAGATACAGCCAATGGATAGGCACATTTTTATTCATCCATGTACTACATAGTACAAAAAAAAGTATTTGTTGTAACAGCACATAGTAGAACTCTCAAAAAATACAGTAGAGAGCAGTCTTAAACACATCTACCTGTTTTTCTCCCTGAAGGGTCTTATGATCAAGGCAAAGGTGAAGCCCAGCCTCCTTCATAAGCCGCGTTTCCACCGCAATTACCAGGAACTATTTATCCCAGGAACTTTTTTCACAGGAACTTTTTTTTCCCCAGAACGCTTGCTTACTGCGTTTACACCGCGTACTAAAGTACCGGTCCGGGGCGGGAAGATGACGTTGAACTGCGTGCGACTGCTCTTTCTATCTTGCGCGTTTGTTTCTCTGCGAGTTTCTCCCAAATTTGTAGTTTTTTTAAATGAATTTAAACTGTATATAAAATCCTTAAAAACTTTAAAGGTCCTACGGCACAAAAAATATATGATACCCTAAAACTCTTCCCAACTGAGATAAATGGATGAACAAAGACTGCATTCACCCCTTATTGTCATGTTTGTTATATCATAATTCCAACCATTTATTTATTTAAATGTTTATTTTCCTTACAAATATCCTTATTTTTTTGTACTCAGACTACATTTATTTTCTTGCTGTATTAAGTGCTGCTCCCTCTGGCTATATTTTCTTTGTATTCTATATAAGAAAAGGAAGTTATGCAGCCATGTTTGTTTGTAAATCTTGAAATTGCAATAATAAAAAAAAAAGTTTGTTTTGAGTTTTGTATGGAGGAGATTCAAGCTTTGCTGCTTTTTTGTGTGCGATTGGTTTACTAATGAGGTATTTAACAAAACGGCAGAAAAGAGAGACAGAGACTTTCTGCCCCCATCGGGCAGAAAGAATAGCGTGGTAAGAACCAATCAGCATGTTCAGTGCACAAGTCCCACCCCGAAAGTTCCTGAACTCTGAAAAAGTACCACCTTGCCAGCAGGGACTTTCTAGGGGGGAAATTTTTACCCGGAACTTTATTTAGACCCTGGTTCCTGCTGTGTAAACACACCGAGTACCACCCCAAAGTTCCTAGTTCCTGGGGAAAGTTTCTGCGGTGGAAACGCAGCTTTTGTCATACCATGGACAAAGACATGGGTAAGAGTGGCACAAATTTCATCCGAGACTTGTCTCCTTGCCCTGGCCCTTCTGGCACTTCCATCTCCTCCTCCTCCTCCTCCTCCACTCTAGTGTTCTCAACCTCTTCCTTCATGTCTTTCTGGATCCATTCTTCCAAAACCCAGTAAACTGACTCTGGCCCTTTTATCTATTGATCTATTTATCTATTGAAGGTTCTGATTGTAATCAATTTTGACTCTTAGTGTTTTCATTTGGGTAATTGTGTGCTAACTGAGCTGAAGATGTGCTGACTTGAGTGAACACTATTGAATGCTAATGCTTTCTAAATAACAAAAGGGTGTAGGAAATGAGAAATTAAGGGATTTGTGTGTAGAGTTTGGCTGATTGCCTAGAAGTGAAAACTCGCTGGTGCTCTGTTTGAACATCCCGACCAGCCTGACGCAGCAAAATTGTCTTGAACAGTGGCATTTGTTTGGAGCAGGGTTATCTGCCTGGTGGCAGGGGAGTTTTCAAGAAATCATTGAAAGTGGTTCAGAAATTACATGATTACATTTTAAAATTGGGTAGTGAAAAGCTGGCAAATCAAATACGAATATTATGTGCTAGAGATACATACTCATGTCTACAGAAAAGGTATAATGGATTTTTTTGTATTTGACCATAAACAAAACAGACACACAACAGTAAATGTTGACATAGATGAAGGTGGAGCCAGATGAATGGAGGGTCAGAGTGGCACTGTTGGCTTGGAGGACCAATGTGGAGCCGGAGGATTAGAGGACCGAGATAAGGGCCCAAGTGCATCCAAAGGCCCAACAGAAGTCCATGGTGGAGCCAGATGAATGGAGAGTCAGAGTGGCACTGTTGGCTTGGAGGACCAATGTGGAGCCGGAGGATTAGAGGACCGAGATAAGGGCCCAAGTGCATCCAAAGGCCCAGAAGTCCATGGTGGAGCCAGATGAATGGAGAGTCAGAGTGGCACTGTTGGCTTGGAGGACCAATGTGGAGCTGGAGGATTAGAGGACTGAGGTGAAGCCGGTGGGAATGAGTACAATGGAAGAGCTGGAGGGGATAAGGGCCCAAGTGCATCCAAAGGCCCAGAAGTCCATGGTGGAGCCAGGGGGGTGACAGACCAAGGAGAGACAGTGGAACCAGAGAAAAGACAGACTACGGTGGAATCAAGAGATCGACAAGCAACGGTTGAGCTGCAGGATCGGAGGGGCCGAGGAAAAATCATTGGCTCAGAGCATCAAGGTGGAGCAGAAGGGTCAGATCGGTTCCCAATTCCACAACTCCCAAGGCCATGGTGGCTGAGAAGAGTCGGAAGAGCAGGAGAATGAGGACGAGCCAGGGAACTGGAACCAGGGAGTTTACATGGCTGGCAGAATCGGTGGAGGAGGAAGGGCCAAGAAACTGGACGAAATTATAAAGTCTAACAAGCTGAAAGGGACCAGCAAAGGAAGAAAACTTTAGGGGTGGTTTTCAGGGTAGGAACTAACTCCTTGTTGGACAGGTCAATGAGCCCAGAGCTCCAGGACAGACATGGCAGCTGAAGGTCCATTTTGTGAGTGTGAGGGTCTTGAATTCTCCTCTTCACCTACTGTGAAAGTGGATCCACAAATGAAGGAATACCCACTCACGAAAGATCCCTTGAGGACTATCCTTGGGCAGTCGTGCCTTTGTGGGTGGTTTGAGTCTAGCACAGAAGACACACACAGAGGCAATCACCGGGGTAGTCAACGATGTCACTCGTGTGGTCCTCGGAGGAGGATTTGTACCACTGCTAGATCCATTTTGGTTGGTTATTCTTTCACATGTATGCAAGAACAGTTGAGGTGAGGATCTAATTGAAAATGCGGTCTTTAAAGGGTCATGAATTGAGAAATGAAAGTTTCCTTGATCTTTTGACATGCAAGAGGTCATTGTACTAAAGGAAGTTTCAGAATTCAAAACTTCCTTGTTAGTAACAGCTCCAAGCTCCTAAAATGACTGGTTTTGGGTTTTGTAACAGTATAATGTAATACTGCTACAAAAGACTTCATCTGCAGACAATCAGCGCCTTATTTTACATCATTGCCTCTTGAGCGGAGCCCACCAATTTGCTCATGTCATGTAGTAAATACAAGAGAGACACAGGAATTATGAAAAATGTTATTATTTATTATAGCTCCATGTTTCCCCGCTCACTCCCCAGCATCACTCAACTTGTGCATAATATCCACATGGAAGATAATTAGAATTCTTGCCTAATACAATTATTTTACCCAATCTGATCTATAAATAACACCAAATTTGTTGTTGTCGGCACACTTTGAAAAAAAATGCTTTCACAAAAAAGAAGACAGAGAGAGAAAGAGCGAAGGGATGATGCTAAAGCCTGTTCAACATTGCATGCATGGATTCAAAGCTCCAGCATGTCAGCAGGTAAATCATCATATAGAATATTTAGCAGAAAGTTGTAAGGTATTATAATCAATAGTCTTAGTCAATACTAGTCAAGAGTCTATTACATATATTTTATATTATTTTATTAAGACCATATCAATAATATACATGAATATACAAGATACATGATTATACAATAATATCTTGTATATACACTCAGAGAGTGAGGGAGAGCCCACTGACTGAGCATCTGCCAAATCAGACAGTTAAACTGGCTGACAGTAAAGGAATATGCTAGAGTGTGATAAGAAGAAAGATAAACATTGAATTACTTGAATGGAAGAGTAATTGCAACAACTTAAATTGAATTAGCACCAAGCCTAATTGTATTTACAATAGGATTGTAAAAGGTTTGTTATTCATTCTCTATATTACGATAAACAACTCAAGAGTCAAGAGTAATAATTTAATATGTATTTTTTAGAAAATGGAAAACTGTATATAACACCTTGTAAATATCATGCCAACCACTATTTCATGTGTAGACAGTGTAGTGCAGAACATCTGTCCACAGAGAGTAAAGAAAGAAGGCAAAAGAATGACCAAATATGACCAAAGACAAACTAGAGACAGCGTTTGCTACAGGGCTACTTGCTCTTGCTATGCTAATTGTGATAATAATATCCTTGTGTATAATTTTGACTTGTTTGATGTTTTGATCATATGCTAATGACTCTGCCTTCTGAATAGTCATAATCTCTCCACTAAGTGCTCCGTGCTGATTACACATTCATTTTAATACCATGAATTATTAATGTTGCACCAGTCATTCAGTGTATGGTGGACAAAGAGATTATGCAAATGTAGGATCATAATGTCTGGCATGAAAATTGAGACCCTTTAAGAAAAGTGAAGTCATTTCACTCGTCGGCCGTCTTTAGCCGCTTTCCGACCGCAGGGACTTTTGCAGTTCCTAGAACCTAACGTTCCTATAACCAGCCCGTTGTCATCCTTTAACGTCATATAGAACACTATATGCAAAAACGGCGCTATACTACGCACATGGCACCCTTTATCGTTAATATAACACGCGAACCCAAGACGTCATAAATCTTTTAGCGTGAATATGACACGGAGACCCTACCCCACACCTAAACTTAGCCCTCACAGCGCGTATTATATTAACGATAACGGGTGCCATGTGCGTAGTATAGTGCCGTTTTTGCATATAGCGTTCTACACTCACCGGCCACTTTATTAGGTACCCCATGCTAGTAACGGGTTGGACCCCCTTTTGCCTTCAGAACTGCCTCAATTCTTCGTGGCATAGATTCAACAAGGTGCTGGAAGCATTCCTCAGGGAGTTTGGTCCATATTGACATGATGGCATCACACAGTTGCCGCAGATTTGTCGGCTCCACATCCATGATGCGAATCTCCCGTTCCACCACATCCCAAAGATGCTCTATTGGATTGAGATCTGGTGACTGTGGAGGCCATTTGAGTACAGCGAACTCATTGTCATGTTCAAGAAACCAGTCTGAGATGATTCCAGCTTTATGACATGGCTCATTATCCTGCTGAAAGTAGCCATCAGAAGTTGGGTACATTGTGGTCATAAAGGGATGGACATGGTCAGCAACAATACTCAGGTAGGCTGTGGCGTTGCAACGATGCTCAATTGGTACCAAGGGGCCCAAAGAGTGCCAAGAAAATATTCCCCACACCATGACACCACCACCACCAGCCTGAACCGTTGATACAAGGCAGGATGGATCCATGCTTTCATGTTGTAGACGCCAAATTCTGACCCTACCATCCGAATGTCGCAGCAGAAATCGAGACTCATCAGACCAGGCAACGTTTTTCCAATCTTCTGTTGTCCAATTTTGATGAGCTTGTGCAAATTGTAGCCTCAGTTTCCTGTTCTTAGCTGAAAGGAGTGGCACCCGGTGTGGTCTTCTGCTGCTGTAGCCCATCTGCCTCAAAGTTCGACGTACTGTGCGTTCAGAGATGCTCTTCTGCCCATCTTGGTTGTAACGGGTGGTTATTTGAGTCACTGTTGCCCTTCTATCAGCTCGAACCAGTCTGGCCATTCTCCTCTGACCTCTGGCATCAACAAGGCATTTCCGGCCACAGAACTGCCGCTCACTGGATGTTTTTTCTTTTTCGGACCATTCTCTGTAAACCCTAGAGATGGTTGTGCGTGAAAATCCCAGTAGATTAGCAGTTTCTGAAATACTCAGACCAGCCCTTCTGGCACCAACAATCATGCCACGTTCAAAGTCACTCAAATCACCTTTCTTCCCCATACTGATGCTCGGTTTGAACTGCAGGAGATTGTCTTGACCATGTCTACATGCCTAAATGCACTGAGTTGCCGCCATGTGATTGGCTGCTTAGAAATTAAGTGTTAACGAGCAGTTGGAGAGGTGTACCTAATAAAGTGGCCGGTGAGTGTATATGACGCTAACGGATGAGAATGCGTTGCTATAACCCTTTTTTTCTCGTGTTCCGACCGCACTAAATTGGGGATTTTTTAGTTCCTCAGACCGTAGTTTCTATAACTCTTTCAGTACCTAGTCTAGAGCGAGGACTTTTTTAGTTCCCTTTCCCTAGGTCTACGTTGATTGGTTCAACTTATAAGTCATGCCCACTGTCAACACGGAACTTGTAGCGCGCTGTCTGCCATACGCTGTGTGTTTTTGCAAAACATTACAACGAGGATTAAGACAAACATAACCAGCTAATTGCTAATGCTAGCTAAACTTACCCGTCGTTTTGTTTGCCTCCTGCGCTCTGCTCTTTTATCTTCTTCCATCATATTACTTAATATCATATTACGCTGGAGCCTTCGTCTTCAGTGTTTCTCTGTACAGAACTCAAGCATAATCTTTAAACGCCGCCGTTCGTTCTCCGTTATTAAGGTCCTGGCAAGGCAGAACAGTAACATTGCAATAGCCTCCTCCATGCTGGTTTGTTGTTGTATGTGGCCGCCTACGTCTAGTGATGACGCTATAAAGACCGTCGCCGTGGTTGCGTTACCCCTCCTACCAGTTCCTATAGCTACTTGGCCAGTGCGAATGCAAGCAGCAAAACCGAGTTTGGGGGAGAGTAGTTCTTAAGTGGACAGTTCATGTAACTAAGTTCTTGTAACTACTTGGTCAGAAAGCGGCTTTTGAAATACCTCTCGGGCGTGCAAGTCCAGCTCCTATCTCTTTGAATGGGGAACCATCAAATTCTCCAAAACTGTTCGCTAAGCTTACGATTAAATTTCATATTTGAAATCACCAATGAAATCTGACAACTGTCTCATAAATTTAGTTTCATGACAGAAAATAACATGCGCGTCTGACTGTTTCTAACGGAACCGGAGCTTCTAACGGCAGCTGCAGTGATGCGATGACTTTACCAATCGGCGATTGGCTCGTATTTAGAAGGCGGGACTTATTCCGCCCTATTGAGCGTTACACTTTTCCCAATTCAAAACAATACGAGAGATGAGTCTTGTGTTATTCTATAGTCTTTGCCTCACTTTGACTGATACTACTTTTGAGATTTGTGTGATTCTACTTCTATGTAACATAATATTACTTATGGATGATTGAGTTATGAAAAAAAAATTGCTCATTCTTTTGTCACGTGTGCCAAAGAAACAACTGTGCAAATATAATGCAATGTTGAAGGCAGACGGACCGCCAACAAATTAAGTTGTTTAGCAGTTGTTGACATCTCTTACCAAAATAGTGTTGGTTTGAGCCTACGAGCGGGACAGGGCCTTTAGTGAGTTTGTTGCAGTGATTCATGTGTATTTGCTGACATTGCAGGGATTAAGTATCCGGTTGTAACTCACATCCTACCCTATTATTCATTTCCTTTTCCTGTGGCATAGCACCGTCCTCCTCTCTGAAGGACGTGTGCATCGGAAATCCACTTTCATGGTCCATTGGTACTCAATCAAAATCCACTTCCTGTATGCATGTTACTACAACAGAGAAAACACAAGATTTATTTTATCGGTGTTTACATTTTCGGAGAATTTCACTGATTTTTTTTTGCCTTGAGGGCTGCATGGAGGAAACGTATTCCAGCGTCCGTTTGTGAAAGGTTAACAAGTCATTTCATGCTCATTAAGTTGCTAACACCGCTGTAACTGTACTTCAGCTGCAAGCGTCAGTCACACAAATCCCAGATGCCTGCAGCTTTCATCTTATCTTGCTGACTAAACTGAAGTGCTCTGAAATGGACCCAAACACAACAAGAGTCGATTCCACAGAGGTCAATTAGACTAGAGGATGTAGAGTGAAACTGCAGGCCTTCATTCTTTGAGCAACTGCTCATCTGTCTCCATGTTTGTTTACTGTGTTGTCGATTTAAAAAAAATACAAATCTCCTTTTGTGTGCTGAAACAATGAAAAACACAAAAGATAAACTGTATAAACTTTGTAACGTGCACTCCGAGGAGGCTAGTGTGTGGTGAAAGCGAGCAAGAAACATCCCGAAATCAAAAGAAAATTCTCTATTATGTAAAAGCAGCCAGATGTTCCAGTTGACATTCACCTTAGAGTATCAGTTAAATTGAACAATTGTTGTCGCAAACATCTTGTGCAGTCGTTTGTAGATTTGAAATAACAGTGTGATCTATCGCAATGGCATCATTATAAATATGACTTCATGTTTATTTCTCTTTTGTTTATGCAAATTCCCATTTGGTCTTTGACAACCCTGTATATGGTCCATATGTCAGAAATGTGTTTGTTTTGTTATGAATGAATGCATATCTGCATCTTCTTCAAATTATATCTCAATTGATTTGCTCATAAAAGTGTTCCAAGTAAAATATCTCACTGGTGTGTGTGTGTCCAACAGTGATGTGGCTGTGTTTTGCTGAGTAGACTTTGGCTTCTGACTAGCTCTCACTGTGTGGCCCAGTACAGCTCCCTGCTGGTAAAGAGCTGTGTGTAATGGAAGCTCTGCCGTTTGGACCATCTGGTGAGATTTGTCTTCCAGGTCTTCACTGGCCTCCATTACTAAGGCTTTTATCACATATACCGCTCTAGATGTCACTTTTTTCCCCTCTATGAGTATCAGAAAGAATGCAAATAGGTCGACACAAAATTACCCACATAATTGGTTATTGCTTATTTATCATTATATTATACGTATATTTTTACATGAAAAGATGTTTTTCCATAAAAAATTCTTATGGGAAAAAACTATTTTTTTTTTTTGTTGTTTTCATTCACGCTGCTTAAAAATGTAGGTACTTTTGTACAGTTTAAGTTTTTATTTTTGTGCTGTTGCTGGTTTTAGTTAGAAACCTTGAGCTCATCTGTTAGTCTTTGTGTGATTCATTCATCTCATTTGAGATATTAAAAAAATGCACATGTTCATGAACATCCGAAATAGTTGATGAAGGACGATGAAGGATTTGGGAGGGCCGATCCTCCCTCACATAAATGGAAGCTCCCTGCAGACAGCAGCTGGTATCCGTTCCACACCAGCAGCGATCTGTCTCATCCCAGTGCAGGAAACTTTCCAATCAAGGCCAGATTACATACTTTAATGTTTCCATTTTCTCATTGTCACTGTGGACATGTTCACACTTCAGGTTTTGGGGATGACGACCACATTTAAAGGCATGTTATTGCTCCTTGTGTGTAAAGAATACAGGAATTGCTCCCACAAATTTTTTTTTTCTGTGAAATTTTTTTTTTTTTTCTGTGAAAAATTTTTTTTTCTGTAAAATTTTTTTTTTTTTTAATGCAATTCAAAAAACATTTGAATGAAATGAAATGTAAAATGCTGTACAACGAACTTGAATACAGCTCTTCTGTGATGAAGATTTCTGAATTAGGCGAGTATAAAGTCAAAAATGACTCTGTGGCTCAAGTGTGCTGATATATTTCAGTAAAAAAAAAATTCAGGAAATGAAAATCCTTGTTTGGAGGAAACTATTATTATTATTTCTTAAAGGGACAGTTCACTTTGAAATTAATGTTTGATATGTTTTAGCTTACAGTACATCAAGGGCATCCAAGATGTAGGTGTCTTTGTTTCCGCAGTAGTTTCAATTTTGATATTTTTAGGTCAAACCGTTCTTGTTTGTCAGTCATAAACAGTATAATGCAGGTCTATGGTCACCACCTCAAAGAGCATGCACAGAGAAGTCCAAATTAAACATGATTTATTGACTTGTAAATGTAAGTACACATTGATGACCTAAGACACGAAATGAGCGGTTTGTGTGAGAAAACGAACATTATTTATATCGTTTTTACCTCTTCTGCGGGTGCTTCGGGAGTGATCTCTCGGGCGGTTGCGAAAAAAAAAATCAACGTTGCCTGTTCCATTGCGATTTCCTGTATATCTAAATATTTTTAGATCTTCACAGTGAAAGGTAACGCTTCCGAAATCTCGGTGTAAACAATGAGTGACGTACACGCACGACACATCACTTTCCCCCTTTAAGGGAAAAAAAAGCAGTTTTGTTAAAGGGATAGATCAGATAAAATGTTTAATTATGTCATTTACTCTCCCTCAAGTTTTTCCAAGTTTTACCTTTTCCTCTGCTTTACACAAAAAGAAGATATTTTGAAGAATATCGGTTGATGGACTCAATTGACTCCCCCCCCCCCCCTCCAAACTATGGAAGTCAATGGAGTCCATCAACTGTTTCCTTCAAAATATATACTTTTGTGTTCAGTAGAAGAAAACAAATGTATACAGGTTTTGAACGACTTGAGAGTGAGTAAATGATGACCGAATTTTAATTTTGGGGTGAACTAACCCTTTCAAATATTTGAAAATCTTTTATGTGGTGTGACCAAAAGAAAAAGCCATGTGGTGCACCAAAACATGTAGGACAAAAACTGAAAAAGGTTTCATCAAGAGAACCAAGAAGTCTCTTGTGAAACTGAAATGGACCTTTTTATGACATGGCATGCTTAGTTTAGATTAAAAATGCCTCTAAAATGTAGAGGAAATTTACTAAAGTTTGTTAACTAAATTTCCGTGTGCTCTGAGCCTTCAAGCGTCAGCAGAATGCCACTGGAGCCTTCGGAAACAAAAAATCCTGCATCTTTTTCTTTGATTTCCTGTCTAGTTGGCTTGTATTTGCGAGTGTTTGTGCGTCCATACACAACTGTACGTGTGCATTCCTTCCGGGCGCTTGGACGGCACCATTGTGTCGCTGGGCAGAAGGCAGGAAGCAGGGCACGCTGAGGAGACAAATTTTGGGGAATTCTGTGTTCTTGGAGGACATGTGGAGGAAAAAGCTTGTGGATGTCAATAGAAGCTGATTATTTTTAGCGCCGGTTGCTACTTAACAATTCATTCTTGGATTCCCGAGTGCTAAAATAACTGTCCGTAGATACCAAGTGGAAGATTGTTGGAAAGTAGCGTTGTCACTTTAACAAAATCAACAGTCGATCCCAATACTAGTTCAATTAAATTATTATTGATGCCAAGGCAAAAACGACTATGCTTTTGATTATACCCATGAGATCTCATAACTTCACTGGTAATTGGTGTGAATTTTTTTTATGAGAGATTCATGCAGATTTAACAATTTTACAGTTTTGTTCAAGCATTTTAAAACGGCTTGTAACCTCGTAGCTTGGTAAGCCAAAAAGTGTCGTATTTCTTTCCATGAAAACTGATTTAATCTGTTTCACAAGATGTAAATGTATGTCCTAAAGAATTTGTATGCTGGCAGTCTCACAATTGAGTTGATTATTATTACTTATGTCATTTGTGTTTGAGAGAGTTTACACACACAGGGAATTAAGTTTGCCCAAAATGTGCTTTTGATTTCGACACGTTGACAGTCACACAGAGAATGTTTGGCTCATATCGCTGTGAGTGATCCATTCTTTTGAAAAGAGCTGCAAAGCCAAATCCTTAAAGCTGCAGTCCGCAGTTTTTTTCTCTTTGTCGCCATCTCTGTTCGAAATCTGCAATTGCAGTCATTCGTGGGATTCAACTTTACTTGAGTTGTACTTCGACACATCACAGGGTGGATGAACACAATGTTTGATGATACTGTGAGGCTGTCAGTCACCATGCCGGTGTGGATACTGGCATTCACAATCACAGATTATTATTTTCGGAAATATGACCAACATAAGAATTTTCACCGGAAAATGTCATTTTGTTCTAGTTCTGACATTGCAGTAAATCCCGCTGATTAAATCTAACAATCGCTTATAAGTTATCATATCACGTAAAAACGTGCAAATAATACTTTGTTCTGAAACTGTTAAAGGGATAGTTCACTTTGAAATCAATTTTTGGTATGTTTTAGCTTACCTCAAGGGCATCCAAGATGTATCTTTGTTTCCGCAGTATTTTCAATTTTGATATTTTTAGGTCAAACCGTTCTTGTCTGTCAGTTATAATGCAGGTCTATGGTCACCACCTCAAAGAGCATGCACAGAAACAGTCCAAATTAAACTTAAATGACTCGTAAATGTAAGTACACATTGATGGCCTAAGACACGAAACGAGCGGTTTGTGTGAGAGAACAAATCCCAGTCACATCCAAGTGATCTGAGGGTGCGAACGCTTTGTGGCTGCGATTACAAGAGGTAAAAACGATATAAATACTGTTCGTTTTCTCGCACAAACTGCTCGTTTCGTGTCTTAGGCCATCAATGTGTATTTACATTTACGAGTCGATAAATCATGTTTAATTTGGACTTCTCTGTGCATGCTCTTTGAGGTGGTGACCATAGACCTCCATTATATGACTGATAGACAAGAACGGTTTGACCTAAAAATATCAAAATTGAAACTACTGTGGAAACAAAGACACCTACATCTTGGATGCCCTTGAGGTAAGCTAAAGCATACCAAATTAATATCAAAGTGAACTATCCCTTTAATTTTAACAACAATTTTAACATATTATCCTTGTTTTTTCGCATGGTCCGGTTGCAGTCTTTTTTTTTCTGTAGCCACTCTGAAGTCCGAACAAAGTCATTTTACGGGTGAATCTTTTGTCACTGGAGATTGTCGTTTGAACCTTTCTGGGTCCGCCATCAAATTGATAAGTTTAATTATATCAAGTGCAGTGAGAAAAAGCTATAAATCTCCACCTCCAGCACCCTCACACACAATATAGCTCATACTAGCCGAGACTCTTCTTTATGTGTAGATGTGAAGTAATGATGCAATGGAAATCCACCAGTACCACTGGAATTAAAAACATTATTAAAGCTTACCGTTTGAATCGAGCTAAGGCAAGCAGAGATTTTTCAACACTGGCTGGTTATTTACTCAAATATGTATTTTGGATAATTTTTAACCCCCCAAAAAAGCTACAAACTGCAGATTTAAGTTTATTTTATTTTTTTAATGGCTTGGAACCACAAGCAAGTTGTACATTTTCAAAACTTTTAGTAATAATCTGATAATAATAATTAAAAATGTACTTTTATTTTTCAAACATTTAAGCATATTTTCAATTGTTAGTATCCTTTCCACTTCATGTTTAATCTGTATAAACTTTTCATTAACAGCAACTGTTAATACTATCAAGCCTTTATGTTAAGATAAGGTATCTTATCTAGTATGACTCACAGTTAGAGAAGGGGAAACCAGTCTTACTTTTCGGTAACAGATAAGGCCAATCTATGTTCTTATGTAACTGATTTTAAAAAGTTATGAACGCTCATAAATCAAACATTTGTATGTCTAACTTGTAAGAGTCTTTGCAGTTTAATACATACGTCTATCATTTAATCCAAGGATCTTAATGATTAATCATTCATTTGGAATTGGAACATCTATAGATTTATAGTATGTGCGATTTATCTCAAATGATAATGAGGTTGAAATCTAACTCGACTCATTTGCGTGCAAGTTTTTCTTTTGTTTGCTATTTTTAAGAAGAATTCTCTCCACAGTTATGACAATCTAAAACCAAGGGGCCTGTCTTCGATTTATAAGCTGATCTGAGCTGCCAAATTCTCATTCCATGACAAACAGTATTTATTTTTAGGGTCTTTTTGGGCTCATTCTGTCTCCTTTTAGCTTTCTTTCTTGGACATTTTCCCCTTGTACTCTCTCTTTCTCATTCCCTCAGTGAACTCTTATGTCTTGAAAGACCCAGGCAGCACAAAGTTTCCAAAGTCAAGTACATGTCTCTCTGTTTCTGACTGCCAATTTGTGGTTTTGTCACCCCGTGTTATTCTCGTCTCGTATTCTTTTAACACATCTCTTAATCGCATCTTTTGCAGATCTGTCCACAGCAAAGAGAAAGTTTGCAGAGTCGCTGAACGAGTTTAAATTCCAGTGCATTGGTGATGCAGAAACAGATGATGAGATATGCATTGGTAAGATCACGACATTGCTTTTTCTGAATGTCTGTTGTTAAGGTCAGTGTAATGAAGTTTTAAACCCCAATGTACTGTATGCTATTGTACATAGAACATTTGTCGGAAGCTATGAACTCAACACCAAAAGCACCAGCTTCATCATTGTTTCTCTAAATGGAATCGGTACAAATTGATCCACGGCCATCTGATTCCACTCCAGTTCTTCCACAATGTATTCATTACAAGCTTTTTAACTCAAATAGACGGATTTTACCGAGCGCCGTCCACACGACCATTTAATTGAGCCACGATTAAACTGAGCTCAACTTTTTATGCATTTGCCATAATTTCACTTGACGGTGTGGCATCAAAGACTTAAGTGTTGGAACCTGTGGGAATTTTTGTGGCTTTTTGTAAGTCCTGGCACCTTACATGGAAACTTGCTGAAATCCTGCTTGGCTGAATCTGAAGAAGGAACAAGTATGGGCTTGCCTTTCTTCTGATCTCATCTTCAATTGCTGCCTTGCAGTCCTGCAGTCTCATACTTTCTGTTGACATTGTTCTTTATGAAGTTGAATATTAAAACCAAAGGCCACAGCAGAGCCCACTTTATTATATCTGGACTCTGGAGTTTTCTTAGTAAATGCATCCAGTGCATGTCTTGAGAGATTGTTTCGATGTACTAGTGCCAAATAATGAAAGGCAAGCATCAGTATTACGACTGCACATAGTTAGACATACAGTACGTGTTTGCTGCAGACATGAATGTCATATAATGGATCAGTTCTACAGTATATGGAGGTGTTTCAGTTGTATAACAATTTGATGTTTTTTTGCCTGGTGGACAATAAAACAGGCAACAAAAAAAGAAAAGAAAAATTAACCAGACCTGCACTGAAGTAAGGACAGTATCTATAGGAACCAAAATATAATTTAGTTGTTTTTTTCTTGACTTAGCATCATGCAAATACCACCCTAAAACCTTGGCACAAGCTCTTGTGAAAAAGTGCACTTTATTGTATCGAATGTGCACTTTGACTTTAAAGTACATTTGACATCATTATGTTTGAATAATTTTTTGTTTGTTTTCAAAAAAGTACACTTTTTTTGATGGCTTGAGTAACATACATGCAAAGTAGCTGAGTGTGATTTTAACTTTAGTGTGTTATTTGATATTACATTTATAGTTAATAGATTTTACATGTGCTAAATTGCTGTCTCATTCTAAAAGTGTAATTACATTATATTTAGATACATGACATTAAGTATATTTGATTTGACCATAAATGTCTGTACATTCGACTGTACACTTTAAAAGATATACTTAAATCCTTCTTAAGTTGGGTTAAAAAGCACTCCTGAGCAACTAAATGAAAATGTAAATGATATAATTTCATTTAAATGCAAATGACAAGCATTTTGCAAGTTTCTGAAAACATAGTACTGAAGCATTATGTTTTGCATGGGCAAGTACCTTATATTTTCGTTCAGAAAAATAACTAGTCTAGTTGTATTTGTTGTTTTTTTCTAGTGTTAAACACAGTCTTTTCAGAAATGTTGGTATTTGGCCACTGGTATTTTGTAAGAGCACTAAACACATGGTAGATCGGTGTTGTTTCCTTCTCATGGTTGTCATTCGGCCATATTATGCTTGTTGAACACAAACCTGATGTCCTGGTTTCTGTGGTGAATAAAAAAATGACAACTGACTTCAGTGCTTGTAGATGCCAATTAACGTAGTATGTTGTGTGTGTGTGTGTATGTGGTCACCAGTCTCATATTTTTTCTTTCAAAGCTAAATCACTACAGGAGTTTGCTGGAGTCTTACAGAACCTGGAAGACGAGAGGACACGAATGGTGAGCTGGTTTTTTCATCATCAGCTTCATTATCATTATGCTTATCACTAATATTTTAAAGGAATAGTTCATTGAAAAATGAAACTTACCCTCATGTCGTTCCAAAACAGTTCTATTGGACAGTATGGTGAGATACACTCACCTAAAGGATTATTAGGAACACCTGTTAAATTTCTAATTAATGCAATTATCTAATCAACCAATCACATTGCAGTTGCTTCAATGCATTTAGGGGTGTGGTCCTGGTCAAGACAATCTCCTGAACTCCAAACTGAATATCAGAATGGGAAAGAAAGGAGATTTAAGCCATTTTGAGCGTGGCATGGTTGTTGGTGCCAGACGAGCCAGTCTGAGTATTTCACAATCTGCTCAGTTACTGGGATTTTCACGCACAACCATTTCTAGGGTTTACAAAGAATGGTGTGAAAAAGGGAAAAACATCCAGTATGCGGCAGTCCTGTGGGCGAACATGCCTTGTTGATGCTAGAGGTCAGAGGAGAATGGGTCGACTGATTCAAGCTGATAGAAGAGCAACTTTTACTGAAATAACCACTCGTTACAACCGAGGTATGCAGCAAAGCATTTGTGGAGCCACAATTCGCACAACATTGAGGCGGATGGGCTACAACAGCAGAAGACCCCACCGGGTACCACTCATCTCCACTACAAATAGGAAAAAGAGGCTACAATTTACAAGAGATCATCAAAACTGGACAGTTGAAGACTGGAAAAATGTTGCCCGCTCTGATGAGTCTCGATTTCTGTTGAGACATTCAGATGGTAGAGTCAGAATTTGGCGTAAACAGAATGAGAACATGGATCCATCATGCCTTGTTACCACTGTACAGGCTGGTGGTGGTGGTGTAATGGTGTGGGGGGTGTTTTCTTGTCACACTTTAGGCCCCTTAGTGCCAATTCGGCATCGTTTAAATGCCACGGCCTACCTGAGCATTGTTTCTGACCATGTCCGTCTCTTTATGGCCACCATGTCCCCATCCTCTGATGGCTACTTTCAGCAGGATAATGCACCATGTCACAAAGTTCGAATAATTTCAAATTGGTTTCTTGAACACGACAATGAGTTTACTGTACTAAAATGGCCCCCACAGTCACCAGATCTCAACCCAATAGAGCATCTTTGGGATGTGGTAGAATGGGAGCTTCGTGCCCTGGATGTGCATCCCACAAATCTCCATCAACTGCAAGATGCTATCCTATCAATATGGGCCAACATTTCTAAAGAATGATTTCAGCACCTTGTTTAATCAATAATTAAGGCAGTTCTGAAGGTGAAAGGGGGTCAAACACAGTATTAGTATGGTGTTCCTAATAAACCTTTAGGTGATAAACAACTACTTTGTACTTTGCTAACTGTCACATTGCAGGTAGGGTTAGGTTTTGTGAGCTTATGATTGCGATTTTGTTATTTCACACTGGTAAATACTGTGTAGGTTACAAGTGTGAAACTGTTTTTTCACACTTTTTAGACACTGTGCAGTTGCAACTTTATGCAACTTGCTGATGCGTGCTTACACCCTCATACAGTATATATATCCGGTATCAATATGAAGTGCATTAAATATTAAAGGGATAGTTCACACAAAAATTAAAATTAGCCCATGATTTACTGACTCTGAAGCCATCCTAGCTTTATATGACATTCTTCTTTCAGACGAATTATTAAGTTATTAAAAAAAACAAAAAAACAAAAAAAAAAACGTCCTGGTTCTTCCAAGCTTTATAATGCCAGTGAAAGGCTGAATGTCTTTGGAAGTCCATCAAAGCACATCCATCCATCATAAAAGTGCTCCTCGTGGCTCTGGCGGTTAATAAAGGTCTTCATTTTTGGGTGAACTGTCCCTTTAAGTCAGGGTTTCCCAAAATGGGCTCTGTGAAGGAACCCCAGGGAGTTTAATGAAAAGCTAATAATTAAATAAATCATGAAAATGTCAAATAAAAATAAATATCGATATGGTGATATCCTGTACCCCAAAACTGATTGCCCACTGAAGCTAAGCAGGATTGAGCCTGTCAATACTTGGATGGGAGACCTCCTGAGAAAACCAGGTTGCTGCTGGAAGAGGTGTCACTATACTGTCAAAGAGCACCGTCCTTTGGATGAGACGTTAAACCGAGGCCTTGACTCCGTGGTTATTAAAAATCCCAGAATGTCCTTTGAAAAAGAGTAGGGGTGTAAATCCGACATCCTGGCCAATCATATACTGATTGGCTCCACCAGTATATGGTTGCTGTCGCATCATCCAGGTGGATGTTGCACATGGGTGGTGGTTGAGGGAGATTTCCATATGTAAAGTGCTTTGAGGTCCCAGAAAAAGCATTATATAAATGTAACAAATTATTATTATTATAAATAACTATAAAATAATTTAAAAAGTGTTTAAAAGGACATAACGAAGGTTAAATGACCTACTGAGGAATAATTCAAATAATAACCAATATCTGGTCACGAACTTTTAAATTTACAAAAAAATATTTGTTACTTTTTCACATAACTAACACAAGTTCATTTGTTTTCTCATGTATTGCCTGACATCCTCAGTCCCCATGGTGAGAGCAATCTGAAATAAAGGTGTAAAATGAGTATTTCAGTATTATTCAACATAAATAAAAAAATTAAAAATTTATTTAATCTCACTTTATTAACCAATGTCTTTGCTGCTGACTTTCAATGATCCAATTCAACCATACGAATAAGCAAAAATGACTAGGAAAACATCATATTTGCAATTTCTGCATCCTATTCTTTTGTGGTCCAGAATGGCAGCACATCTGAAAGGGTTGTTTGAGCTGCGCCCTCTACTGTACAGGAGTGAATGTGCATTTCCTTCAGCCTGAGGCTTATTCATCCCACTTTTGGTGTGAAAGAGCCTTTTTTGTCTGGATCCCAAATGGCACACTTCATGTGTCAAAATAAAAAAAAATAAAAAAATCATTAGTAAAAAATAAAAAAAGCAATTGATTGAAATGAATTACTAAAACAAACTATATGGCCTTATAATAACGGCGTTCACTGAATAAAATGATTGAGTGTGCATTTTCAGGCATGGCACATGTCATGATGGTGAGTAAATGTTGACTGAAATGTCAGTTTTGTATGTAAGTAATGAAAGGAACTCTGCGACTTGTGTCTCTTCAGATTGAAAATGCCAATGATGTGTTGATCTTGCCGCTGGAGCGCTTTAGGAAGGAGCAGATTGCAGCTGCAAAGGTAAGAGTAGAAATTCCTGTTTAAACCACTTTATGCTGTTATGGTATTCATAGGCTTATTGTGTCACGTAACAGTTTAGTTAGCAATGCCATTATAGAAGTACCCTGTTGTGGTGGAAATGTGTCACTTAGTTATGTTTAATGTTATAAAGTCAATGCGTGGAGATTCCTTGTGGGCCGAGCAAATACAGATCATAGTGTTAATGTTTTAAACAGCACTGCCATCTGTTGGTTATGTTGTGTAAGCACTTATTATAGTGTTCACAATAAAAATAAACAGATACAATTAATCTGCTTAATTTGATACATATAACAGGTTGTGCATTTCTCTTAAAAAAAAATAAAATTCAAATGTAATGCCAGACTGTGTAGAAATGGAATAGAGCCACATTTACACATAGCCGGTTATTTTAGAGAGTATTTCTTCAAAAAATTTACATCAACCTGCATAAATATAGGCAGTCGAGCGCCATCATAGATGCCAAACTGGGCTCCTACATGACGTTAAGCATTTTCTTGTGATTAATGTAACGTTTGAGAACCTAAAACCCTGTTTGTCCCAGTTGACACGGCAACACATAACCGCCGTTTTCAGAAATCTCCACTTTGGCCAGTTTTTAGAAATACGTTTTCGTGTAAATGAGAGGCCGAACCGCATGGAAATATCTGCGTCTTCCCTTCGTGTAAACGAAGTCATAAGTTAGTAATAATAAATGTATTAAGTTCGCAAATTGGGACGCAGCTATGGTTATATTTGTCACTGTTTTGCCTGTGTTTCTAATCTGCCAGATAGCACACGTACATCACGGAAACGTCTTTTTGATATGCGTGTTTACATCTGGCATATTTTTAGAGTGTTGGAATAATATGTTTAGAATGATTTGGAATGCACGTTAAACTGACATCTTAAAGGGATAGTTAACTTTGAAATTAATTTTTGGTATGTTTTATCTTACCTCAAGGGCATCCAAGATGTAGGTGTCTTTGTTTCTGCAATATTTTCAAATTTGATATTTTTAGGTCAAACCGTTCTTGTCTGTCAGTCATATAATGGAGGTCTATGGTCACCACCTCAAAGAGCATGCACAGAAAAGTCCAAATTAAACATGATTTAATGACTCGTAAATGTATATACACATTGATGGCCTAAGACACGAAACAAGCGGTTTGTGTGAGAAAACGAACATTATTTATATTGTTTTTACCTCTTGTAACCACAACCACGTCCAAGTGATCTGAGGACGCAGGCACTCAGTTACAAGAGGTAAAAGCGATATCAATACTGTTCGTTTTCTCACACAAACCGCTCGTTTCGTGTCTTAGGCCATCATTGTGTACATACATTTACGAGTCATTAAATCATGTTTAATTTGGACTTCTCTGTGCATGCTCTTTGAGGTGGTGACCATAGACCTCCATTATATGACTGACAGACAAGAACGGTTGGACCTAAAAATATCAAAATTGAAACTTCTGTGGAAACAAAGACACCTACATCTTGGATGCCCTTGGGGTAAGATAAAACATATCAAAAATTGATTTTAAAGTGAATTATCCCTTTAAAGATGTTAGTAAACAGCAGATGTTTTCCAGATGAAGTGATCTTTAAGAGACGTCTTGCAGACGTACGTGTGCTATCTGGGCTAGTTCATTATTGGTTGTCATGGTTTCTGATTAATTACACACACCTGTTTTTTGTTCTGTTTATCATTCCCTCAGTTTATTTAAGCCTTCAGTTTTCTCCATTTTGTGTTCCGCTTTAATGGTTTATGTGTAGTGTTTTACGCTCTTTGTGTTTATTAAATACTATTTCATCATTCATTCTGTCACACGTCGCTCTTGTGGATTTACTACATGCTCATCAGTGACAAAAGCATGAGTATTAAAATAATTTAAAGTGTACTTTAAGTAAACCTTTTTTATTTTATACTATTAAAGGGTTAGTTCACCCAAAAATGAAAATTAAGTCATTAATTACTCACCCCCATGCTGTACCAACCCCGTAAGACCTTCGTTCGTCTTCGGAACACAAATGAAGATATTTTTGATTAAATTTGAGAGCTGTATAACTACCACATTGGCTCCTAAAGGACTGCCTCTTGACGGCCCAGAAAGTCAATGAAGAAAATGTTTAAATATCCCAAGTGACTACCGTGGCTCAACTATATGTTTATCAAGCGACGCGAATACTTTTTGTGCGAAAAAACAAACAAAAATAACGAGTTTATTCGACTATTTCTTTTCTTCCTTGTAGGCCAGAACGAGACTTCCTTAGATTTCCACGACGCATGCGCGAGATTTGCGATCTGCTCACATCAGCTTACACCACTTCAGATCGCAATTCTCGCGCATGCGTCGTGGAAATCTAAGGAAGTCTCGTTCTGGCCTACAAGGAAGAAAAGAAATAGTCGAATAAACTCGTTATTTTTGTTTGTTTTTTCGCACAAAAAGTATTCGCGTCGCTTGATAAACATATAGTTGAGCCACGGTAGTCACTTGGGATATTTAAACATTTTCTTCATTGACTTTCTGGGCCGTCAAGAGGCAGTCCTTTAGGAGCCAATGTGGTAGTTATACAGCTCTCAAATTTAATCAAAAATATCTTCATTTGTGTTCCGAAGACGAACGAAGGTCTTACGGGGTTGGTACAGCATGGGGGTGAGTAATTAATGACTTAATTTTCATTTTTGGGTGAACTAACCCTTTAAAGAGTGCACTTTTTTTCAAAAATATTTAGTCATGAAATTAGAGAGTTTTTTATGTCATTAATTTTGTATAAAACTATACTTTAAATATTTGAAGCACACTATTACGCACACTTCTTTTTCACAAGGGTTGGAGAACAAAGACATTTAGATTATCTGTCTATTTACAGTCAAGAGGCAAGCGACACAGCCTGAGAACTTCAACATCCACCCCAAATGCATTACTTGATATAGTTTAATTAAAGTGACTGCATGGACTTCACACAGAAACGACTTCAAAATGTAAAATATATTACATTGAAAATGATTATAGCTGTTATCTGTTTGATTTGTCTCAAGAGTTTGCATTTTTATCCCATAGGAGGCCAAAAAGAAATATGATAAAGAAACAGAGAAGTATTGTACCGTGTTGGAGAAACATCTCAGCCTGTCTGCCAAGAAGAAGGAAGCACACCTTCATGAAGTATGTACTGCTCTCAGTGCCAGTCTATGTATACTGAAATGACCTTTTTTGGATGCGGTTAAGGGACTAAAAGCCACAAACCCCCAATTTGATTCCATGTGGTTTTGTTTAGTTGTGTATTTGGTTTGATTTTCTAAACACATTTCTCCACAGGCGGATAACCAGGTGGACCACGTGAGGCAGCACTTCTATGAGGTCTCACTGGAATATGTCTTCAAAGTGCAAGAAGTTCAGGAAAGGAAAATGTTCGAGTTTGTGGAGCCGGTAAAAGCTCATCTCATTTTATTGCGGTGGTTCTTTAAAAAATACAATAGCAATGCCAAAAACATGGGATCCCATCCCAGCAAACATTTGGACGTTTAATGACCGTTGAAAAGACCGACACGTCAGTGATGCGCGGGTCAATGTATTTAAACAACCCGCAACCGACCGACGTTTTCAGCTACCCGCCCGCAACTCGGACCGCAAAAAAAAGTAAAAAACATTGTACCCGACCCGCTTCCTGGCCGCATTTTTTAAAAGTAGTAAATGCTCATCGGAGCGTTATGGGCTCTATGCACGGCGTTATTTCCGGTGAAGGATTAAGGCTCGATAACTTCCGCCGATCATAGAGTCCAATGCAATACCGAGAATTTATATTGAATTTTATACTCCATGGTTATACTAATGAAACGTTAGTCACAAAAACAGATAAACCAGACACCCCTCGTTGTGTTTATGCTTCTTTTTAAAATTATATTAAATAAACATAATTATATATAAAATTACATCTAAACGTACGTTTTGTTTCATAGACGGGAGGACAGTAAATATTGAAGACTCTGCCATAATCCCGTTTTCTCCGGTTTTCCTCCGCTTTAATCTACACAACCGGAAATGGACGAGCATCTTACGTTAAATGCGGAACTTATGCGTGCATATAGCCCATTGGGCCATAGACGTGTAACACAGCATCGCAAGAAGACGTAGGCCTACACATAACAAAGGCAAAGCCAGCACTTTGGTCATCATCTTTCATTATTTCAGTAAATGTCTCCCACACTTTTACTCTTTCTATTTGTGTATTTGCGGAGCTTCCACTCCCCAGTCTTCACCTTTTCTCTTGCCGCCTCCATCTCTGCAGACTGTAGTGATCGTAGACATGGCCGGTTCGTGAACGAATCGTTCTTTTGAACCGGTTCTTTTTAGTGAACCGGTCGAACCAGTACACTCGAACTGAATCGTTCGAAACAGTTCGCGTCTTGCGTCAGTGCTGATCCACAAGTTACTAAAGTTACTCACTTTCAGACATGCCTGACAGTCGCCTCCGAATCGAAATAAATCAATATCCAGAATTATATTTTACTCCAGTAACTCCAACAGTTCACTGAACCGAGACATGTTGGTGCCACTGTTGAGAGAAGTGATGAACACGAGCAGCTGAGACTGCGTATACCGAACGCACAAGGACAGCGGTTCTCCAATCACTAGTAAAGAACCGAGAACTGTTTAGACTGAGCTTGTGTGTTATCTTCGTGCCAGTTATTCAGCCAATAATGTGTAGGGCTGTATATTTCATCAAAAATTGTGTCTACTATATACAAATGTTTAATTGGCATCTTTTTTCAAACGACCCGACCAACCGCGACCCGAATATAATTAAAAACATTTTTGGATGACCCGTAACTGCGGGTAACCGCGGGTGACCGCAGGCACCCGCTCATTTCGGATCAACCCGCGCATCACTGCGACACGTCACGTCGTGGCTGAAGAAATTTCCAAAGTGAAAGTTGAACCGCTACCGCGATCATTTTTGGCCAGGGACACGACGCTGCCATCGGACTAGTGTTTGCTGGGATGGGATGGTCTGGTACTTTTTTGTTAGTAAAGCTTGTATAATTTTGACTGAAATTAAATTATCTAAATATGATTGCTGTTAAACATCTTTAAATTAAACTGTATGTCCTGTTCACGACATCTGCTTTCCTCTTTTGTTGTGTGTAGTTGCTGGCTTTTCTACAGGGTCTATTTACATATTATCACCATGGGTACGAACTGGCCAAAGACTTCAACCATTTCAAGACAGACCTCACTATCAGCATTCAAAATGTGAGTCCATTTCTTACAACAGACCCTCACAGATGTTGAAATTACCCTTTTTTTGTGTGTGATTCTTTATTTATTAAACATTTTGTGTTTTTAACTATTTACAACAAATCCCAAGATCGCCCATGACCGTAAGACTAAATATAAATACATAGAATAGATAAATATGACAAGAAATTAAAATAAAATTGACCAAAATTTAGAAGGATCTCAAAAACTTACTGATATTACACATTTTAAAAAGGCAGATTTAGTTCAGTTTATAGAATTATGTCATTAAATACTCACCCTCATGTCGTACCAAACCCGTCCCAGATAGCAAACTGACATTGAATCAACGTGGAAATATGACATCGAAACAACGTTGATCTGACATTGTTTTGCTCATCGAATTAACGTTGAACCAACGTCAGACGCGTCATTCTTTCAAAACTAACGGAAAATCAACTTGAAATCAACGCGTTGTTTCAACGTTATGAAAGCAAACCAATTTTCGATTTCATTTAACTTTGAAGAATGCCGCGTCTGACGTTGGTTCAACGTTAATTCGATGAGCAAATCAACGTTGATTCAATGTCATGAGAGACGTCGTTTCCCTGTTGATTCAATGTCAGTTTGCTGTCTGGGGTAGGATCTTCAGAACACAAATTAAAATATTTTGAGTGAAATCTGAGATTTCCGTCCCTCCATTCACAGCTACGCAACTACCACTTTGATGCTTCAAAAAGTTAATAACGAGATCGCAAAATTAATCCATATGAATTGAGCGGTAATAGTCCAAATTTTCAACATTTGAACAGATTGAAGTTAGGCTTTTATTCACATATAAACATTTATCAATTCACACATCACATCAGTTGTGGTAAACGGAAGCTCAAGCATGTTTGCTTGACATGTGAGAACCAATGAGGTTCATTCTGGTGTTACGCAGCACGTTTGAGCTTCAGCAAGAACCAATAAGGTTCATTCTAGTGTTAACTTACACTGCACGTTCGAGCTTCTGCAAGAACCAATGAGGTTCATTCTAGTGTTACGCAACACGTTTGAGCTTCTGCAAGAACCAATGTTCACACGAGAATGAACCTCATTGGTTCTTGTGGAAGCTCAAACGTGTTTGTTCTTGTGTGTTAAGCGGGTTCGGTTGAGCTTCTTTTTATGTTCGCTGATCAATGTTTATATGTGATAAAACCCTAAATTCAATCTGTTCATCATATAAAACGATCGAGTCTTTTCAGAAAATTTAGACTAAAGCACTCAATTGAAATGGATTAGTTTTACCATCTCCTTAAAAACTCTTTGGAGTATCAAAGTGTTAGTTGTGTAGCTGTCAATGGAGAGACAGAAAGCTCTCAGATCTTCATTTGTGTCACGAAGATGAACAGAATTCTTACGGGTTTGGAGCGACATGAGGGTGAGTAATTAATGATGGAATTTTCATTTTTGGGTGAGCCATAACCTTTAATAATTTGCAAATGAGAGTCATCACCATGTCATGTTTTGTTAAGTCCATTGGGATGAGTGTATGTTCACTGGACAGGATCAACATGACCCCTGATGGGAGCAGTCAATGTCCTTTTGCCAATACATAAATTACAAATATGATAAAACTGGCCTCTTCAAAATGACCCTAGTCAGATATGTGTTATATTTGAGCAGCTTTCATTTTTACAAGCTTTCTTGAATCTTCATACTATCTGTTGAATCATTCACCTTCTTAAATTGTCGCTGTGGTCTTTCAGACTCGGAACCGGTTTGCGAGTACACGTTCAGAGGTGGAATGTTTGATGAAGAAGATGAAGGAAAACCCACACGAACACAAGAGCATCAGTCCGCACACAATGCAGGGATATCTGTTTGTGCAGGAGAAACGTAAGTTGAAAAGTGTGGAGCTTTTCTCTTATTTGTAAGACACAACTGATCACACTGACTTGTGGCCTCTGTCGAAGTTAGTGTGATTTTATTTTTCATTACGTTTAATTTTCAATTACTACTCAACTACACTACCCACAATACTACCTCACAAATTCTTTTTTTCTGTGACAATTTCTGTGTCCATGCAAACTTCTCTGAATGTTGGGTCGCCATACATTCAAAAACATTTGCGTGGATACAGAAATTGTTAATTGAAAAAATTGTCACGAAACAAAGAATTTGTGTATGTGTATTATCTAAATTGTATTGTATTTAGCAAAGACTCTAATTCAGCCGTGTCATATGATATTGCAGGTAACTTTTGTTATATTTTATGATTTTTTACTACTCACAGAGCTTTGTTGCAACCCAGGCTCATGAAAAATATGTGCCTGCGGAGTCATTTTTGCTAAAATATTAGGTTGTTTTTGGCATGGTTCATGGCAGTTTCCAACTGAAATGTTCTGAAACAGACTGTGCCAACATTTTTAATTTGATTGTCTTATGCACTTATTGTGCCAGTTTAAATGAAATGTGCATTGAGTGGTAATGTTTGTCGTGTTTGAAAATAACGTAAAAAAGTGCTTTGGGAAGTGTGTTTGTGTCAGTCTAAAACGTGAAATGGAGCACACTAGGGTTATTTTAGTGTCAGGATTATATTAGCATAAATTATATTCTATAGAGTGCCGAAGCGATGACGTCACTTTGTAGGACAACTCGGAAGCTCGTTTTGGCCTACAGAGTGACATCGTAACTTCGGCACTCTATTATAGCGGTGGTTTTAATTCCTGATCCTCTGCTCTGGATATTTTAGCAGCGTTCGAACATTTAAAGTGTACGTAAAGTATATTTGTAAAAGTTCCATTTCCTGTCCCCTGTGATACCTTCGTCTGATCGATTTTTGAAGGCAGCATCACTGCCTTAGATATCCCACAATCCTCTGCTTTCCATTCTGTGACACTTGAGCTATAAAAAGAAATATGGCATCTGAAAGTTGCAGTTGGTGGTCAGTTTGTGTAAATGTATGATTTTTATGTCATTTCCAGTAAGAAATTTAAATTGTAGTAAATTAATATTTGAGTTTATTTAGAATCTCCATAGAGTTCCTATAGGCCCCTCTAGTGGCAATTATCACGAAATGCAGATCAATGTAATTTTTTTTTTTTCCCCCACAAAAGGGTCAGCAGAGACACACAATGACTAAAATTGGACTGGAATGATGTCTTTTCTTTTTTTGTGAAATAATGTTAAATGCATATTTTCAATTAAAATAATAGAAATAAAAAATTTAGAGGTAAATCTAATAAAAATCACACACATAAATATCAAAGAGTAATATTTTATAATAATAGACTGGTATTAAGATATCTGGACCAGATATCTTAATAATTCTTGAATATTTCATATTTAAAGGTGCAGTGTGTAGATTTTAGCGGCATCTAGTGGTTCGGTTGCGAGTTGCACTAATGACTCAGCCCACTGCTCACCCCTCCCTTTCGAAAAGCTACGGTGGCTAAAACGGGACAAACATATCGTCGTCTGAGAAAGTAGAGAATAGCAAGTGTAAGCTAGTACAGTGTGTAACATTGTCACTGCTTCTGTACCGCAGTCCATTATAAATCACTTCATGGATAAAGTTTACATAGCCATAGTCAGGTGAGGATCAAGGGTCTCAATATATAATATAATAATAGTAATAAGCTGATTGACTCAAGAACGTAACCAGCACTTTCTCCCCACATAGCAAAACCATAATACAGCGAGGGAGAAGAACCACATGAAACTATCCAACTATATATTTTTTTCTAGAAGGGTAGTAAAAGTTTAGCTGGTTAATATGAGCTGTTATACTGTATTTTACACCACTTTTACACAAAATATAAACGAAACGTGCCCTGTAACGCTGACGGCTACGGTAGAAACATGACTAGGGTTGGGTATCGTTTGAATTTGAACGATTCTGATTCCGATTCCAATTCCTTGTTTCGATTCCGGTTCCTAACGATTCTCGATTTCGATTCTTTTAAGAGGCAGGGTCAAAAAAGTTTAGCTAACCTTGCTAACCAACGGCTTTTCTGAAGGAAATAATCCTTTCTGAAGGAAATACTCCTTCTGTAAAAATCCTTTTGTCACAAATTTTGCATTTTGCCGAGATTTCGTTATTTTTAGAAAAGTGAAGCCACACTTTGGATCGCCGTCGTAAGGTACTCATGTTCGATTCGCGCGGTTATGCCAACACTTCCGGTAGACTCTTCTTCGTTGGTGTTGTTCAGCGGTTTCTTCTTCCGCTCGGCGGACTGTGAATATCGAAACTAGGAATCAAAATTTTAACTTTTGAACGATTCCGGGAAAAACGAAAAGTTAGTCTCGGTTCCAATCGATACTCGATTCTCGATACCCAACCCTAAACATGACGTCACAATATGTCGACCTTCATAGAAGAGGGTGCCCACGGTAATGTAGATATTAATGTCTCATTCTAAGGTAATAAAAACATAACGATTCATTGAGTAAGGTCTTTATACACCACTGAACATAGCTATGGATCTTATATTGGATTTCTGTCAATAGATCCTCAGAAATATCACACGTTGCACCTTTAATACTGTTGGAAGGAGAGCTTTGTGATCTGTATCTTGTGGTCTAACTGTCTTTTTCTCATGTACCAAATCAGGTCCCTTTGTGTCCACATGGGTGAAGTACTACTGCTCCTATCATCGAGAGCCCAAACGCATGACCTTGATGCTGTTCGATCAGAAGTCTGGAGGCAAAAATGTACGTTTCTCTCTCTCACACACAAACACACAAACACACTCTTTCTCAGATACAAAGTCCCTCGTACCCTTTCACTCAGCAGCATGTTTAACCTTTGGAATGGAGAGTGTATTCTGGCACTGGCCACGTGCTTATTCCCCTTGCTGGCACTGACACGACGCTTATCCTGCACAGAAAGCTGTGTGTCGCATGGTTGAGCTGGCACTAGCGTCTGCCCCTGGCTCTGTGCCCGTCACACTCTCTTCTGCCACACACACACACACAGGGTCAATAGCACGAATCTCACACCAGGGACTGTATGCGGCCTGATTACATTCCGACCACTTACAACCAAACTAAACAGACAAGCCTGCCAACTGCAAGAGAAAAGCAAACAGAACAACGGTTTTATTATGATTGTGAATTCAATTCAGAATCAAATTGTGTCCTGATTTGTATGGTTTATGTTATTGCTGACATATTTACTTAGAAATGCACGAAATTCTCCTACATTCAATTGAATAAAGGCGAAATGCAGAATTTAAAAAAATTGCTTTCGATTCTTGAGTTGGAATTTGAATTGCTGTCAGCAGGAAGAGCAATTTACTGAATTGCAATTTTAAACAATTAAACAATAGAGGAATTGCCAGTCCAACACCTATAGACCATTTCACAAGATGTAAACAACACTGGTCCAGAAACACTTCCTGTTTCAGTTTGTAACTGTTTTCTTTATTTCATAGTAAAGAAAACATCTTAAAGATGTTTGTTTAACTTTTTGATTCAGTTTTAAATGTTCTGTTGGTTGTATTTTATCCCAGCTTTTATGTAGTGTTAAAAAACTGAAACAGGAAGTGCTTCTGGACCAGTGTTGTTTACATCTTGTGAAATGGTCTATAGCTGCGCAATTAATTGTTAAAACATAACGACCTCGATTCGATCATCCACCTGGTCTCATTCCTAGATGACAGCTGTGTTAAAAATAATTGAAATGATCATAGAAGGACTGGGATAAAAGTTTATAGATTGGATATAAACACTGATGTCTACAGTAGAGGTCAGAATAGAGTGACTGACCTTCTGAAAATATCTTCACAAGTGAAAAAATGTATTTGTCTTTGAATCATTCATTCAAAAGATTTATAAAAAATGATGATTCATCCAGTAATGAAACAGGTGAAGTATAAATGAGTGAGTCATTGAGTCATTCAAAATAATTATTTCAATGCAAACCATGTTGAGCTATATAACAATGATTCATTTTCTGTTGATAAAACACATATATTAAAGCGTCTTTGGTGTTTCAGAAGAGGGGTAATGCGGATATGACATCAATGACAGGCAACCGGCCGTTACACTGGTTAAAATAGCTGATTTCTCTGGATTTAAACACTGTTTGAAACATTTGGGTTAAAGGATCAGTTCACTTTTAAAAAAACTTTTGCTGATAATTTACTCACCCCCATGTCATCCAAGATATCCATGTCTTTCTTTCTTCAGTCGAAAAGAAATTAAGTTTTTTGATGAAAACATTCCAGCATTTTTCTCCATATAATGGACTTCAATGGGAACCAAACGGTTCAAGGTCCAAAAGACAGATTCAGTACAAACTGCAAACTGTTCAAAGGGCTTTAAATGATTTCAGACGATGAATAAGTGTCTTATCAAGCAAAACGATCGCTCATTTAAAAAAAAAAATAACAAAGTATAAATTTTATAAGCTCAAATGCTCTCCTTGCTCTGTTCCGTGATGCACGTTCGTGACTGTCCTGTTTGAACTCGTTTATCAAAATGAATTAATCTTTTTTCGTGTCATTTGGTTCATTCAACGAACGAAATGAACGAGTTGACTCGGGAAAAGTTTCGTTCATTTTGATGAACGAGTTCGAATAGGAGAGTCACGAACGCACATCGCATCCTAACTAAAGCTAACAGAGCAAGGCGACCATAAAACTTAAACTTTGTTGTTGTTTTTTTAAATGAGCGATCGATTCGCTTGATAAGACCCTTATTCATCATCTGGAATCGTTTAAAGCCCTTTGAACAGTTTGCAGTTTGCACTGAAACTGTCTTTTGGACCTTGAACCGTTTAGTTCCCATTGAAGTCCATTATATGGAGAAAAATCCTGGAATGTTTTCATCAAAAACCTTAATTTCTTTTCGACTGAAGAAAGAAAGACATGGATATCTTGGATGACGTAGGGGTGAGTAAATTATCAGCAAAAGTTTTTTTTTAAAAGTGAACTACTCCTTTAGTATAAGTACACAAGTCAACAAAATATATAACATTGTTCTAGTGCTGTAACACGCAGTTACTTTTTTTTTTTCAAGTTTCATTCCATTTTAATTTTAATTTTCTAAAATCAAATTTTAATTAGAATCATGTTTGCAGACTCAGTTCAAAACAGTTCAAATTCATTATAGATTACAGAAGCTTATGTAGCCGCCTCACTCAAACACCAGTTCTAAATAAAATTAAAATATTGAATTTGTAATTAATGTACATTAAATATTCCTATATATATATTCCAGTCATTTTTTCTAGTGTTTTTTAAACCTAATGTTTCACATCTGCGAAACCCGTCGACTGCCTGTCTGCTCGTCTTCATCATATTTGGCACGATATTTTAGTGAGCTATATATAGATAATATTAATGAGTAATGAGTTTTAGAAGAGAAGTCAAATCTGGCACCGAAAACCAAAAAAAAAAACCAAACATGTGAATTAAACATGCAATGTGATGAGTTAAAAATGTGACTTTACACAGACAAAGGTTGATAAGCAGAGGTTTTTTGCTAAGGTGGTTACTAGGGAGTTGCTAGGTTGTTCTGTGGCTGCATACTGGTCCAAGTCATGTATTTTTGTAATAAAAATTGTAAGTGTTTTCAATTCCAGTAGTGATAGCACACTGCAGCTCAACAAGACACACAATATGATAATTCATATTTGCAGCACACACTGTGTTGTTGAATTATGGACCAAAAAAAAGAAAAAATTCAGGTTAAGGGTTCAAATACTAATGCTTCCCATAGGAAACATTATTAAATACCCTAAAATATTCCTTAACACATGACATTATCCCTAATTGTGCACTTAGTCTTGCACACTTACTGTAGACTAGACTGCAGTGTCCCATTTGTCGTTTGTAGTTTCTGATGAGTGCTAACATGAGCTCAGTTTGTTTAGTATGCAATCGTTATGCTAGCTTTACCTTATCACCTTTTCTGGTATGATAAGAGAGACAGAAAACTAATGAGAAGTCACTCAGTAGAGTGGATTGATAGAAACAATTAGACTGTAAGTGGAGAGGTCACTGAAAAAAGAGAATGTCACTGAAAAAAAGAGAACGCCAGCGCTCTGGTAATGAACTCCAGAGGCATGTGTGTAATGTGTTGTTAGTCGGTAAAGGAGTTGTGAAGTGTTGGAATAAAAATAGCTGACCGTATTTGAACACCCATTCCTTGGCCAGACTTTTGCAAGAAGATATGGAGGAACCTGACACTTTATCATACATTTATATAATCATTTATGTGATGACAGTGTAGTCTGTAAATATAGAACATCTGGTCACATTTTCCTGTCAGCTGTCCGGGCCCGCGTAAAAATCAGTCAAATAGTGAGAATTTGGTGCCTATATTCAACCTTGTGTTTCTCTTTCAGGGAGATGAGGAAAGCTTTACGCTCAAATCTTGCACCAGAAGGAAAACGGACTCCATTGAGAAGAGGTTCTGCTTTGACATTGAAGCCGTGGACCGGTGAGTTGACGGCCCGCATACCCGCCACCAGATGGCGCTTTAGTCCACATAACATCCAGCGGGAGTCACACTTCCTGGCTGCTGCTCAGGAAAGGGGGTGGAGATTTTAACTAGGTCTACCAAGCATAGAAAGAGTACACTGCAGATAGCTTCAACCTGTCAGAACTGTTGCAGTAACTAAGAATGCAGAGGTAAAGTGGCCATCTCATGGATTGAGGGTAGGAGAAAGCAGCCAAAATGTCCTCAGCCCTCCTCAGAATGGTGATGCAATGTTGGACTGTTAGTTAATAGCCCGCTTTGCACACTGCAAAAATATATATATCTTGTTTTCCAGCAAAATTATATTTCCACAGAATATATATCTTGAAGTAAATCAATTTTTCTTTCCCCGCTAAGATTCAAGTATATACCTTATTATATTTCCGTTTAAAGGCACAGTATGTAATATTGACAGCTTGCGGTTGAAATGGTAATGCAGTTCAAATTCAAAATATTTGAGAGAGTTGTTGTTTCCTCCGCCTCTTCCTCAGACTCGACGCTCTTGCAACAGGAACGAGCGCAATTTACAATGGAAAGCGACGAGCCTTACAACACTATATATTTATCTGCATTTTAATGTGTTGTAATATGCCTCTGGTCATAGAGCGGTAACAGTGTGTCATGATGAACATGATTTCCATTGTTCTTTCCACATTGACTGCTGTTCTCAGATGGTGTAAAAAGAAAATCTTATTACTATAGCAACCGATGTAGCTATTGCGGATATTGACAACATTATTTTGACAAACAGATCAGATTTCAGGATTTGCAAAATAACAGTATGAACAGTCATTTGACAGTCCAATCAGTGCTTTGATAAAGTTTTTTTTTGCCAAGCGAAAATCTTTCTCTAATTCAGCGGTCCTGTATAGCCCCTGATCATCAATACCTGGCATAGAAAACTTCTCGGTTACTTATGTAACCCTTGTTCCCTGAAGAAGGGAACAGAACCGTTACATTAGAACGGCTGATAAATTGGGATCTCGTCTGAGAGCCCATGCACATTGTCAATGCGAGATTTGCATCGCACACTCCGCCCCGCAGCACATTTCAGGTGTTTTCTGAGGAGCCGAGTACCGGCCACTCAGTGGTGGTACAGCCACTGTGGCGACGGGGCGTAACCTCTCCATTCCCTTCTTCAGGGCGTGGGGTTACATACTAGTGTTGGGCGATATGCTCCATTTTCATATCGTCCTATCGTCAGCCTGTGAGATCGGCGATACACGATAGTATCGTGAGGGGGCGGGGCTAACATTTGATTATTAACTTGATTATTTAGCCTACTCATTCATTTGCTTGTTTTATTAGCCTTCTTCGTTTTATATACGAGAATCTTTTTTTCTATTTTGCTAGCAAAGGTGGAGTGTTTATTAATAGGATCAGGTTATTTCCTGGTATGAGGTAAAAAAAAAAGAGATCCTCATAATCCTTTTGTTTGTCAACGGGAAATTTACGGACACATTAGCCTATCCTCATACCGTTACATGCAGCATTTTGACTAGGGCCTATTTCTGCACGAGATGAAAACACGTTTTAATAATTTCTTGGGTCAGAAAAAGTCGGAGTTTGCGATATGTGCCCCCCTACCAGTGCGCTCTCTGCGCACTTCACATGCGCACTTCAGTAAGCACGAAGTACGCGGGTTAATGCGTTTTAAATGCCGGGAGAAACAAGAGCAAGGGCCAATCAGGTTAAGAACGTCGTCGCATGTAAACGCGCTCAATCTCTGAAAGTGAAAGTAAAAACGGACTGCTTTCGGCATCTGCATTAACGCCGCGTTCCCTCAGAGACGACGATGATAACGGTAACTATAATACTATTTTAGTGATATTATTATTAATACTATTTAGTAATTGTATTGTTTTTAGTGTTAGTGTCATTAAACGGAAACAAATAGCCTACTGACGAACAACGATGCCGTTTTCATCTTGGATCTGTAGGAAATTGAATTTTGCGTCTGTTAAAACGAGCACACTTGATAATTTGTGAATGGATCACCTTGAAATTACATTTTGATGTGGGATGTTTTTTAGTCTGTTTTAAAAACATTCTCTTAGAGGAGTCCGCGTTGTTGCAATTGTTATGAGGTGATGTCGGTGTAAATTTAGACAAGGCAAATTAATTGTAGTTCCTAATATTCATTTAATAACAATACTAGCTTTATAATAATAATAATAGGCCTAATAATAATAATTTAATACATTATGGTAAAACGAGACAATTATCGTATTGATATCGTCAAAGGCATCTGCCATCGGCGATATGTCAGACTATCGTCGATACACGATACTATCGTCTATCGGCACAACCCTATTACATACATAACCAAGACGTTCCCTTTCAGTCACATCTTGGGTCTCAGCCGTGAAGCCAGTGCTGAGGCGGCCTCATATGAAGCAATCCGAGCGGCTGAAGATGTCATATGTCCCAGGAGCCTCTGGAAAAGTTTCAGTGGGGCCACTGTCATGCTTTTGAGCGAATTCAAGCAGTTCAACACTGACCGAGCACATTCCTCTGTGAGGTGCGCTGTCTGGTTGACCGAGTCCAACTCCGTAACGAGAAAAGAGATCCTCTGCACAGGGGAGAGTTTGCTCTTCTCACAGTGGACCCGAAGTCCCAGCTGGCTGAGGTGCCTGAGCACCAGGTCCCTGTGTTTGCACCACCGCTCTTGTGACTGGGCCAGTATGAGCCAGTTGTCGAGGTAGTTGACGCGAACGCCGTGTTATCTCATGGGAACACGGGCCGCCTCAAAGACCTTTGAGAAGATGTGAGGTGACAGCGACACCCCGAGGGGGAGGACTTTGTACTTATATGCTCGACCCTTGAACGCAAAGCGAAGGAGAATCAAGATTTGAAACTTTCTGGTTGATCGTTGCAAACCAATATTGGGAACAGATCGAAAATGTGTTTCTGCGTTAACATTTTTAATTGGAGCTTGTGAAGGGCCCAATTCAAAACACACTACAAAACAGACAAAACAGAGGGGGAGACCGAGTCCATTGGTTTTCAGATACAGTCGAGTTTGAATCAAGACCGAGTCTTTGAAGGGTCGAATCCGAGGCGAAACTGAGTCCATTGGTTTTCAGATACAGTCGAGTCCGAGTCAAGACCGAGTCTTTGAAGGGTCGAATCTGAGTCGAAACTGAATCCATTGGTTTTCAGATACTGTCGAATCCGAGTCAAGACCGAGTCTTTGAAGGGTCGAGTCCGAGTTGAGACGAGTCCGTTGTTTTCAGATACAGTCGAGTCCGAGTCAAGACCGAGTCTTTGAAGGGTCGAGTCCGAGTTGAGACCGAGTCCGTTGGTTTTCAGAGACAATCGAGTCCGAGTCAAGACCGAGTCTTTGAAGGGTCGAGTCCGAGTTGAGACCGAGTCCGTTGGTTTTCAGAGACAGTCGAGTCGAGTCAAGACCGAGTCTTTGAAGGGTCGAGTCCGAGTCGAGACAGAGTCCGTTGGTTTTCAGAGACAGTCGAGTCCGAGTCAAGACCGAGTCTTTGAAGGGTCGAGTCCGAGTTGAGACCGAGTCCGTTGTTTTTCAGATACAGTCGAGTCCGAGTCAAGACCGAGTCTTTGAAGGGTCGAGTCCGAGTTGAGACCGAGTCCGTTGGTTTTCAGAGACAATCGAGTCCGAGTCAAGACCGAGTCTTTGAAGGGTCGAGTCCGAGTTGAGACCGAGTCCGTTGGTTTTCAGAGACAGTCGAGTCCGAGTCAAGACCGAGTCTTTGAAGGGTCGAGTCCGAGTCGAGACAGAGTCCGTTGGTTTTCAGAGACAGTCGAGTCCGAGTCAAGACCGAGTCTTTGAAGGGTCGAGTCCGAGTTGAGACCGAGTCCGTTGTTTTTCAGATACAGTCGAGTCCGAGTCAAGACCGAGTCTTTGAAGGGTCGAGTCCGAGTCGAGACAGAGTCCGTTGGTTTTCAGAGACAGTCGAGTCCGAGTCAAGACCGAGTCTTTGAAGGGTCGAGTCCGAGTTGAGACCGAGTCCGTTGTTTTTCAGATACAGTCGAGTCCGAGTCAAGACCGAGTCTTTGAAGGGTCGAGTCCGAGTTGAGACCGAGTCCGTTGGTTTTCAGAGACAATCGAGTCCGAGTCAAGACCGAGTCTTTGAAGGGTTGAGACCGAGTTGAGACCGAGTCCGTTGTTTTTCAGATACAGTCGAGTCCGAGTCAAGACCGAGTGTTTGAAGGGTCGAGTCCGAGTCGAGACAGAGTCCGTAGTTTTTCAGATACAGCCGAGTCCGAGTCAAGGCCGAGTCTTTGAAGGGTCGAGTCCAAGTTGAGACCGAGTCCGTTGGTTTTCAGAGACCGTCGAGTCCGAGTCAAGACCAAGTCTTTGAAGGGTCGAGTCCGAGTCGAGACAGAGTCCGTTGTTTTTCAGAGACAGTCGAGTCCGAGTCAAGGCCGAGTCTTTGAAGGGTCGAGTCCGAGTTGAGACCGAGTCCATTGTTTTTCGGATACAGCCGAGTCCGAGTCAAGGCCGAGTCTTTGAAGGGTCGAGTCCGAGTCGAGACAGAGTCCGTTGGTTTTCAGAGACAGTCGAGTCCGAGTCAAGACCAAGTCTTTGAAGGGTCGAGTCCGAGTCGAGACAGAGTCCGTTGTTTTTCAGAGACAGTCGAGTCCGAGTCAAGGCGAGTCTTTGAAGGGTCGAGTCCGAGTTGAGACCGAGTCCGTTGTTTTTCAGATACAGTCGAGTCCGAGTCAAGACCAAGTCTTTGAAGGGTCGAGTCCGAGTCGAGACCGAGTCCGTTGTTTTTCAGATCAGTCGAGTCCGAGTCAAGGCCGAGTCTTTGAAGGGTCGAGTCCAAGTTGAGACCGAGTCCGTTGGTTTTCAGAGACCGTCGAGTCCGAGTCAAGACCAAGTCTTTGAAGGGTCGAGTCCGAGTCGAGACAGAGTCCGTTGTTTTTCAGAGACAGTCGAGTCCGAGTCAAGGCCGAGTCTTTGAAGGGTCGAGTCCGAGTTGAGACCGAGTCCATTGTTTTTCGGATACAGCCGAGTCCGAGTCAAGGCCGAGTCTTTGAAGGGTCGAGTCCGAGTCGAGACAGAGTCCGTAGTTTTTCAGATACAGCCGAGTCCGAGTCAAGGCCGAGTCTTTGAAGGGTCGAGTCCGAAGTTGAGACCGAGTCCGTTGGTTTTCAGAGACCGTCGAGTCCGAGTCAAGACCGAGTCTTTGAAGGGTCGAGTCCGAGTCGAGACAGAGTCCGTTGTTTTTCAGAGACAGTCGAGTCCGAGTCAAGGCCGAGTCTTTGAAGGGTCGAGTCCGAGTTGAGACCGAGTCCGTTGTTTTTCGGATACAGCCGAGTCCGAGTCAAGGCCGAGTCTTTGAAGGGTCGAGTCCGAGTCGAGACAGAGTCCGTTGGTTTTCAGAGACAGTCGAGTCCGAGTCAAGACCAAGTCTTTGAAGGGTCGAGTCCGAGTCGAGACAGAGTCCGTTGTTTTTCAGAGACAGTCGAGTCCGAGTCAAGGCCGAGTCTTTGAAGGGTCGAGTCCGAGTTGAGACCGAGTCCGTTGTTTTTCAGATACAGTCGAGTCCGAGTCAAGACCAAGTCTTTGAAGGGTCGAGTCCGAGTCGAGACCGAGTCCGTTGTTTTTCAGATACAGTCGAGTCCGAGTCAAGGCCGAGTCTTTGAAGGGTCGAGTCCGAGTCAAGACCGAGTCCGTTGGTTTTCAGATACGAGTCCAAGTCAAGACCGAGTCTTTGAAGGGTCGAGTCTTTGAGGAAGCAAGTCCTCGAGAGATTTTAATTTTGAGATTTTGTCCCAACTTATCAGTTTTAATATTCATGATTAGTTAATAATCAACAGTTAGGCCTAAAGACTTAGTTAGATTGGGAATTGTTTAGAGCAGTCGTCTTAACGTCGTAAAGGGATAGTTCACTTTGAAATGAATTTTTGGTATGTTTTAGCTTATCTCAAGGGCATCGAAGATGTAGGCGTCTTTGTTTCTGCAGTAGTTTCAATTTTGATATTTTTAGGTCAAACCGTTCTTGTCTGTCAGTCATATAATGCAGGTGTATGGTCCCCAACGGTTTGGTGTTCTGAAAGGTGAATTTGATGATGGCAGACTCGTTGCTCATCTTGCTGCCACTTACACCAGGCAGCAACTGAAGACACTGATGGGTCTGATGGCAGTATCTTTGCATTGCACCATGGGATGTCATTTTCAAATAATGCCTGTCAACATTGCATTTTATTATTATTGTTATGTGTTTTTTTTTTTTTATATGAACATAAAAAATGCGCTGGAAAAAAAATCTTGAGGACTCAGTCTGAAAATCTTTGAAGTCCGAGAAATCGGTCGAGACACGGTGAGGAGTGGGGGGTCCACTGGGATTTTGCCCGGCGGATAGACTCTTGCTGAGATCATCGATCTCCCAAAGTGTCAAGTAGCGGCTGGTTAACAGCCGAGGGGACTCCAGCTTTCCGGAGAAAGAAGAGTCGCGGTCATGCGAAAACAGGAACCTCCTATACAGTAAATGCCTAATGTTGAACGTGATTGACTGAAAGGGAACCACAGATTTCACATGTGCTGGTCACTCTCTGACCTTTATTTCTGAAGAAATATGGCTGTACCTAGCATACAAGTAAAAGCCATTCTGTGTGTTGGAAAACCTCTTAATATTTCAGGATGGCAGCTCTATCAGTAAATCAGTAGCACACACTCGCACTCCATTAACCTGTGTGACAACTGAAGGTGAGGCCATGTCAGGTCAGGCAGAGTTATGGTAATAGAACTGGGCTTTTTACTGGGAGTTTGTAGACAGAAGCCACAGATAAATTTACAGTGTGTTAGTGCACTGGTGGTGTGGAAAACAATGACATTTTGTGAATGTGATGTTCTTTTTTTATTGCCTAAACCGACATATGGGGAGATGTGTGGATAGCATTTTTGTGGCTTTGCAATCAGGAAAAAAAAAAAAAAACTTGTAAAATTGCAATGTTATTTATATAAAATGCATTAGTGAATAGTTTGTAATAATGGGAGTTTCTTCAACTATGAATGCTTTTGTCCTTATTAAAGTACACTTTAGCATACGTTTAAAGTTTATTACAGAAATAATATACTTTAAAAGAATATACTTTTTGACCCACGTAGGACTTAAGTACATATTTATATGCAATTTAATACTTTCTTGTGTTTGAAATATGGATAGTGTACTGACAAGCATTTTTCATGTATTTAAATATATTTGTAATTTCAAATATTTGAATGATGCAATTATAATTTACTACATTAAAATATATTTACTTTTAAAAGGGGCAGTACGTGATTTCTGAGAAATGCTGTTGGAAATTTAAATCAACATTTAAACAAATACTTTTGCCAGTGTTTGCTAAATGTCGGTTCTATGTGTGTGAGTGTGTTCAAGAAATATTGTGTTTGTACTTTGTACATAGTCCTGGCTATGTAAACAGGAGAGAAAAACGATCCACGGATCACCAAAACACTCTTGCAAGCAACACAGAGGTTGCTTTGTTTTTGCTCAATACCTGATTAACATTGATTTTTGCTATGTTTCACAGAACCAAGATTTGCTGTCTTAGTTGAATTGCAGCTGATTCATCCACACTTGCGCCAGCTGTCTGATGTGGTCAGTCATTGTCAGTGTTGCATATCGTACAATGAAGGAAGGGGTGTATTTCTTTTTTTTTTTTTTGTTAGGGTGTTGATTTCAAATATCCAACAGTCTTTCTCAAAAATCGCTTACTGCTCTTTTACTGCTGGCCGCATTGAGTTCTCTTTCATACTTGAACGGACAAAAACACTCAAAAGAATGCCCTCGTAAGCACAGATGACGAGCCACCCGTCATGTGTGGCAGGTCTTAAAAAGCATATTGCAGGTAAAAAAAAAAAAATCGAAATTTATAGATAACCTTGTATGAAAATACCATATGAAAAGTTAATGCAGGATTTAAAATGTTTTAAAACAACATAAGGGGACTAATTTAGAAGATAAAGTGAGCATTTCTTGGACTGGTAGTAAAAACGGCTTTTTTTTTAACGTCGCGTCATTTGACGTCATATCAGGGAGCCGCAGGCTGGTGTTCAGTGAGAGCCCTCGTCAGTCAGTGTGCTTTCGTTAGTTTTTGCATTTTAATTTATCATCGTCATGGTAAATTATTGTGTTTATGGAGATTGCAAAAAATCCAGCCTGTCAGGACTTCAAGATCAAGTCCACAAGTTTCCATTACAATAAAAGTGACGGTGCTATATAGCCTATCTTTCGTTCCTGGTGCGGTTTGAGCAGGTGAAGAGACGGGATTTCTCTTCTGCATCGGCTCGGAAAACGCGGTCGTGTATAGCGTTCACTTCAGATCAAATGATTTGCATCCCGGCGATATGATGGAGTTCAACATGGTATGCCGAAGCAAGAATATTGATCGTCGTATACTACCAATATGGCACCAAATGGTGTTATATAGGTAACTTAGTCATGTCATGCCCTAAATAGGACTTGTAATTGAAAAACAAAATTGGTTGTTTAAATACTCAAATCTTTAATGTTCTGTTTATGTTATAACCTAGGTGAAAAATATGTATTAAAAATTTACCTGAGTATAGCCTATGCTTTTAGTATAGAAATATACTCAAGTAAAGTTTTTATACATTTAATAGTATATAAATCTACCCTAAACATACTAATGTCTGCTGGCCTGTTACAGGATCATAATAATCTGTACAATATTGTGAGCACAATGTATACCGTTAGCGAACGTGTGTAGCCTATAAGCACGTCTCTCACCTAAAAGGCACCTGTCCTGTTCTCCACTGGTTCTCCTCACATCACAGCTCAATTTTTCTCTGACCGTTCTGTCTGACATTATCCTGGCCTGTCCCTGATCTCTGTAGCATAGCAGGCTCATAACTTTATGGCTTGATCATACGAGTATTTCCTCAGCGTCCGAAATGTCATGCGATCCATTGTTTTCCTGTTGTGTGAATCGACGGCTCTCCCGCTCATTGCGTCACGCCCGCCACGCCCATTTTCAGACGCGGAAGTAAAATTTTCTCACAAAAACGACTGCAGAAGCTTCTGTAGCGTGTTTATACGTATATTTTAAAGAAAATCTAGTTCCTACATTGTTTTTCTATGCATTGACTCGTTGGGTCCTCTAACCTGCAATATGCCCTTTAAAGTGACAGCAGCCTAATAAACTTGCTGTCAATCAAAGAACAAAAGACAGAAAATCACTCACTGCTCTTGACTGAATAACTTTTGTAGTTTTAATAAGGATAAATCTATTTTTATTTTATAATTTATGCAGTGTAGACTGATAACTTTATATTATTATTCTACATTTGGAGATTAACTGTGAAATTATTACAATATAGAAATATATTAAATATTTGTTAGGTGTGATTAATCGCTGCATCAGAGGTGTATATGTGTGTGTGAACTGTACCCCTGTGACAAAATGTCCCCACAAAGATGACAATATCCAGAATATTTGTCCTCGTAGGGAAATTCCAAGAGGAAATCGGCTTATAAATCAAACTAAATGCAGAATGTTTCCTGTGATGGTTTAGGGATAAGGGAGAGAATATACACTTTGTACAGTATAAAAATCATTATGTTGATCCCAACACGTGTGTGTGTGTGTGTGTGTGTGTGTGGGTTGTACCCCTGTGCATGCCTATGTGTGGACATATGCATGTTTCAGGCCTGGCGTGATCACCATGCAGGCGCTGTCAGAAGAAGACCGCAGACTCTGGATGGAAGCCATGGACGGAAGAGAACCGGTACTCTATCTGAGAGATCATAAATTTGTTTCGCTTTCAAATCTGATAGGCTTAATCTTAAGAGTGTTTCACATGCCTGGCACTGCTGTGCATCAGATAAAGTGAGTTCTCGTTTTGAATGCATATTCATGAGACTCGTTGTGCCTCATAAATATGCATGTTAAGGCCTTTAGCCTGTGTTCTTTTTTTTATCTAAATTCCCATAAATTGGTTTAGTTAAATATTTGCTTCATAATTAAATCTGCAGTGTATTGTAAGATGTTTTAGGCTCTGTCTTAAAACCTAGTGAGCTGCCTTGCTTGTCTGTTGCCTACATAGACGGCTAACTTGATTGGAAACAGAATCAGTGACTGATGAAACACTCTTTAGGCAACATCTCAAATAGTGCTCATCACATTAGAAATAGTGCACAGGACAAATTGATTTGAATAGTTAGCTGTTAGCATGCTGCTTAGCTAATCAGCATAAAAATTCGTAGACCGCACAAATATTTGGTAAAATAGTTTATATATTATTTGGTTTTGAATCAATTATACATTTATAATCCATTTTATCCAGTAGTCCACCATGCCTATGAAGGCAGCTCACTAGGTTTCGAAACAATAACGTGCTAGCATAATAGCATGCAGATAGCATGCTAGCATGAAGCCTGATTTCAAAAGCACTAAGCAAAAAGATTATACATAAATAGTGCAAATGAGGCGTCTGCATTGTGTGCGAAGATGGCTTGACTGCTAAAACTACATTGTACTGGTTAATTAGGAGATGATTTTCTGTGTTAACAGCCACAATCTTAACCACAATGTCTTCTCACAGGTGTACACCCTCAATCGGGATAGCCAAAATGAAGCCAGTAAGTGAGGAGCCAGTTTAGTCATCTCAATTTGAAAATCATAATTCAGTTGAATCACAGAATTGCACACTTTTCATGAACACTTGTATGTTTTGTATTACTGTTGGTTTTTACCATTAACTTGTTCTGATTTCTTTGTCCCAATGTACTTTCTATTCAAGTGGCCCAATTAGATGTCATCGGCTTCAACATTGTCACAAAATTCATCTATGCCGTAGAAACCAGAGGTACACCCTGATATATTGTTTTGTTTTTTATTTTTGTTGAGAAATAAAGGTCAGAATGGTGAACAGAACATGATTAAAGCCAAGTCCGAAATCACTTACTCTCTTGAGTTGGTTCTTATTTTGAATAAGTAATTACTTCACGACCGCTAAAAAAGTACGATTGAGTGTAGTATGAATGTAATCCAGCCATATTACATGTACAATGATGTCATTATCATGATGTGACCTACCAGCGTCAGTTACGTCGCGTCACTGCCATTCATAAATCCTCTCCTGTGGCCTCATGGGATAGTACAGTGTCCATCATAAGCACACTTCAGAATCTCACTGGAAAGAGTTGGTACTTTTCGCCCACTCTTTTATGAGTACTGTGAATTCAGACTTGCTTAAGTATGCGATTTCAGAAGCAGCCTGTGTCTGACAACCTTTGGTTTCCTATAACAGGTATTGATGAACAGGGACTATACAGGATCGTCGGCGTCAACTCCAGAGTGCAGAAACTACTCGGCCTGGCCATGGGTGAGCATCAGCAATACATTCTTATAGACGTTACAGACGTCTGATTAGCCTGCTGTACACATGCGTATCCGCGTCTAAATCCAGATCTATACCTAAATATGTATATATGAAGAGTTCAGATGCAAAAGCCTCTAAGTGCCATTTGAAATTTTCTTCTAAAATGATCATTTTTATCAAGCTTGTATATTTAAGTTCAGTAATTTCACTTAAATGGCAATGAAGATTACCTATTAATTGTCATTTAAGTGTCATTTAACTTAAATATACAAGCTTGATAAAAATGGTCAATTTAGAAGAAAATTTCAAATGGCATTTAGAGGCTTTTGCATCTGAACTCTTCACATATTTTACCGGTTAAAATTTTTGAAACATTGCTATTTTTAATGTTTTGGAAAAAAAAGTCTCTTCTGCTCATCAAGCCTGCATTTATTTGATAAAAAAAATAATATAGTGAAAAAATATTGCAATTCAAAATGATGGTTTTCTATTTTAACATACTTTAAAATATAATTTATTTCTTTGATGCAAAGCTTATTTTTTCAGCTCATTACTCCAGTCTTCAGTGTCACATGATCCTTCAGAAATCATTCTAATATGCAGGTTTGATACTTAGTTATTAACAATGTTAGAAACATTGCTGCTTAATATAATTTTTTTTAATAACCTGTGATACTTTTTTTAGGATTCTTTTAATGAATAGAAATAAAAAGACCAGCATTTATTTAAAATTCAGAAATCTAGGCTCAGTCATTTATTTTCTTTCTTTTTTGAAAGAAATGAATTATTTTATTCTGCAAGGATGTGTTCAATTGATAAAAAGGGATATATATTGATTTATATTGTTAGAAACAAAATAATTCACACACATGCTTAGTGAATGAGACCCAATGTTGTCAAATTAGATAGATAGCATTGACCATGTTGTCTATTGGTACCATGGTATCTAGTTTTATTGCAACGCTCACTTTTAGTAGTTTTTTTAGACAGCTTTGTTTAATTGTAATGTGAGGCGTCTGGTTGTCACGTTGCGTCATTGATTTACACTGTAAACTGCTTGTTGATTATAATGGAATGTATCTAGGTTTGCCACATTCCAGTTTGCCACATGCAGACAGATTTATTGATTACAGTGTGCATTGCTCTTGTACAGACAGATCTGTTGACTACAACCGAAATGATCTTCTCTTTTTTTTGGGGATCGTTTGCATGGTAGACACATTTTCTTTTCTCAGTTCATCTTGTCAAATCAAATGAAAATTCGGATAAATTAAATCCTACGCAGCTTTGAATACCTTGACCTTGTTCTTTGCAACAATGTGGAAATCCATGCTCAAGTCCATCCCATATTACAGTATTCTTACTGTACTTTCAAAGAACATCTGCCTCATTTGTGTATAAAGCTTCACTTACCAATGTTGAGCGGAGGTAACCATAAGATGCTGTAATCCCTCCTCTAGACCCCAAAACCTGTGCAGATGTGGAGCTGGACAGCACAGAATGGGAGATCAAGACCATCACCAGTGCAATAAAGCACTACCTCAGGTACCAACCGTCCCATTCACACATGACCACTTGACCAGAGAGGCTTCAATCCAGTTATAACAGTATGCAGCACAACATGTGTTTTACCTACCTCGCTTTGACTAGCCACTGTAGTATTTCAAAAGATAGCTTGACTGCTAAAGCAAGCATATTTCTAGTAATATACAAATCCTTTATTTATATAGCGCTTTATCCAAAACAGATTGTTTCAAAGCAGCTTTACAGTGATAACTGGAAGTTGAGATTGTTTTGGCTGTACAGCAGCTCTAGAAGAAAGTTATTGTCCAGTTTAAGTACGTTTTTGATCGATTCATTTCTGTTGTAAAAATCATTAGTTATTAAAGGAGTAGTTCACTTTTCAAAAAACTGATAAGTTTGCTGATAATTTACTCACCCCGATGTCATCCAAGATGTCCATGTCTTTCTTTCTTCAGTCGAAAAGAAATTTTTGATAAACATTCCAGGATTTTTCTCCATATAATGGACTTCAATGGGAACCAAACGGTACAAGGTGCAAAAGACAGTTTCAGTGCAAACTGCAAACTGTTCAAAGGGCTTTAAATGATTCCAGACGATGAATAAGGGTCTTACGATCGCTCATCTAATAAATAAATAACAAAGTTTAAGTTTTATAAGCTCAAATGGTCGCCTTGCTCTGTTCAGTGATGCACGTTTGTGACTCTCCTTTCGAACTCGTTCATTAAAATGAATCAATCTTTTTCCGAGTCAGTTCATTCGTTTCGTTCGTTGAATGAACCAAAGGATTTGGAAAAAGATTTGTTTATTTTGATGAACGAGTTCGAACAGGAGAGTCACGAACATGCGTCACAGAACAGAGCAAGGCTAGCATTTGAGCTTATAAAACTTATTTTATTTATTAAATGAGCGATCGTTTCGCTTGATAAGACCTTTATTCATCGTCTGAAATCGTTTAAAGCCCTTTGAACAGTTTGCAGTTTACACTGAAACTGTCTTTTGGACCTTGAACCGTTTGGTTCCCATTGAAGTCCATTATATGGAGAAAAATGCTGGAATGTTTTCATCAAAAACGTTAATTTCTTTTCGACTGAAGAAAGAATGACATGGATATATCTTGGATGACATGGGGCTGAGTAAACTTCTCCTTTAACTTAGAGCTTACTCGACACCGCTTTCAGCGGAAAACAGAATGCGTTCTGGCCGTTCATTTACACGACTACGCCGTTTTGGTGGCCTGAGAAGAACGCAATCTCTGAAATATGTTTTTTTGAAAGCGATACCGTTATCATCTTCGTGTAAATTCTAAAAACGTGAATCTGTGAAAACGGCGTGTTTAGTTTATACCAAGACAGCAACATTGTGTCGGCCCAGATCCGGCCCACATCTGGTACGCGTTGAATCCAGATGTACCAGATGTGGCCCGGATCTGGGCCGACACAATGTTACTGTCTGGGTCGGCATGCGTGGGTATGTGTATGTACGCGGGGCATATAGTTTTTCTTTACAATTGACCCTTCGCAAAGACCTGCCCCCCTTAGTTACTGTCACTATGTTCGACAAGCTACGCCCCATCATGTTCTCACGCAGTGAAAAATAGATCGCGGAGGAGAGAGGAGACTGACGACACGCTGACAGACAGGACAGACCAGGTTACTTTTCGGTACTTTTTATATTAAACATATTTACAAAATCTCACCTTTCAAATTTCGTAATTTTTTAAAAATAAATTTAAACAATAAATACCGTTTTGTGGCTCTTTAATGTGTCGTGACAGATCGATGTAGAGCATCAGTCATCCGATCATCTCTTCCTTCTAGTTCATTTATAGCATCGAATAAACAAGAATGAACATAAGAAGGAATGTTGTTTTAACCACGGAGAGGCATCAATAGACTCAAGTTCAAATCCTCCCATGTTAATCTTCTATCTCTCCTGATTACCTGTCAGATTACCTGTCTGCACACGAAGGGTCAATTACTTGTCTGGCATTCATAATACAGCGTTTTTAATAGTTTCCGCTGAGTTATTAACTTAGGAACCATGCCAAACACCCTGGCAAATATAAAACAATCTGGCAACCACCCTCAACATGCTAGCACCGTGCCATCAAGTTTTGCACGGACAATTAACCCATTTATGTTAGAAAGTGTAACAAAAATATAGTCATTAATGTTGTAAGCGTAAGATGTTTTCTGACAACCCGTCTGATCATTCATATTATTCAACAGCATTGCTAATACACTACAAATCTCTCAGAAGTTAGTGAATAAGCAGTATATGACTTTAAAACCGGTCAAGGAAGACCTTCATGGCTTCAAACACGCCATGATGATTCCTTTTGTCTTAGAGTCTATTTGTCTGTTATCTTGTCTCTTCTTCTCTCTATCAGGATGCTGCCGGGCCCTCTCATGACATACCAGTACCAGAGGAACTTCATCAAAGCAGCCAGTGAGTCTCTCTCCATCTGTCGGCTTATTTACACTGATCTATTTCGATTTTCCGATAGTATTTGACTGCAGAGTGCTCAAGCTAGTAAGACTCCGTCCAAAGCAGGAAACCCTGTCTGAGACCTCGAGGGATGTGGTCCCTCCACAAGATCTTCATAAATTTTCATTTTCACTCTACAAAAAAGAAGCTTTAAGCACAAACTTTTATATTTTGTAAAATTTTTGCTTTATTTTCTTGATCAGTATTTTTTGTCTGAGACATTATTTTCTTGTCTTTTTTAGTGACGTTTATTCTTTAAAAAAATACATATATTTCTTAAATAATGTAATATACACATAATTAAATATTTGTATACTGTTTTATAAATAAATAAAGCTGTGGCCAATCTTCATATAAAGCAATGGTTGAGCTACCGAAATATATTAATGCACGACATACCCTCACTTTATATATTTACTGGGGAATATTATGCTGCGTTCATGTGTTATGGTAAATACCAAAAGCCGACGTGGAAAATGCACATGAACACCCCCTCATGTGGTATACTATTTTCCACTGGGCAACTCGTAGAATATTTTGATGGACGAGTTGCCGAGATGAGATAACCTTTGAACTTTTCAAAATGGCAGAGAGCACCGCAAGAGTCGTGAATGGTAAAAATATATATTATTCATGATCTAGAAAGAAATATATAGCATATTATTTACCTTTTGAGGTTTGATAAATCATTTTCTTGCTGTTGCAGATGACTTAAGCAATCTACAATAGTTTTAGCTAAATAACAGGTCTGGATCTCCATCTTTTTACCACATTACGACAACAAAAGCACTTGAACGCAACACACTGGTAAATACCAATTCACAAGTGCAAAAATATCCTACTTTCCTTTCCATAGCACGTGAACGCAGCATTAGTGTATGCAGCCAGACATAAATGAACCTTTGGTCTAATTACACATTGTTACCTATTCAACCGTTATCTGAAATTTGTTTTCATGATTGCCAAATGTAAATCGTTTTATCTATAAAAATAGTTTAGCCTATAACGCTAGTATAACGCTAGTGTATAGGGCATAGAGTAATGACAAATAACAATCGCTTGTTATTACCACTAACAAGGCTCAAAATAGCCCCACACTAACACGGTAGCATAATAAGGGTCCCTACATTCAAACCGAAGCATTGAGAACTTTGTCAGTGTCCATACAGTCAACTTCACAAATACAGGAAGAAGCCATCTTTGAAAGATAGTCTCTACCAGTCGATCTACGAACACCGATCCAAGTGCGCTGAACTGTGCAGAATCTCATATGGTCCGTTGTTTCCGGAAGAAACACAAACACGAACCATTTTCTTCTCTTCAATATGTACACGTAGCCTACTGTTCGCGCTCACCTTATCACCTTATTCACATCTCACCAGCGCACTTGGATCGGTGTTCGTAGATCGACTGGTAGAGACTATCTTTCAAAGATGGCTTCTTCCTGTATTCGCGAAGTTGACTGTGTGTATAAAACATCTTCTTATTAAACTGTATGGACACTGACAAAGTTCTCAATGCTTCGGTTTGAATGTAGGGACCCTTATTATGCTACTGTGTTAGTGTGGGGCTATTTTGAGCCTTGTTAGTGGTAATAACAAGCGATTTTTATTTGTCATTACTCTATGCCCTATATACTAGCGCTATACTAGCGTTATAGGCTAAACTGGTTTTAGAGATAAAACTATTTACATTCGGCAATCATGAAAACAAATCTCAGATAACGGTTGACTAGGTAACAATGTGTAATTAGACCAAAGGTTCATTTTGCGCCGGAGTTCTCCTTTAATATTCGAGTAATCTTCAGTCAGAAATTTCCCACTTCACCAACTTCGTTCAGTTTGATCTTTGCTTAAAACAACCGTTTGCTAAATGATCCCAATTATTTTATAAAATATTTAAATGGTTAATTACAATAATTTTTTTGGAACTACTGGTGGAAAATGATTTTTAATATATTAAATATTAAAGTATATAGTCTATGAAAAGCATTTTTAATGTAATTTTGCTAGTAAATGTATCTAGCTTTAAGGACATTTGAATATTTTGTTCAAGAAAACAAGACAAAAAAAAACCCCTGATTAACAAGATATTTTTTCTCCCACATTGTTTCTCATGCTATCTTCATTTCATTTCGGTTTGCTCTGTTTTCGTCTTTGTTTCAGTTGGTCTGTCTTTCTCTGCTTTTTTCCCAGCCCTTCAGGGTGACGTTAGGCCCTTATCCTCATATGAACTCGTCTTTTTCAGAGTGCTCCACCCCTCCCTTTCTGCCTTTCATATTCTCTCTTTTTTCCACCCCTCCCCTCGTTCATTCCTCTCTATGCGAGCCGTTTATGTGGTAAAGAGCAAGGTACCATCTGGAGTTTGCCCCTCGTCAGAGAGAGAGATGGGAATATGGGAGTGAGAGACGAATGTGAATGTGTATGTAACTGGAGAAGACTAAATCAAGAGAGAGAAGAAAGTGTGAAAATGTTTGTTTACAGTCTACTGGCTCAGTTTCTGTTCAGCACGATGAATACATGTCTGGTCTGGTTGTGTGCTATCTTTATAAAACTGGGACTTGCAGTTTAATATTCGCAAGAGATCATTTTCTTTATTGTGTGTGTGTGTGTGTGTGTGTGTAAAAAAAGTGGATTAGAATATATTTTTTGAAATTATTAACTAATAAAAAGCATTTTAACTAATAGGGAAGGAAGACATAAGGATTGGTTTTTTTACTGAAAAAAAAAATATTTTTGCTGCTTGTTCAGATTGCTTATTTAAAATGAGTTTAAGCAACACGAATGCTGTAATTTTGTCCAAACTTAATTTGATTGTGTTCAATCTGCTTAAATATATGGAACATTTAAGTTTACGTAATCCGTTTGTGTTTGCTTACATGATTGATTTGTGTCGCATTAACTGAAACTGGGCGGTGCTTGTTGGTTCCCAGCATGCTTTGCATATGGTTGAATTAAGAGAGAATACATGTTAAAATGAAGTTTTATTTTATGTGTTTTTAAGAAAATGAAAAAAGGTGAAGACTTGGTAGTGTGTAATTGTGTTTAAAGTTCAATTACATTGCGATTATTGAACCATTTAAATTACAGTGGGTTACCATTGTGGAGAAGAGTGGATGTAGCAAATAAATTTTATTGTTTAAGATGTTAAAAAGTGATATTGGTAGAAATTGATTAGTGTGTGACACTAAAATAAATTATATTCTATTGGATGAATGAGTACATGAGTTTGAATACCTGAATCATATCATGGAGCCTTTTTAAATTCACTGACACTATTAAATTTGGCTGTGCCCAACCATAGTAAATAAGTTGAATCAACCTTAATGAATTAAGTTGACCCAACGTAAGTACATTAAATTAGAATAACATAATCGCATAATGCTGAAATAAAGCAAGTTAATCATGTGTAAATCCTTTCCATGATTTTTTTTTATGTTCATTCAAAGAGTTATTCTAAAAGGGTAACTTTTATATTACATCAGAAGAACATATCACATAACGATACAATATAAATGATCAAAAAAGAAAGAAAAGGAGGGGGAAAGAACAAAATAATCATAGATGTACGGTATTAAAATGTACAAGTTCTAATAATAGCTTTTTTATACTATTTTATCAATAAATAAAGCAGGCATTGTTTGTTCGAATCCAGGTTGCTGCATTTTTTTTTTTTTTTTTAAAGCAATGAATGTGAGGCTACAGAAATAAAATAATCCAGAATATATTTTTCTCCCTTGTTATGTCATTTATATAGTCTTGTTACTGGGGATTATTAGGACATCAAGGCAGCTGGGTAGATTACTCTAATATTTCAGTGACCTTTAAGAGCCGCGTCTGGTGGCTTATCCTTGCCCTTAAACACTGCTGCAGCCGTCACATGCACTAGGTGGCACAGTTTCTGTGCTTTTACATCCAAACAGACACACACACACACACACACACACAATCATTAATATCATTTTAATTGGAATAATGTGTCTGCATTGGAAGCAACAGATGCAAATTTTCAGCCCTGAAATCTGTCAGTGAATGTGAAAGTATACATTAAGACTTGCTTGGCTGAAGTGTAGTTAAATACAACAGTACGGCGCTAACAGTTCATGCGTAACAAAAGGAAATGTGCTTGTTTTCCTTTGCAAACCCCTCACTCTCTCGCTTCCTCTTTTCTCGGTCTTCCTAGAACTTGACAATCCCGAGGCGAGGGTGGCCGAGATCCACTCCATAGTGCACCGTCTCCCGGAGAAGAACCGCCAGATGTTGGAGCTTCTCATGAAACACTTGGCCAAGTGAGTTTTGGGGTTGACGCCCCTTTTTATACGGCAATACAAATCCAACAGAGCCAAAGACCTTAGAGGATTGCCGTTGTAAAAAGCTCAGGCATGCTGATGGCAATAAAGGCCTCAACTTCCCCTTTGTGTTTGTCCTGCTGAAAAGAGCGGCTTGTTTTCCTCCACCTGTCCTTTCGTCAGTCTCCTTCCCTCCTGTGCCCGGCTCCGTTTTCTTTTGTGCGAGTCTAATTTGACACCCTGATTGCTGAGCTCTGCAGAGCCCTTTCTCACTAATGCTGTCAGGTTTGGGAGTTTTACAGAAAACTTCTAAGCGAAATTCCTTTTTGAAAGATCAGATTCATAATCCGTAAGAATTTTGGGATGCAGAATTTGAGTATACCCTATTTATTTATTTGCATAGGCTTTATCGCTGCTCCTCGTCGATTGGAAATTATCTTGTCATGTGGAATTTTAATAAATATCTTCACCTCAGAATACCAGTGAACACAATAGTCAGTGTGCATAGGATTCATTTGGATTTTTATTTTTTTATTTTTTTACCTTGGGTTCAGTTTTTACATCATTTACAGACTGTTGAGTTTGCTCATCAAATTCACACACACACATACTCGGTTTCGCTATCTTTGTGGGGACTCTCCATAGGCGTAATGGTTTTTAAACTGTATCTTCTATCCTCTTACACTAACACAACCCCTAAACCTACCCATCACACTCAACTTTCAGAATTTTTACATTTTCAAATAATATTTATTAATACATTCTCCTCCTCGGGACCGCTGGCTGATCTCCACAATGTAGGTGATCTTTGGTTTTACTATTTTACTTGTGGGTACATTTGGTACAAATGAATAAACCTTTGCACGCACACACACACATACAAGACCATTGACTTCACACAGTTTGTCTTGGCTTTTACCCAATATTTCTTTAACCCTATAAAGCCTTTTTAAATATGCAAATTTCCAAGTCCTCTAAATTATTAATTGACCAGCTTAGGTTTACTTGATTATCTATACATCACCATAAAAAAAAAATCTTTAAAATGAGACTATCAAAAATAGTTTTTGAGGAAAGCTTGTTCATATCTCAAAATGACAGAGCTTTGATAATAAAACTAAGCATTTAAATATCATCTTACTAAGACATATTATTGAGATATATTGCTTATATGCATTTTATTAAAGTAGTCTACTATACTGTTCTAAAGATTAATTGATTTACATTGCAAGCTGTAAGAATTGCATCATACTTTTTGGCCATAAATATCAGCAACTGCGCCAAATTGCATTTTTAATTCTCATTTTGTCCCACTGAATAAAACTGAGGTGTTATGTGATGTGTTTTTTTTTTTCCTTTGTGTTTTGTCACAGTTCAGGCCTTGTCCACACGGACACGGGTATTTTTATTACCGGAGTTCCCTTTTCGTAGTCACTCCGAGTTACATCAGATGACGAGAATGGGGTTTCGCTTAGAAAGCCCATCATCTTCGAGTGTTATAAAACTAGCCAATGGCGATGAAATGCCATGCTTCACCGACCTTGCTCTACAAGCGACGAAGGTGACCACACGCTCCCCGAGTCAGGTGATGTCCACGTGTGGTCAGACATCTCTCGCTTAACTAGGTTGATGTGCGTGAGGCTGAGTGAACCAGTTTCCTCAACTTCCCCAAATCCCAGGCTGGCCTCTTCGGCGGTGCGGTCGAGGAATCTGCCCAACAGTTCTTGGCCGCTTAGAAGTAGACTGTGGCTATTTTGTCTGACCTCGCGGCCATCTGCTGCCAACCAATCTGTTGCCGTCGAATGCACCCTCCTGTGACTTCCGCCCTCCCCGCCCAGCCCCAGCAGCACCGGGCCGTGCCATGGAGGTGGTCGCAGGAAGGGCGCCCCTGCCCATACCAGCCCAGCTGAATGCCAGGCTATGCGGCGCTCCCGTTACGGCAGCTCAGATGTGGGTTGCAGTTCTTTCAGGGAGTGGTTGCAGGGCCACTCCTTTCCCCGATGGAGGGCTGGGGGAGAATCTTTTCTCCAAAGATCTGCATTCCATTTCTGAGCCCCCAGAGACAGATGACAGTGTGCGACGCCCCCAGGCCTCGCCGCTCTCTTCCCCCTCTGTCCCAGAGGGCGCAGATGACAGTGTGTGCCATCTTCGGATCCCACCATCTTTCGTCCCCCCTCTGTCGCCAGACCCCTGGCAGAGCAGACCCCGTGGAGCGCTGGTCCTTCCCTGGTCTCCTCTGTCAGGATGTGGAGCATGAGTGCAGCCCCGCACCAGGCCGCTATGCCACCCATGCCTGGGGTGGTTACTCCACTTCGCTGCCCCTCCGAGGGGACGTCTGTGGTTCACATGACCCTGCTAGTTCAGTTTTTGGGAAGCTTGTTTAGAGCCCATCATGAGAGCGGAGGTTGCCACCCTGCTGGCGAAGGGTGCAATCAAGACTGTCCCTACAACCGAGATGAAGTCAGGGTTTTACAGCCCATACTTCATTGCCCCCAAGAAAACCGGTGGGTTACGGCCAATCCTGGACCTGTGCGTCCTGAACCGCTCGCTTCAGACTGCCGTTCAAGATGCTCACGGCCGAACACATTTTCGAATGTGTTCGGCCCCAGGATTGGTTTGCAGCAATAGACTTGAAGGCCGCCTACTTCCATGTCTCCATTTTACCTCGACACAGACCTTTCCTCGGTTTGCTTTCAAGGGGCAGGCGGTTCTCCCATTCGGGTTGGCTCTGTCTCCTCCCGTCTTCACTAAGATTATCGAGGCAGCCCTTGTTCCCCTACACAAACACGGGGTTCGCATCCTGAATTATCTTGACGACTAGCTAATATTAGCTCACTCGAGATAGACCTAGTGCTTCTGCATCTATCCCGTCTGGGCCTTCGGGTCAACTGGGAGAAGAGCAAACTCTGCCCTGTGCAGAGGATCTCTTTTCTCGTTGTGGAGATCGGCTCGGTCGCCATTTCCGCACAGCTTACGAGCGAGCACGCACACTCACTGCTGACTTGTCTTCGACAAATTATTCAGAGGTTCCTGGGGCATATGACATCTGCAGCAGCGGGAAAGCCACTCGGATTGCTTCATATGAGACCGCTTCAGCTGTGGCTTCGCGATCAAGTCCCATTGTGGCACGCTCCGAGTTCCAGTCCTCCACACTCCGACCTGACGTCAGACCTTCACTCCACGGACTGGATACGTCTGATATTCTCCTCAGGTGAGCCTTGCTCTCTGAAGCCCTGAGTTCCTCCAGCACTGTTGACGCTGGCGCCAGTGTCTATTGCCTGCACGTCGGCTAGGTGCCTCCGTGTGCATGGTTTCTCCTCTGAGCAACCCCCACATGTGTGTTTCCCCTGTAAGCCTCCTTGAGCATGTGTCTTTCCTTCAGCAAGCCACCTTGCCCCTCCTGGTGTTGAAAGTTTCCACCCCAGGGGCTGGTTACTCCAGTGTTCCTCCATATGAATCCCCCCCATTGGACCATATGTGTATTCCTAAGTCCTCCCTACGGGTAGGCATGCTGCGGCATATTTCCTCTGATATGCTGTATGCTCCCAGTGTACCTTGGTATTCCTACGTTAAGTAGGACTCCTTCGGCCATGCCAAATTCAAGACAGGGGGATCAGACTTTCGCAGGGCAATGGAAGACAGCTGTGAAGGTGGCGTGATTATACGAGGACCCAGTTCTCGTCATCCGACGTAACTCGGAGTGACTACAAACGGGAACGTCTCGGTTATGTATGTAACCCTCGTTCCCTGAGTAAGGAACGGACACGTTACGTCTCCCTGCCACTGCCGCTGTACCGCTGGGTAGACGCCTGAGTTCAGTCTCGGATCCTCAGCGAAGACATGACTGCCTTGAGTCTGCATTCTCCTTAAATACCCAAGCGGTGGGGCAGAGATACGCTATGCAAATTCCGCAGCCCCATGGCATTTAATCGCCATTGGCTCGTTTTTTAATACTCAAAGATGATAGGCTTTCTAAGCGAAACCCCATTCTCGTCAGGGAACGAGGGTTACATACTTAACCGAGACGTTTGTCCTCCTGCGTTTATAACAGGAGAAAATCCACATGAAAATGCAAAAACACGCTATCAAGTGCTATCTAGAGAATGCCACACCAGCAGGCGGCCATATAACCCTAACTGAAAAGCCACCTTGGCCAATCAGAAGCCTAACAAAAAGTTCTTGCAGGTTCCGGTAAGCGGATAACGGCGCAGTGCGGGCGCACACTCTAACGTCGCAACCTGTTTTACTGTCTACACGACAGAACTGTAACTGGCGTTTCTGAAAATCCTGAAAAAAAAAAAAAAATTATTTTATTGTTTAGTTAAAGCAGCCCTATGTTTTTTTCCCTGTAAATAAAGATAATATAGAGAAAAGCACTACACTATAATAATGAGATGTTACTCTCTCCACAGAGTGGCCAGTCACCACCAGCAGAATCTGATGACGGTCGCTAACCTAGGCGTAGTGTTCGGCCCTACACTTCTGAGGCCTCAGGAGGAGACCGTCGCAGCGATCATGGACATCAAGTTCCAGAATATTGTGGTAGAAATCCTGATTGAGAACCATGAACGGGTATGTTTTTTTTTTTATTCCCAGCTTATAATTTTGAGTTCCCAGAACATTCTGTAAACGTTAGTTTCTGGTTCCCAGAACAGATAGAACTAATGTTCTCTGTTGGTTAGCCAGGAAAGTTTTCTTCACGTAAATATAAAGTTCCCCTAACCAGACAATTTTGACTTTATAACACACAATTGCGAGTTTATATTTTGCAATCCTGACATCTTTTGATTGAAGTTGTGAGTTATAAACTCGCAGCTGCAAGTTATAAAGTCCAATTCTAAAGGGAAAAAAACTCAGGACTAAGAATTGCAAATAAAAGTTTATATCTCACAAGTCTGATTTTATAACACACAATTGCAACATCATAACACGATAAAAAGTCAGAATTGCAAGATTATTCACAATTGTGAGGTAAAAAGGTCGCAATTACCTTACCATTACCATTTTTTTTTATTCTGAGGCGGAAACAAGCTTCCATAATTATTTTACTTCAAATAGGATAACGTTACATAATATCTTACTTCTGAATTGAGCAGTTTATCTGAACATACTTCTTTTTTCTTTTTAGGTCAGTAAACATAATTTTCTCTTCAAATCTCTCTGAAATCTCTATTTACTCTCGTATGCATGTATATGGATGTTAATTAATAGTAATTATTCAATAAAGTCACTCGGCTTTCTGTGAAAGACAAATGGCTTAATATTTTTAGCAATGAAATTGTATTATCTGATCATTATAATGCGTTTACCTGATCTAATTTCCACTCTTTATCAAAAGCTGTATTCAACTAATTTCAGACATGTAATTCTGCAATATATAGTTTATGGTTATGAAAAATTAAACATATCAGCATTAGAATAATCTCTGTATTGGTCATTACTCAAGTTTACATAGCAGGGAGGTTCTAAAGAGATGTATACCTATGTTCTGGGAGTTATAAAAAAAATAAAAACCTACAGAGAACGTTGGGAAGCCCTAAAAAAAAAGCCCAAATGGGAACCACATGGGAATATTGGGTTTAAAGTTCTGTGTTTACTGGGTTTCTTGTAAGATATGGATGCTAGCTGACTAGAATAGCCAGTCATATTCTATGAAACCTGTGTTAAGTTTCTTTCTTCTGAACCTTTAGTGATGATCTGCACAGCTAATGATTTAAATGGCTCATTAGATTGATTTTATCAATTTGTCACCGTATTCACCCTAAAGGTGCTCACACCAAAGTGTGAAAGAAGGATTTACTAAAGGAGACAGCACTTTTTAATGGAAACACTCAGACCATGTTTGCTGTAACAGGTAACTTCAAAGCCAACAGGAGCTTAAGGGTAAATCAGCTTAGAGTAGTTACCATGGCAACATGCAAATCGGCTCATGGCTGATTCCTCAAGCTGACCCCACAGTCACATGACACAGAGCCACTCCCCCCTCCCTGAAGGGGTGAAGTAGCCTGGGTAAGTTTTAAGATCAAGGCTGTCACCACGTCCTGTGCACTTAACCTTACCAATGTCTCGTCCCCGTAAAGACATGGCATGTGCTTTATGTGACTCTGTGAATTATGTTAAAGGAGTAGTTCACTTTTAAAAAAAACTTTTGCTGATAATTTACTCACCCCCTCACACCCCAAGATGTCCATGTCTTTCTTTCTTCAGTCGAAAAGAAATTAAGGTTTTTGTTGAAAACATTCCAGGATTTTCTTCATATAATGGACTTCAATGGGAACTAAATGTTTCAAGGTCCAAATGAGAGTTTCAGTGCAGCTTCAAAGGGCTTTAAACGACACCAGACGATGAATAAGGGTCTTATCGAGGACTCTTCGTATTATGACTCGAAAAAAAGATTTGTTCATTTTGATGAACGAGTTTGAACAGGAGAGTCACGAACGCTCATCACAGAACAGAGCAATGTGAGCATTTGTGCTTATAAAACTTAATTTTTTAAAATTTATTTTCGAAATGAGCGATCGCTTCGCTTGATAATACCCTTATTCATTGCCTGGTGTCGTCTAAAGCCCTTTGAAGCTGCACTGAAACTTGGACCTTGAACCATTTGGTTCCCAGTGAAGTCCATTATATGGAGAAAATCCTGGAATGTTTTCATCAAAAACCAGACAGTTTCTGGTCTCATTGACTTCCATAGTATATTTTTTTTCCTACAATGAAGTCAATGAGACCAGAAACGGTCTGGTTACTGATATTCATCTAAATATCAGAAAATCGGCTGAATGCATTGGAAAACGGTAAAACTCAACTGTTTAAACTCTGGGGGAGTTGTAAAATGAGCCAATTTCCAAAAAAAAGTGGAGTATCCCTTTAACATTAAAAAGGTACTTTTTTATCACATGTCACAGTGTTGCGTCTGGTTAGGACATGTTGTTAGCATGAACTGTCCCTTTAAGCACACTAAATGTCATTTTAATCAAACAAATGAACCAATAAAATGCATTAAGAAAATAGACAGAGGGATTTTACATTTTATGCTGGCCTCAGTGAATGCATACAAGGAAAAAGAACAGTTTGGGCATTCTGTAAAATGATAATAATAATAATAATTCATCACATTTATATAGCGCCTTTCTGGACACTCAAAGCGCTTCACATAGAGGGGGGGATCTCCCCAACCTCCTCAACATTCATATGACTGTGGAACAACATAAGATTGAGTAAAAAGATGGCAAAATATAATTTGTTTGGTGCTATTAACTATTAAAAATCCATTTAAATGAATGGATGACACAAAATGAATGAAGCTCACAAGTTCATGCAAAGAGTCTATTACGTGTTTGTAAATTAAACACTCAGGTTCATATTACAGTCAGTTTACTGTTTGTTTCCTGTGTGCATAACTGTGTAGATATGCTGACAGATATAGGGTAGGTAGTCTATAATGCTTGAAAGGATTCATTTTCATTTTAAAGGAGTAGTTCACTTTTAAAAAAAACTTCTGCTGATAATTTACTCACCCCATGTCATCCAAGATGTCCACGTCTTTCTTTCTTCAGTCGAAAAGAAATTAAGGTTACTGATATTCTTCTAAATATCAAAAAAATCACCTGAATACATTTGAAAACAGTAAAACCCAACTGTTTAACTCCAAAAAAAGTGGAGTATCCCTTTAATCAGTGTTTTTGTTCCAACTAGCCGCGGCATTGACACGAGCTTCTGTTTTAGAAACGGCTTCTATTTTTCTGTGACGTCGCGACAACACAAAGTATGATAATCGCAGAGACTGTTTGTGCTTTATTTAATGTTACAGTTTTTCTCAATCGATTTGACATATTTCTCCAAACTTGGGTCACTTTTCTCAAAACAGTAATCTGAACACTGTAATTTTCCTGAACAGGTTGTACATTTTACTTAATTTCATGCACATGTATCACACTGTGCACAAACTTCTCTAATGTTTCCACAGTAGCTCATACAGCCAACCAAACTTTAATACAACAGGAAAAAACAATTTTTAATTGGTTTTACAAAAATCACAGTCACACACATTTGTGCCCCATTTTCCCAAACACAACAAACAAAACTCTGTTATTTGTTAAATTACTGTGAAGATTAGGCAAATTAGTCCGGTGACGTAGGACTGCTTGCTACATCCTCTGAATTTAAGCTTAATAAAGCCTGAACCTCGTCGGCAGCCCATTGGTCATATTTTTTAAACTCCATTGTTGATTCGAATAGCAAACAACTGCAACTGACTTCTAAAACCACCGTGGAAAGTTCCTGAAGTACTACCTTGTGAGCAGGGACTTTCTGAGGGGGGAATTTTTAACCAGAACTTCGTTTAGACACTTGTTTCTGTGGTCGAAACACACCAAAGTACCACCCTACACTCTAAAAAATGATGTGTTGGATTTACTTAAAATATATATGCACCATTTTTGCATCATACTTTTTAAGTAATCCCAACTTGGAATAATTTTACTTAAAATTAACAAGAAAATCTTTGTTATATGTACTTAATTATTTGAGTTCACGCAACATTCTTTACTTAAAAATGTATGCATCACGTTACATATATTTTTAAGTAAAGAATGTCACGTGAACTCAAATATTTAAGTTTATTTTATGTAAAATTATTCCAAGTTAAAAATTTACTTAATTAAATGATTACGGATTACTTAAAAAGTATGACACAAAAATGGTGCATATATCTTTTAAGTAAATCCAACACAGTGCAGGCCATGTGAGATCAAAACAAATCTTAGTTCTGTTTACTTAACATTTAAGCTCATTTATATATAAAAATAAGACAATTAAATCAGTTGAACCAACCATTTTAACTTATTTTAGATCTTCAGCTTACATGTCTTAAAATAAATTAAACATGCAAATCACACACAATAAAGCATTTCACTTTATTATTTATTTTTTACCCAAAACTTTTAAATTGCATCTTAAAATATATTAAAATAGAAAATAGCTGTTAAAATAATAATAATAATAATAATAATAATAGTCACAATATTACAGTTTTTTCTTGGATCAAAGAAATGAAGGCTTGGTGGGCAGAAGATATATAGGCCTATATTTATTTTTTTCAAAAATCAAAAAAAAACAATTAAATGTAACAAATTAGTCCATTATTAAATGCCTATAAATATAAAAATTAGTCTATTAATATCTATTAATTTAAACAAAATAGAAGTTAATTAATGACTTTTGTCCAGAGGTTTTGAACGAATCTCAGTAACTACTGGAAAACAGTAAAGATCTACAATCTTTATTTGAAGCTAAACTTTTGTTTAAAGGGTATTATTTACTTATTTTGATAATAATTTTGAAGGTTTAATTTACTGAATTGTCGCTGTCATTTAGGAATAATATTGTGCTAGAATCAAGATTGCCATTATTTAATGATAAATTGTGCACACGGAGCTGTAGGCAATGTGTTTTTGAATGTAATATTTATGTTAACGTTACCAAAAGTAGGCTAACCCGCGCCCAAAGCCCCCTTCCCCGCGATCCATGTATAGATAGAGAATATGGGAATTTGTAAATATGCAAGGTACATTTGTTTTATGCAAAAACAACTCGCTAATAAAGTAGGCCTATAATCTAGGCTATCCGTGGGGGAGAAAGCGCCGTCCGAATTGGTAACCGAACGCGTCAAACGCGTCGCGTCTAGTTAGATGCTTGAATCTTCCGCAGCCCGCCCAAGTTCAAATTTTTCTACCGAGGAAGACGTTCGCGGCAAACGAGTCACCGAATTCGCGACGCCCGGCGCGAATGATGCGTCTTTGCATTGACTATGAATGTAATCTGCTATCGCAAATAATTAAATTCACGTTCTGTGTGAACACACCATTAATGCATAAGCCAACATCATGGTCATATATTTTGGAAAAACACAATATACTCGCGTGCAAAACACTTATTTCATTCATTAACATGTAGACTACAAACGTTTACATTCGTAAGTAACACGTTTCTAATTGTTGATGCAAAATTTGTAGCAATTCTGAAATTCAGTTAAAAGTAAATTTCTTGACCAAAAATGCAATAAATGATCATGTGTAGGCCTAAGTACAAAAAATAAGCTTACCTCTTCTCAACGTCTTCACATGTGCTGTGAAATAAAATGGCTTAAAATTTGTCTGGATAGGCATCACGGGAAATTGCATATCACGTGGCTCATATAGTACTTAAAATGATATGCTAGATTTACTTAATTTTGACGCAAGTTGACATGCCTTATGTATTTTTCATTTTATTTATACATACATTTAAGTGCACCTAGTAACTTATATTTTTGTGTTACACACACTATATATGTTAAGTAAACGTTGAAAAGTTATGAATACTTAATTTTTTATGTTTGATCCAATTACTTTACTAAGTAATGGTTGTTCGGCCAACGAATCGTTTTTTAGAGTGTAAAGTACCTAGCTCCTGGGGAAAGTTCCTGCAGTGGAAAAACGGCTTAAGGGTGAGAAGTTTTGGAGAAGATAGAGCAAGGGTAATGTTGAGAGGGAGAGGAACAGTGGAAGAGGGAGAAGAGATGGCCGAGTGGAAGGCAATGGTATTAGTAGAAGGAGTAAGAGAAGAACATATAAGACATGGACTGAGGAGAAGGGGAGAGAAAGGTGTAAGAAGAGGGAGGAAAGGTACAGTATAAGGATAGGATACAGACAGGTTTCAAATGAAATCAGAGCCACCCTAATTGACCATAATATAAATGATGGTCTTTCCTTGAGGGAAGCTGGACAGAGAGTTCAGCCCAATATAAACATTGTGCCACAGTCAACGTCCCTGGTCAACAAGTGCTCCAGTCCTCTGGTGTTGTGGCACATAGAAAGGCTTCTAACTGTGAGTTCACACCCCCGCCGGCGAGAGCATCAAAGTGGCAAAATCAGGTCAACTTTATGGTAGTGAGCTACAGTATGATCTGAAAGTAGAAGTCCTCCGCTTGAAAGGATTCCAGAGAGTGCAGTCTAGTAAACTTTGGCTCTGACCACATTAGTTCCCAAGCAAAATGGAGGAGAGATTTATCATGTGAATATCATAAGATGTGCAACACTATTTACAGTATAGGCAAAAGCAGGAATGCAATTGATTTGCTCAAAACACTGAGGCCATGTCCACACTAATACGTTTTCATTTGAAAACGTACCTTTTTTTTCTCCGTTTTGGCCTTCCGTCCACACTGAGACGCCGTTTTAAGTCAACAAAAACGTATCGTTTGGAAAACGCTCTCCAAAGTGGATAAATTTGAAAACGCCGTTTTCGCGTTGTAGTGTGGACAGTGAAACCAGAGGTATTTCAAAACTATGACGTAAGTTTAGTCATGTGATCCATGTAGTACCAATAGATATTCATGTTTATCGGTATTGTGCCTGTTATGTGTTATTCATTTTTACACTAGTGCTAAAATATGTTACTTTCTATGTTACTTAATATGTGCTATTCTTCATAGCACAGTACCCCAAAGATAACAGATAATGTAGTCTACTCACATTTGCTGTCCTGCGGCAAAACAGGAGAGCAGTTGCGTTTTAGACCAAACATATGGTGACTGAATGCGACCTGGACGCATCCGTGATGGTGAGATATTTTCTAAATAAAATTATCCTGTTATTGTGCGATGACATTATTATTTATTTTCCCCTCTGTAACGTCTCAGTGAGCTTTTGTGAAGTTTCACGCATGCGCAGTAAAGTGAATTTAGAAGTTTCTCATCCACACTGAAACGTCGGAAAACACCTGAAACCGCTAGTGTGGACGGAGAGCGTTTTTAAACGAAAACCCCGTTTTCAAATGTATCCGGATTAATGTGGACGTAGCCTGATTTGACTAATTGCATTCAACCTGGACAGTTATTGTAATGTAGGCTGCACTCAAATGAATGTTAATTAAAGACCAAGGCAAGTAAATGTCTCCTATAAACTCTTGTTGAAATTAGACTAGCACTTAACCATGAACACAAAAGCCACATTACACACGTGGCTTTAAATTGGTTTATTTCGTTAGCAAACATAATTGACTTCTTTCCATCTATATTTTTTGTTCTTTTCACATTTAAAAGATTTCATGAGGTTAATTTATAACCTACTTGTGGTCAATCTGCACAAATATGCGTCAATATGCTTGTTTGCTTTGCGGCCCCTTTAAATGACCCGCTCTGGCGAAATGAGTCAAAAGTCGCAACGTTCCATTTATAAGGTATGTGCCGATTATGTGGAAAAACAATGAAATAACATATATTTTTTGCTAATTTCAAAGAACAGACATTTAAAAATAATCTCCCAAAGTTTCGTAGTCCAGATAATTGAGTAAAGGTATTTAAATGACTATTAAAGTTGTCAAAGCTTTACTAAATTCGCTGAAATAAACATTGCTTTTCTCAACTCCCCTCGTCACCTCTGAGCATTTCCCGGGTATCCCCTGAAACGTTGAACTCAAAGTGTTGAACTCACTGGAGGCTTCTAACCTAAGCTGTGTGAGTACATTTAACTGCAAGGGGAGTACATTTAAAACTGTAACGATACGTGATATAAAACCGAAATCGCGACACTCAGATCCACGAACAAGTGTCGCGGTGTGAGAAGACAAAATCACCCCTCCAACTCCCAGAGTTATCATTCCCGTCCAATGCTACCACATCTTTAAATTACTATTGGTATTATTTGAACATTCGGGGCCTTCGTTAACATTCTAAAATACGTAGACCTACAGCACAAATCTAGTTGAGGATAAATTATTCAAAATTGGGCAGTTTCAGCGTTATGGACGTTAGGGCTGTCGCAGTTATGGAATTTCCCTTGCGGTAATGTTGAGCGCGATAGCAATAGCGCGATATGCGGTATTTATTTATTTATTTATTTAATTTACAAGTATTTGTTGCTATATAAATAAAGTTTATGATGTGGACAAAAACGAGGTCATTTAACCAATAACCAAAACTAAACAGCGTCTATATGCGCATTGAAGGCATGATTGAAAGGCTTTCACTCAGCGCGCATATTGTTATGACAACGGACTTTGAACCGTTCATTCAACGAACACGTTCAAAGAAGCTGATTCGTAACTTAAAAGAGATGAATGAAACAAGATGTTAATTATTTTTAACTTTGAGTTCCACTTTTCAAGGCTCAGCTGATCAGCAATGCGTCGCATGGGTAACGCGGAAGCTGATGCTTCACTTACTCGGTGATATTATTTTCCGCGGCTGTGGGATGCTGATCAGCGCTGCTGCTGACGCGCATTTGTGGAAAATACCCGTGACGTGAAGGTTAAAATGATGATACGACAAATATTTCGCTTTCCTTTGACACGGCAACCTTTTCACGACTTCAAAGACAAACGCAGGTAATCGCACGCGCTCTGCAGATCTCTCTCATTCACTGTCTGTGTGAAGCCTCTGTAGGCTAAGATAAACAGTCTTGTTGTTATCATTATGAACTTGTTAAACATTCAATACACATGCATGAAGTTCAAAACAAGAAGAAGCCTTATAAAAAAAAAAAACGTGAATATCGCGGTTGCTGCGGTTACGTGCAATCCTCTGCGGTTGACTTGTCAAAAGCGCGGTACTGCAATTTTGCGGTTATCGCGACAGCCCTAATGGACGTGACATTTGTTGTCAAAATTCCCAGATAATTACATACTTTTATTAATAGGCCTATGTGAATTACACTGCACAAACCAAAAGTAATCCTACCCACCGGATGAAGAAGGGTTGACTCTCCCCAGAACATAAAATCTTCATTTTCTTTTATTTTCCGTGTTCGCATTTATAAGGAAAAAACAATGTTACCGATGTGAGCATTCTCTGGTAACACAGTCTCATCCCAAGATGTCAACTAACTGACGCTTTTGACCATACGTCAACATCCGCTGTTTTAGGGTACCCTTTAACGTCAGTTAACTGACGATCCTGGGGCGTCATCCAACTGACACTTAACGGGTACTCTAAAACGGCAGATGTTGACGTATGGTCAAAAGCATCAGCTGTATGACGTCTTTGGATGAGACTGCGCTGTCTCTGGAAGCGGCACTAAAACTTTCACAGAGCCTCAAACAGTGAATTTCGTTTTGTATTAATTGTATCTTACTTTTAATCAATGTTTTCATCAACCAATTACCAGGATTTAATAAACAAGTAAATATTGCAGACAATGGATCGGCTTATCACGACACGGAGGCGCCGGTGCGTGAACTAAAGCTCGTCTCATAAATTAACCGAAACTCAGCATATAAGGTACTTGCCTTACAGACCTGAGAAATATATATATATATATATATCGAAATGCCTACTTTTAAACAGAACCATTCAAAACGAAAGAAACAGACTACTCTCTGCTTATGTGGGCTAATCCATATGAAAATTAGCCTACATGGTATGAATTTCTCTCTGGCACCTCTGTTCAATCTTTCTGATTTTAGTACATTTTTGTAAAACTGCCTTTTTAATTATTTATTTAAAAAATAATAATAATAAGTTGAGCTTCAGCCTGGTTAAATCGCATTTATTAATGTATTTGTTTTAAATTAAGCTGTAAAATAAATAGTTTATCCCTTTCAATGTAATGGATTTTGAAAGATATCAACAAAAACAAAGGGGGCAAAAAAAACTTTAAAAGTGATTTTCTCAGGTTTTTCTATAATTCAAATTGGTATATATTTAAAACCATTCAAAGTATGACTTTGACTAGGATATCATTTGAAAGCGTATGGTGTCCTCTTTCCATTTGATACCAAAATCTCAATTTTTAAATTTGGGTCACTGTGACTCATTTTGCTGGGTCAGGTCACAAATAAAATTTGCAAAACAAAGCAATTCGATCTATATTAGAGCGTCCAGGAATCTTTCTACGCCGTTGTTGGCAGGGTGGCCGGTGCAAATTTGAACGCGCTTGGCAGCGGCGGCATGAATGCACAGTAAGGCATTTTAAACTCCCTCAATAAAATACACTTTCCGCAGGGTCATCAGGAACAAATGTTGTTTGGGACAATTTCCAATTTCACCATTTAGCACTTAGCTTCTTCCGGCATATTCTCCTCTTGAAGATGGAAAGTATGTGTTTGCAACCCTTAAAACAAGTAAGACTTCTTAAAGCGATGGAAGAGCCCTTTGGAGAAGTTGAGGCACATTGATGGATCCAGCATTCACAGCTTTTTTCCCCATGATGCATGACTCGTGAAAATTATTTATATACTTATATAAATATACTTATTTATTTTATTTTATTTTTGGGGGGCGAAAGCTACAGCATTGTTACACAACTAAACTCATCATTAAAAAAATCTGAAGAACGTGATTAAAGAACAAACGAGTGTATAATGTGCCGGCTTACTTTTGGTTTTCGGATTTCTACAGTGACTCAAACTTCTCAAAATACAGCTTGCCTCAGATTGTGTTAAGACAATGCCAAATAGGAAAAAAAAAAAAAAAAAGGTAACACTTTACAATACGGGTGCACTAATGTGCATTAATTCATCCTTAACTAATGCACAGATAATCATGAGTTAATGTATAACTAATGAAGAACTAAACCATTAATGAATGATTACTGCATCAGCAACTAATAAAGAGTCTATATGATTAATAGATTAAGTAATACATGAATTGCTAATAATTCAATGTGTCATTGTGTATTAATTCCTTAATAACATATTTTATTAACTAATAGTGTAAATGAATGTGTTAATTACCACAATTAGTCAAAGCTATGCAGTTCAACTTCCAGTTGTCTGCTTTAATTAATCATTATTTGCAAAGGTATCATTATGTTATGACTTTACTTGTTGGGGCACATCATTATTAACTAGTCATTTAGTAATTGTAGTAATTTGCTCATGAATTTGCAGTAACAATGAAGTAATTAATGATGTATTAATGCATATTAGTGTACCTGTCATATTATCTGGAAGTTGAAATACAAGGCTTTGGCTCATTCTGGTAATTAACATATTAATTAACACTATTAGTTAAAAAAATGAATTATTATGGAATTAATCCACAATTACATATTTAATTAATAACAATTCATGTATGAACTAATACATTAACCTTACAGACTCTTACTTAGTTCCTAATGTGGTAATACTTAATGAATAGCTTAAATAATCATTAGTTACACATTAATTCAGCATTATCTGTGCATTAGTTAAGCATGAATTAATGCTTATTAGTGCACACGTATTGTAAAGTGTTACCAAAAAAAAAACATATTAACCGGATCTGTGCCTATATTCTGATTGGGTGCACAAGTCCGACATTTGGTTGGGCTCAGTCCACCCCTGCCTATGCCTAGATCCGGCCCCAATTGACAAAAAATATTTAGTTTGAAGTCACCATTGTTATCAGAATTCTCAGAAGTTGGTAACTTCAGTCTTTTGCAATTATAATTAAGTCTCTTCCAGCTAACGCAGCCAACTTGGGAGAATAAAATTTGATTATTGGCTGAGTTTAATTCGCCTCGCCTTAATCCATGCTTAAATATACAGTCTGTCAACATGTTCTATTTTAGATTTCTGACTGTTAGCAAATGGAGCCTTGACAATAGTTTAGAACACAAATCTGCAAAATCACAGTAATTCCATAGTCAGAATCTCCAAATTCATAGTGCTATTTCCACAAACAAGTGGTACATTTTCTCTATTTCTTCTCTCAAAAATTCAAATTCACTTTTCTCAGACATGTTGGCATATTTTGTTAATACAATATACAAGATCGCAAAGTATTATTTTCACTACACATACTATAAATGCATTTCCCTTATATAAACTTTTCATCCACAGTTATTGCCTTTCTTTCTTAGTGTCATTGCTATCATCAATCTGTTCAATTGCACAAAGGTATAAGGTATATTCTTCCCAGGATCAGTAGCAGCATTTGAGTCTGTTCTATTTTTGTGCAGACACTCATACCATCATCATGGCTGTCTGACATATTTATGCTGATTTGAATTTCCTCTCGACTCTGCAGATTTTCAAAGACATGCCAGCGTCTGGAGGAGGGCAGGGCAACACCCAGCTCAACCTGCCCAGGCGGAGAAGTGCGGATGCCAAGGCCCCGTCCTGCAGTGAGAGACCCCTCACGCTTTTCCCCACACCCACGTTCTCAGAGAAAGACAAAGGTACACCAGCAAGTGCTTTCTTTAAAATATTTAAAATTATAGTTCTTTAGAACTAAAAATAATGCTAGAAAACATGACTCTGTGCATGACCTTTATGACTCTGTAGCCAGCTCTATTTCATCCCGGTCAACACGCCTCCATATGGGTCAGCCTTGCTAGAGGGCAAGCTGTCAGGAGATCGTATTTCAAATTAAACAAACTCCACCTGTGCAAAATTAGGGCTGTCAAATATTATTTCAAAAGCATTAAAACCCAACAACGACACTTACATCATCATCATCATCGCATGTCGTGCACCAGTGATAAGGGTTCCAGTCCTCAAGTTGCCTGTTTTGGCAGTGTTTTGCCAACAACATCTGTTTTTGTTAAAGGGATACTCCGCTTTTTTTGGAAATAGGCTCATTTTACAACTGAGCAGTTGAGTTTTACCGTTTTTGAATCCATTCAGCCGATTTTCTGTTATTTATAAGAATATCATTAACCAGACATTTTCTGGTCTCATTGACTTCCATAGTAGGAAAAAACTATACTATGGAAGTCAATGAGACCAGAAACTGTCTGGTTACTGATATTCTTATAAATAACAGAAAATCGGCTGAATACAATCGAAAACGGTAAAACCCAACTGTTCAACTCTGGGGGAGTGGTAAAATGAGCCTATTTCAAAAAAAAGTATCCCTGGAGTATCCCTTTAAAGGCTTCCATCTTCAGAAATCTGAAGGGCCGAAGAGCTACTGTCTTCCTGGAAGGCACCACTTGTGCTAACGCCATACCCAAAACACAGTTAGTTAATGTGTCGGGGCCGGATGGCTGTGGACTTTCTGCAGTGGGACCTACAGTACATTTGATATGTTGGCTGGAGCAACTGCAAGAGCAGATAGAGACAAAATCATCGAGACAAGCGCAGCAGGGCTGTGGATGTTCAGCTGTGTAAAGCTTATCAGGCATCACCTTTAGCAGCAAGGCTTTCTGGCACAAGTTTCCAGTCCATGGCTTCAATGGTCCAAGCACACTGCCAGGTTTGGTTATCAGAAGCAAATGTTTCTGACCAGGATTGTGCAAGTGGTAGTTGTACCAGGGAGGTTTTTGGCCCATCATCAGGAGCAGCCCTGGAACAGGCACGGAAAGCAAGGGAGTTAACTTATGCAGTGCGACAGATGGGCTAAATGGGACTGTTTTTGGCAACTGGAGGGTAGGGTCGTTGAACCTCATCTGTCCAAGACTGGGAAGGTTCACAGAGTTCTTTGACCCAGAGTTCCTCGGCAAACCCGAGGAAGGGCAACCGACGCTCTTTTTGCCAGCAGCAGCCAGCAAAGCAGCTAGAAATGCAACTGTAAGGATCCCTGGGTACTCAATACCCGAAGATCAGGATACAGGCTCCAGTTCAGAACCAAGCCACTGTTCCAACAGGCTAACAGGGAAATGTGTAGTGCAAATCCCAGTCTTCTGTGTCTCTCCTAGCTTGTTTGGTTGGGGCACAAATCAGCCAATCATCCAAGTAATTTATGATGTAAATTCCCTGCCAATGGAGAGGAATGAAAACATTTGAGGAGCCAGAAACAGCTTAAAAAAGAAGAACCTTGTATTCTTACTCTTACAGGGTGTGCTTTCTACCTCTCCGTCTCCTCACTGTGAACTTCTTTCCTGGAGCACGTCTCTAAACTTAAACAAAACTCAGCGAATACAAGTCACACAGGCTATATATGAGCTTTATAATTATCATTAAATGATCATAACAAAAATAATATTCTCTGTTTATGTAATCTGTATGAAAAGAGAGAGATGTCAGTCATTCTCATGGCAACTCATTGTCTGCTTATCGCAACTGAAAGCGCGCGCGATTCAAACGCAAATGATTCGAGGCAATCCATGCAAACCAGTCAACACCCACATCAACTCAATAAAACTCATCAAATTTATAATCCGTCGTCTTAGGATGCTGTGAGGAATAATAATAGCGTAATTGTAAGAAGAACTTGCCTCAGAAATAGGGATGGGAATCGAAAACCGGTTCCACTCGAGAACCGGTTCTAAATTTTACGATCCATCGATATTGTATGCGCTCGACGTTAACGATTCCTCTTATCGATGCTCCTGCTCTGAGTCAACCAGTATGTAGGCTTCAGACAGTGAACTAACAACTGTCCCTTTGTCCTTTATTAAGCACCAGCACGGCGTCCAAAGCGATTTTTTTTTTTGTACCACCAAAGCCTTATTTGATCGGTGAGTACCGGTAAAATTGTCTCTCTCTGTAGTTATGAACCGCTGCGCTCGTGACAGGGCTCGTGTTAAACTGAACGAGCAGGGAGAGAGAGAGCCCCGGTCGTGCGCGCGCGCACCTCTCTCTGGCTTCACTGCTCAAAACTAAGCGCTGTCTTGCTCTCTCTTTCTCCCTCGCACATATTAATCAAAATAATCGACACAATAGTAAGGTCGGGAGACTAAAGTTTCATGTGCAGCATTCGGAGTTTTTGTTTTTCCTGAATTACCGCTGGGTGTGAATTGTGCTGAAATAGGTCTACGTTGCCTTATCTTCTCTGAAAAGCGGTCCGCACATTTAGCTGACATAAACCACACTTCAAATAAACGGAAAAAACGACCAAAAGATGAAATGTTTTCTGTGATGACACACATCTTGTGTCGGAACGCGCACACGTCTGATAATGACACGTTCAATTCGCGAACTAATGACTCATTTGAACCGATTCGTTTTAATGAATGGTTAAAACAACTGAACTGATCTCCCAACACTGAACTGAACTCAACACTGAACTGAACTCATAAGGTTTCATTTATTATATAAATTACATCAAAAGTACAGTTTACTTAGTCAAGTGTAAGGTTTAAAACAAATAAAACCAATTGTTTCTTTCCCCCAAAAAAGCATATGACTACTTTTTCCCACACAGTGCTATCAGGAATCGATAAGAGAATCGTTAAAGAATCGGATCGATAAGCAGAATCGTTAGTGGCATCGATATCGATAAAATCTTATCAATTCCCATCCCTACTCAGAAATGCTGTATTGGTTTCATTTGGGGGAGGGGGTTTCATCTATTCAAGAAGGGGGGCTTCAAAGATGGCCAAATACATTTTTTATTTTTATTTTTATTTCACTAATTTATTTATTTTAAGTTATATTGTGCTTTGTTTGTATAATCTTTGCTGAAATGTTAAAAATTTCAAAGGTAAATAAATATTTTTAAAAATGTATTTTTGCGATTAGATTTTTATCCTCTTAAAAGCAAGACAAAATAGTTAAACACATATTTTTACTATTTAATTAATGGAATGGTGAAAAAAATGGCAAAATAAATGGAAATAAATGTGAAACAAAAAAACTATATATAAAGCTTTAAGCTAATACTATACAACAAACAAACAAACAAAATACAGTTATTGTACATAACCTCTTTAAAACTCCCAAATACAATATACATGGAAACAGTTCTTGAATTACTTATTCTGTTTATAAAAGCAGTCAACATTTATGAGATTAAAAGGCCAGCATTGCCATAGATACAGTCGGTTGGTCTGGGAACGCCCCCGGGAACGCCCCGTCACGTGATGTGAATTTAGCCTGTGGGTGAAAACATTTCCTTGCCGCTCATTGAAATACATGCGACAATCATGGTGAAGAGTTGCTTTGTCGTTTTCTGTACCACGAATATACTAACAAATTATAAAGTTCTGCATCCTTTCTAATAAACATACAGAACCAGATAGGAGGACAAAATGGCTAAATTAATCATAATTTATTAGATTACTGTGTGAGTAGATCCCTGTGTGATGTAGTAGTAGATGTTTAACTCGTATTAGGCAGTGGGCCAGATTTGTCTGACGTTACATCGCTTACGAAAAAGAACTATAGTAATCATATGGTTATAAGTATTCTATAGTAGTGTGTAATACTTATGTGATGTTCTGTAACACCTCTGTACTTCTAGGCTATTTCCCATTATTCTTTTAGGATTAACATTACTATAATATTTTGTCCTAAAATACTACAAGATACCGATAGTTGTTTTTTTTTATAAGGGATGTCTCATTCACATTAGCGTTATCAGCTCAATACAGACTGCAGTCTGCGAGAATTCGGATAACTGTCAGCAAAGTCCCTCTTCGTATAGCTACTACTACTGATCACCGTTTTACAAAAGCATTAATAGTTTAAAGTGAAACATACGTACAATTGGTAAGTGACAAGGTTTTATGGAGTTATAGTAACTTATACGCAAGTTGACTGAGTTATAGGCTTATGTTACCGGTAGCTACCGCGATGTCTTTCCTGGAGATTCAACCAGATAACAATAGTCTGGAAACGACACCTCCAGCCATTCGGTTGGGTCATTGACACAGTTTTTAATTAAATAAGGGCAATCACAATCTATTACAGTTCATTTTGAAATGTACTGTTGCCGGTCGGCAGGCGTCAATGGCTCGCAATATGACATTTTTGTCATTCAAACATACGATGGTCGCGCTGCTTTCCCCCACGCCGGCCACGCCCCCCAACTATGACGCGTTGCCGACTGTATGTATCCACAAGTTTCCTACGCCCCATGAGGCCTTGTGTCAAAAGCGGGCGCGACTTCTGTTTCGAAACTTGACTTGACATGCTTGACACTCGTTCATTCAACAGTTGACAGTCATTCAAGTTATAGCGATCCAAACTAGCTAACGATGTGGGAACACAACCTCAACGAAATTAAAAAGGGTGAAATAACAGTACCTTTACCCTCCGCAGTAGTTGATTGGGAGTATTATAATAACATTATTAATAATCAATACTCATCAAGGCATGGTAACAGACAGTTGTGCGAGCTGAGAAACAATTAAAATAAAAAATACACACTTAAGGCCATTGCACACCGAGCACGAAATATTCGTATGCGTATTTTCGTGTTCGTCAGCTTAAAAATTCGTCACGCATAGAAACCTTGCACACCGAGTCCGTTGCGTATTTCTTAAACCTTTGAGGGAAAAAACGCAAAAAAAATACCAAATGGATTCGTCAAGCAGTGAGGATGATTTTTGCCCTCTCTCTTATTGAAAAGGGAAGAAAGAGAAAATATTACGTCCATCCAATCCTGAAATTGCGCCGAGAGGAAGGAGAGTTCCTTATCAAGGAGTTGCGAATTTATCCTAAGCGATTCAAAATTTACCTCAGAATGTCAGTGGGACAGTTCGATGCTTTGCTAGCGATTCTGGAGCCACATATTAAAAACAAGACCACCAATTTCCGTGAACCAATCGATTCTGAACGGAGACTGGCAGTGTGTCTGAAATGGACCAGGTATGGACACACACACACGGACACACACACACCCGCGCGCGGCCCGTTGGAAGCGCTGGGCAGACAGAACAGGCTGTTATTGTGTATACTGTATTGTGCCCAAATAATACATTAGTTATCGAATAGGCTGCTCAATCACACCTTATTCGATCCTAAATTTCAATCTGATTGAAAGGGGAGGTTTATTAATTTCATAATCCAATATAGAGAAGAGAACATAAACACTTGATCGAATTGAAAACCGAAACTGAAAGCACGGCGCATATGTGCAATGATTTGAGGACGAGCTCCCCCGGCCCTGAATTGTCAAAAGACCTCTCAAAATGCTGGCTCTGGATGCGAAAAACGCAGAAAATCGAACCCGATCCGATTAATTTTATGACGGACGAAAGTTTCGGAGGCGGTGTGCAAGCGTGACTGACATAACGTAAGGTCGAATTTTTTTTTTAACGTGCGAAAATTTCGGATGCGAATTTCGGACTCGGTGTGCAATGGCCTTTAGTCATTGTGCTTTGGAGTTTATTCAAAATTATAAATGAATGTGCAACTTGAATACATTAACTGGCACATTTGGTATTTTGTCAACACAGGCTTTGATCCTGAGTTTAGGTGTAACATCAGTAGTGAACAGCCAATCACATGCTGAGAGAGTTTATAGAATATTAAGAATTTAAACAAATGTACACAGGAAGATTCGTCGATTCGTCGTCTTTTGGGAGGTGATGGAAACTACAGTCGTTGGCAGGATCACTCTGATTTCGTTTTCAGCATATGTTCAAAACAATCACGTTTAAGCCACTGAATTAGTTTAGCCCGGTTATACATACAACCGCGAACAGCACATGTTGTCCCTGAGCTCCGTAACGACATCGCTCATAAAGATTTGCGTCTTTAAATAGTAAATTAATTCTCCGAAAAACAGCTAGCCTCTTCGCTAACTAACACACAAAATACCATTGGAATGCTACTTCCGCCGCCTTACCGGAAGTTTCACCCACTTTATTTTTTACAGGAGCGCCCCTCGGAAACTTGTGGATAAATGTGCTGAGCAAGCACCCAGTGCACCACTAATGAGTGTCCCACCAGAAACAAAACCTACATACTGTAGTTCCGGGAAGAAAAGTAGCTATTATTAAACATAGGCCTAAATGAACTAAAATCAGAAAACAGTTTAGATCAAATCAAATGTATTAGTGGTAGTTATTAGTCTATTTTCCACCTTTATTTAGAGATTTGTGTAATAAATGGCTAAATAACCATGTCCCATTCAAATTATTTCTCACAAAGCTGCAGATGACAAATTATGACAGTATTAAATCATGTTTAATTCAACATATTCCACGTATTTATTCTTACAGAGCCTGATTGATTTAGTCTACCCCTAAACGTTAATAAATGTATTAACTAAACATGTACTAGCATGTTTAAGGCTGCTGTTATTCAAGCACGAATCATTATGACTCCTGTTGTAGTTAAGGATCGCCCTTCATTTCTTTACTAATCATGAGTTCATATTGAAGTAACTATTAATTCAAGTATTAGTACGTGATTATTCTCGCCCAGTTATTGTTAAAGTATTACCGTATTAGTTAATAACAGGTTAATGCTCACAGTGCAGATAAAATGCTTTAGTAAATGTTGAGATTAACATTAGGATGAATAAATGCTGTAGAATTATTGTTCATGTTAACTAATGTAGTTAGCTAATGTTAACAACTGAAACCTTAATGGTAAAAAGGAAATCCCAAAGATTGTTTTGCATTCTCCCAGTAGGTTGTTTGCATGCAAACGGTTTTGTTTGAAAGCTCTGTACAGCAGGTCAGCCGGAGAAGGATATTCAGTTGAAGGTCTATAAATTGTTGTGCTATAAATGACAATGGAATCAATTATTGAAATAGTTTCAGGTTTCAAGTTGGCACACCTACCGTATGACCAGAAACCACCCTGTTCGCAATTACTAAAAAATGCTGCCAACCCCTTCTGGGCATGTGACGAATTAACTAGTCCACCAATATTAGATTCCATTTAGTTATTGTCTAAAGACGGGAGTCACTAACTTGAATTGCTTATTGAAATACAAACCACCATTAAAAAAATAAATACAAAATGCAAACCACTAGATCTCACCAGGCCATGTTTTAGCCACAGGCTGATTAGCATACCATTAATGCTTCATTAGGATAACAACATTTTTGCTCTTCCATCAGCAGTGGAGAAGAGGAACAGTATGGTTGTAAACTCCAGTGCGGACTCAGTAAATTGCGACAGCACACACAACTGGACTCGACTCAACAGCCTGCCCACCGGAGACGGAGATCATGATGGGCTTCAACTGGCCAAACCGAGTCAGCCTAATTCACTGTAAGTGTACAGTACATGCTTTAAAGCAAAAGTGTGTTAAAATACTGTCTCCAATTCTCCTCGTTGCCTCTGTTTATTTGAGCAACACAGCCAGCCCAACACAACAACATTGGCCGAACCAATGCCATGAGTTTGTTCAACCAACAGCAGGTGTTCAAGAAACTTACTTAAAAACCATAATTTTCAATCATCAAACCAAGCAGCTTTCTAATAGTCAATGCTTGTGACCAACTTGGAAATCTGTGGAACTTCTAGATCATGCAGATTCCAATTGGAATGAATGGATTTTGATAAACTAATTAATAATTGGTTTTCAGATGGTTTTGCCTGTGTAGACTAAAATAGGTCAAACACATCCTGTTTATCATCATCATTATTTCAATATCAAGGGCAATAACTGATAATAATGACGTAATGAATCTCAACGGGAAAAAAACCCACACGTGGACTTAATGCAAAAGTTCATTTCTGACCCTGGTACATGTGACCCCACACATTTAGTCAGGGTTTCTTGCACCAAAAACTTGTCAGAATCTAGTTTTGACCATTTTAGACTGCACCAGCACCTTTAAGATGTTTTTTTTGGTAACACTTTATTTGAAGGGGTGTGCATAAGACTGACATGACACTGTCATGAACATGAAGGAGTCTTTATGAATGTTTATGACTGTTGTCATTAAGTGTCATTCGGTAAATTATGACACTTCTAATGCAAAGTTGATATTGTTTAAAATGTCTTTGTTATGACAACTTGACATTAACCAAGACAAAAATGTCTTGATTATGACAACTTGACATTAACACAGGCAGAAATGTCTTGATTATGACAACTTGACATTAACCAAGAAATCATAACCTGTCACAAATGTGTCATAACAGGTCTAATTATCAAACTGGAAGAAGTTATTTAGCTTTGCGTTAACATTACATTACCCTGTCATGTGTGGTTGGTTTTGACTTTGGCCGTCATGACACCATAACTCGCATAAGTCATGAATATTTTACTTGTCCTCAAGTAAAGTGGAACACATTGTACTAGTTATAAAGATGTCATTAAGGGTTATCACACTGTCAAATGCTGTAAAACAACAGTGTCATTAACTGTCACCGTCCCACAGGTGGGATGTTTGCCACTATATTTTTAAAACAATAATATCTTAGTAAATACCTTAAATAATATTGACAAACTATATATCATTTGAAAGCTTACAATCTCTAGTTTCCATATTTGGTGACTGATTTTCAAAATATATTACAGAGGAGCCATAATTTATCAATATAAAACAAGAATATTTTCATACTCATAAGGCGTGTTCAGACCTTTATTTTAAAATAGCAGTAAACATGAAAAATCATGAAAAAATGGTAGATACCTCAGTTTGTTTTCATGCCAAAAGTTCAAAAGAAAGAATCCATTCAATTATTTTGGAAAAAAAAGGTATGAAAAGTTTGAAATATCAAGAAAAAAATAATAAATTCACCATTTGTGACGTGTCAGCTAGCTATGACTTACATGCGTGTTCTTTGTATGTGTTTCTTAGAGGTTCAATTCATATCAAAATCTGCCAAACTTCCCATGCTACTTCTGAATAGGATCTTTTCTTCAGAAATTGTATGAAAATTGTGAAAATAATGGTTCATATCACTCAAAACACGAATGGAAATGCAGGTGCCCTTATATGGGCAGTAATGGAGTCTGATTGTGCCCTAGTGAAAAAGTTTGGTACTGCGCTCAAACAAAATCTTACTGAAAGCTAATTTTTTGAGATAACCTAAAATTTGAAACACAACTTGTTCAGATTTTTGGCTTTGATCTTTCTGCCATTTTAGAGTAGCCCAGGTTTTGAAAATATATATTTTATGTAAAATATGAATAATTAATATTTTTACATTGTACATTTCTATAAACTCAAACTTCTATAACTTTTTTTCTGTTTCACTTTCTTAATTTATTTCACTTCTACAAAAATCTGCCAAATTTAAACTTTAAAACAAGACCAATCATATGTCTATATTCCAAAGCATTCTTGAATTACAACCATTTAAGTTCGAAATGTGCATTTTCATGTCTATTCAAAAAAGGGGGGGTGACAGTTAACAGGTTAATATTTCCCCTTACCTCAAGTAAAGTGGAAAACGTTGGACTATAAAGATGTCAGGTTGACAGGTTATGATTTCTTGGTTAATGTCAAGTTGTCATGACAAAGACATTTTTTGTCTTTGTTAATGTCAAGTTGTCATAACAAAGACCATTTAAACAATGTCAACTTTGCATTAAAAGTTTCATAATTTACCGAATGACACTTAATGACAACAATCATAAACATTCATAAAGACTCCTTCATGTTCATGACAGGTGTTATGTCATGTTTATGACAGTGTCATGTCAGTCTTATGCACACCCCTTCAAATAAAGTGTTACCGTTTTTTTTTTAATGTAAATCACACAACTTGTCAAAAATGTCAATGTTAAAAGCATAATTGAGATAGACTTTCTAAGTAGATTTGCTGCAAGTTGCAGGCGGGACTTGAACCTTTGTCGCACACATAAAGCGTATGTGTTAACTGCTTTGCTGCTGGTTCAGTGTTAGAGCATATCTACAAAATGGATAAAAAATAATAGATCTTTTACTTCCAAAGTAAAAAAAAAATAAAAATGCATGTTTTCCTTGATGCATCCCCTTCAAAGCAAACATATACCGTCTCACATGGCCTGCTGTAATGATTTTCCCTGTAACCTTTCCAATCTCCAACAGTACTTTCTGTTCGCACATTCTAGGGCACACTGTTTGAAGTATGCATCTCACTGTCTCTGGTAGGCCATGGGTCGGTAATGGATTTTTGAACCACTATCTTGGGCCCATTTTGATAGCTCTTAGCTGTGCAGATTTTTTTTTTTTTCAATGCCGCTCCTCTGCAGCATTAGCACATACGGAGCAGATGTTTACTTCCTTCCGAATGACAAGGACAAACGTACAAAAAGTCCCCATGTTCTCAAGATCTTGATCTCAGTGCTCATTTTTGGAAACCCATTAGAAATCTGAATGCAAGCAATTTTCTCAAAAATTGTATTTTGCTGACGGTGCAGAGGTCAGTTTAAACTTTATAAAAATGTTTATATGTTTGATAAAGTTTCTTCGTGTGTTGTTCATACGTTGGATTTGAACAAATCCCTAATTCTTACATCTTATAATATGCACTGTCAAGTCAAGTCACCTTTATTCATATAGCACATCATACATTGATTGATTGTTTTAATGCAGCTTTACAGTGATAACTGGAAAATGATGATGATTTAGGCTGTTGTTCAGTCAGTTCACAGTTGATTCAGTTCCATTGTAAAGATCATCAATTATTAAAGCAGTTCTGCAAAAATATAATGTCATTTTCCAGCTCAGTTCAGTTCTCACACAACAGCATCAGTACAGTCAGACCAATGATATTATTGAATGTTAAGTGTCCCCAACTAAGCAAGCCAGAGGCGACAGTGGCAAGGAACCCAAAGTGACAATGGAGAAAAAAAGCCCTGGGAGAGACTAGGTTCAGTCATGGGATCAGTGCTATAGCTTCAAAATCAATTTCTAGAGTCTTCAGAACAGTGTGTTCAAATAGATGCTTTAAGGTTCTCTTATCAAAGTACTGAAATGGGTATTCAACAAGGGTCAATATTGGGACCACTTTTTTTTTACATTAAATATTATGTATGTAAGCAATAAGGTACGAGAGGCTGTGCTGTATCGCGAATAAGTAACGGCTGAAGGGCGTTCGCGTCGTGCCTGCAACCCTTCAGCCGTTACTTATTCACGATACAGTTGCTTTCATAAAACGGTTGCCACACAATATTAAAGTAAAAAAACAATGTATTAGTGCAACTTTCATGTAGTTAAACCAATAAAAACATTACTTCCGCTAGAAAAATATAGTCCCTGACCGTGAACAACAACAACGTTCCAATGTGTAATGCAGGAAAGCTCAAATAAAAACAACAAACCATTCTCAAAATTTGTCTCATTCTTTATTATTTTTTTACAACACAACATTTGTGAAATTTCCTCACACAAATAGGCATAGCTTATCTCTCATAAAAATAACAAATAAAATAACAAATAAAAACACAAGGGCACATATTTTGATAGATAACAGTTAGGTCCAGGGTTGGGTATCGAGAATCGATTGCAACCGAGACTAACTTTTCGTTTTTCCCGGAATCGTTCAAAAGTAAAAATTTCGATTCCTAGTTTCGATATTCACAGTCCGCCGAGCGGAAGAAGAAACCGCTGAACAACACCAACGAAGAAGCGTCTACCGGAAGTGTTGGCATCACCGCGCGAGTCAAACATGAGTACCTTACGTCGACGATCCAAAGTGTGACTTCACTTTTCTAAAAATAACGAAATCTCGGCAAAATGCAAAATTTGTGACAAAAGGAGTATTTTTACAGAAGGAGTATTTCCTTCAGAAAGGATTATTTTCTTTCAGAAAGGCCGTTGGTTAGCAAGGTTAGCTAAACTTTTTTGACCCTGCCTCTTTGGAATCGAGAATCGTTAGGAACCGGAATCGAAACAAGGAATCGGAATCAGAATCGTTCAAATTCAAACGATACCCAACCCTAGTTAGGTCTTTAATCTAGTTATTAATTTAGTTGCTAAAAATGCTGCCCAACAAGAGATACTTTATTTATTGTTGTTTATTTAAATTTATTTGAACATCTCCGTTTATTGTGCACACATTAAATATTTGTCTCATGTCAGTCGGCTCCACTGTGGTGATATTTAACGCGGTCCTCTTTAGTTGGGGCTCAGCGCTGTCAGCGGTGTTTTCTGTTGCAGCAAGAATGTCACTCCAGTGCTTTCTTTGTTTTAAGTTTGGCCTCCAGTAGTGAACTTTTAGGGCTGGTTCACATATCGCGTCTTTTGCGCGCTCAAGTTCTTTATTTCAAATGCTCATAATGGAAGCGATGCGGTCGCGGTGCGACACGCTCGTTTTTTTTCCGTGTCGCGTCGAGATAAAAACATCTCAACTTTTCAGAATACCGCAAGCGCACCATACGCACACAATAGGTCATGTGACAAGAACCAACTGAAGCGCAACCGCCCTGGCGCTTTGGAAAATGAAGAATGCGGCGCGCCCAGCGTTTTCTACGCGTTTTTAGGCGCTATATGTGAATCCGGCCTTACACTTATGTCCACTCACAGACATAATTTAAAAAGGCTAAAACGTTTAAAGTAAATTTCGATTTATACTAGGTGGCGTGACGATGGATAAGTGGTTTGAGGAACAATTTGGAGAGACTTCTACAAATACGAACGGTCATGCTGAAGTGCTGAAATATAACATTGATACATTCGAGAAGACTCGTAATGAAAAAAATACCGTGCAGCAAACCCAATAGGCAGTGAAATGCTTCGGTGACTGGTGTAGTGACAGGTTTGTTGGGATTAAGGGCCAATCCCAATTCTACCCCTTACCCCTTTACTTTCCCCTTCCCCTCCGTTTTGCGCGTCCACGTGAAGGGGTAGGGCTGTCCCAATTCTCTTTTGGTTGGAGGGGGAGGGCTAGGGTGAAGGGCCAGATAGCCCTTCAAACGAAGATTTTTCGGGAGCACACTTCAAACGAAGGGGTATGAGAAGTGTCACTGCTAACCCAGGCTACAGACGCAAAATGGCTGCCCAAGCGAAAAAGGAGACCCATAAATGTAAGTATTTGTGGCTTTAATAAGTATTATAACGACAAATAATGATTTGCTTTATGTTACATTCAATATTGTGTTCATAATTATGGTCAGTTTCTTCACAGAAACGTTTGTAAAAAAATCGCTAAAAATACTGTAGTTTGCTAACGATAGTCCCGCAACATATTTTCGTCGTCTCCGTTGTTTCCTGCGAACTTCACAAGATAAATGCAAGAAAATAGCTGTAACCCACGCAACTGAGATAACTGCAGCTGTCGACGGCATCTTGGAAGTTGTGATAAACATCGGCGCATCTCCTGTGACGTAGGCGCTAGCGACGACTTATAATGACGTTTAACGGAGGCGTAGTGGTGTCCCATTTCTTAGGGGAATATTTTCACCCCTACGCATTGCCACTCTGTTTCAAGGGTCAAGGGGAAGGCGAAGGGGTAGGGCTAGGGGAAAGGGAAGGGGTAAGGGGTAGAATTGGGATTGGCCCTTAAGCGTATCGGACAGTTTTATGGTGCTGAAATCTTTAGTAGAAATCGGTGTGTGATGCTCCGTTTTATCACGACCCTCTCTTCTCATTGTCTTTACGACTCTAACGGAAACATTATTGGATGAGGTGAATTCGCTGTCTCTCATCAGACAGACACCAGGACAAACTCAAAAGTGGATCATTCAGGAATCTGCACGTAACGCTACATAGCTACTGATCCCATATTTTTCTCCTTTGGAGCTTCTGACAGTTCCGTAGAAGTCACGGAGAAGTGCGTTGAGTTCCGTCTTGGTGATTTGTTTAAAATCTATGCCGCAACCCTTTTCACCGAAGCATTTCACTGCCCATTGGGTTTGCTGCACGGTATTTTTTTCATTACGAGTCTTCTCGAATGTATCAATGTTACATTTCAGCACTTCAGCATGACCGTTCGTATTTGTAGAAGTCTCTCCAAATTGTTCCTCAAATCACTTATCCATCGTCATGCCACCTAGTAAATCGAAATTTACTTTAAACATTTTAGCCTTTTTAATTCTTACGTTTTTTTCTATGTTTATGTTGATATGTGTGGTTGCTAAGGGCGCAGTGATAAATAGAACCGTTGGGTGAAGCGGTCATGAATAAAGGATCAGAATCAAGGATTGGATCTAATCGTTTTATAAGAGATTATATATTATTTATTATAGACTAGATGTGGCATTAATATATTATTATAAAAAATAGTTATAACCATGGAGGCAAAAATGTATACAATGTTCAATGTCAATGATTGGACAGACATTTGTACATATACATATTCATATTTAGACCACTTCTATTATTGATTGATTGCTATCAGGATGTGAAGAGAGTTTCTAGAATAACAGAAAGTGTTTCTAAAAAATGGCAATCCTAACATTAAATTATTATTTGTTGTTGTTGTTTTCAGATAATTTATTCATGTGTTTTGAATTTGGTTGTTGGCTGTTATATTTCTTAATTTCTGCAAATCATCTTTTAACTAGAATACAAAGGGTATTGTCCCAGTCATATAACAATAAAATAAATTAAATAGAGACATCATAGAGCAACCACCCAGAACATCCTAGCAACCACTACAGTAGCAATGCCCTAGAAACCACTCAGAACACCTTAGCAACATCGTAACAATATATTAGCAAGTACAAGAACATTACAGCGCCCTTGCTACCATCATCTGTATTAACTGTTTGGATTAGTATGTGGAATAGAACAATGAGTAATCTCAGAGTTTGCAAGGAAGTCGACAGCATCTTACATTTAGGAGATCTTCACTGTTTGCACATAGTTTTTAGTTTTAGCTTTTGTTTCAGGGTCAAAAGGGTAGATTGTTTTATCAGACTGAATAACGATTTGATACAATCTGTGATTCATTTCATTACCTTACATTGGCTACAGTCTTTGCTTGCTTTGAGGTTTTTATTATGTGAACGGAAATTATGAAACCCAGCACAGCCCTCAGATTTTCTCAATTTCCTGCCAACATATTTACAGTTGAGAGACTGCCGAGGTCTTGCTTTTAACCGGTGTTCCCCAAGGTTCTGTCCTCGACCCTCTCCCAATCTCCCCTTCCCAGTAGGAGATCACAATCTTAAGTTTCACGTCAGTAAAAAAATGGTTTTATTCCTGTGAAATATGCTCACACAGATACCAAGATTAGTGTGAAAAAAGTTAAAATCCAGGGAAGACTGCCAGTCATATGTGTAATGATTGCAGTTAGCTTTGACATTTGTTTTATAATGTTGTGTTGACTAAAATGAGGGGGGAAAAAACGTTTCATTGTGTACAATTAATTCAGTGAGATTTTTTTTTTCTTCTAGACCTATTAAACTGTCAAATAAAAAGGGTAACACATACAGTAAATACCCAGACAGCAACATAGTGTCAGCCCAGATCTGGCCCACAATCTGGTACGCGTTGAATCCACATGTTCTGTACCAGATGTGGCCCGGATCTGGGCCAACACTATGTTGCTGTCTGCGTATGCATATATCGAATCAAATTTTATTCAAAATCGAGAAGCCATGTCTGCTTATTTTATTGTTTTGCTTGGTTTTGTTTTTGGCAACACTGGCCTCTCTCTCTTTTTATTCGGTTAACATCACTCTCTATGTGGAAACCAAATAGCACAGCCAAATCTGCCATGTTTTACAGAGCAAGTTTAAAACTCTAGGGTTGCACAAGCCAAAAACATGCACAAAAAAACACATATATAATTAGAAGTAAATAGAGAACTGCGTATCAAATGTGAATGCATAATTAATAAGCATGTATAATTTAGATTTTATTGATCTAATGTGTGAATTCTGGGTATTCGGTATTGGCTAGTGCTAATGTTTTTTTTTTTTTCTTTTTCTTCTTTATTTCACTATGACTCAGTTTGACAGGAAAATAATAAAGCCAGTTGCATAGTCATATCTCTCACTGATAAGAAGTTTTATATGAGATCAGTTATTATAGTTATTATGTCCGTAGAGTCATCTGAGGCGGTGCTTTTTCAAATAAGTGTCTAAGACAGAAAAACAAAAACAAAACAAAAAAACAAAGACATGTTACAGAATATTAGATCTAATAGCGTGAATTAAAAATAATTTCCATTCAGTAACACTAACAATAACGTTTACGTGGGAGGCAGCAACTCTCCCAACTCCCTTGAGTTCTCACGCTCCTGAAGCATGGCGTGAATGTGAGAAGACTAACTGAAAAATGTAGGTAAAAAAAAAAAGTTATTAGTGATTAGTGATTGAATGCTGATTATTCTGTTAATGATGCAATGCCTGTCTATTACCATTGCAGCTGGTCCACAAATCGGGTCAAAATGGTTGAAATGTACAGACTAATGTACATGGTGATTCATAACTATTCTGCGTTTTGGCAAATGGGTGGCTTATTCATATGATCTCATTCATATGTTTCCACCCCAGTCACATATGACCGTTTTCAATGCGATTGAGTTGTTACGGCAGATTTGTTGACAAAAAGCCTAAAAACAAGGTTACTAGTAGTAACAAAATCTACACAAAATATGTTGTTGTTTTTTTTTTTTTTTTACAAATGTATTGTTGTTATCATAAAAAATGCTGATGAGACTTTGAAGTGACCTGTTTGTCATAAATAGTTTATTAATATGAACACTATGGTAAATAGTACACTATATGAAACAAACAGATTTAAACACTTTGAATTCTCATTTTCAGAAGTATTAAAAGTTAGTTTAGATGGTTGTTCCCATTGTTTTTATTACTCAGCCGTTTTAGAGGAACAGAGTAAAGGTTAAACCATTTAACCAACTATAGCTTATTAGATTAAAATGCCAAAATATTACTTACTGTTGTGAAATGCAGAGACATTGAGCAAAATAGGATGATGGCAGTATTGATGACAGTATGATATTAAATATTTGCATGGATTAGGAGAAAAAGTCCTGCTTTAAAACCTATTTGTTTTGTAGTCATTGAAGGTTAATCCAGATAAGCCCGATATCCATTATGTTATGCGATTAATAGTCACAGCACTGCTGTGTGGTTCAGGTATCTCCTACGTTGTAGGGAGAAACCAATCCCACAGGGATAGTAATACCAGAAATCTTTTATCTTGTGTGGACATTTTTCATCCATATTATGAAAACAGCTTATAAATGATATTAAATTATTAATATAATTATTACGGTTTAGGGCAGTGGTTCCCAAACTTACCCCAAGGCATTTACCATTCTTCTGCGTACCCCTTCTCTTTCACTTAGACTGCAGATTTCCATTAAGGGACTATATTTGCCCCCTTAAATTGATTTTAAATGGGCTTAAAATGGGCTGAATGAGCCCTTCTTTGATCACTGCGATTGCCTCTATAACCCTGTACAGTAAAATAAATAAGAGGGATTCGGGACGGAATTTGAGACTGGGCGTGACGTCATGCGCATCTGGCAGGTTTGTGTATTCGCCGCCATTCTCCATATCAGAGAAGACATCTCGAGCGACACAACTTTAGTCAACTTTCGACAAAAGTAGAAGATGGATTCAAAGAGACCGGCTTGTAGTTCTTTCCAAACCGCAACGCAAACTCCACGTAAGACAAAGATAATACAACTTTTTCGTCGGAATAAGACGAGAGTCAACATCGGGAAGGCTTTCAACAAACGGAGAGATCTCCGGTCTGCTCTAGGGCTCAAACGGGATCCTATACAAAGTAATAACTTATATTGTTCATGAACGTGTTTCCGTAATTATACAATCATAAGTGGATACAGTGAGCACATAAAACAGTTCAACATGGAGATAGATGGAAACAAAAAGTTTTCTACTAACCCCGTGTTCACCTCACACACACACATAAGTGTGTAATTTACTCAAATGCCTTCCTTTCATATATTTAAAATGACTTGCATATTTCTAACTTTATTACGTCTGAAGACATTATGACTGTAACAAAAGATTTGTACGGCTGATGCTCCTTTGGTTATGAACAGCTCGTGCAAGTTCGTGTGCATGTGGTCCGTGAGCGTGCACACCTCTGGTTGCAGTTTCGCTTGTCGCCAGAGGGGGCGTAATTCTGCAAAAACTCAGAGACTTGCGCAATGCACCTGTAGCCCTCAATCGGGTCATGGGGTCTATACGACCCCAATCAACTTTTACTTAATTAAAAAAAAGTTTCCCTTCATCTCAGTGGAATAAGATTTTGTGACTTTTCATACATTCTCCATCTATACACACACACACACACACACACACACAAAATGGGCTTGATTCGGTTGTTCTGAAGGTATGTAAAATAAATGCTTACACTTCTGGTCTTCAGGGTCAATATGACCCCACATTGAAATGAATGGGAAATGTGAAAAAACTAGATATATTTTCTTCATGTGTCAAAAATTTTTTTTTACACAGAAATGAAGGCCTAGTACTAGAGCATAAATGCAATGTATCATAAAAAAAATATATTTCATATGCAAGCTAATGGTGTAGTTGAGGAATTGTGTGGTATATGGATACAAAAGTACTTTATATCTCCAAAAACACAGCATTAATGAATAGATGAGAAGTAAACAACCAAAAATGATATATTATTTGTATGATTAAAAATGTATATTTTGTTGTACAATTACTCAATCAATTGTTGGTGTCGTGTAGACCCCGAAGCCCAGAAAATGTGTAAACAGGAAACGAAGATCATTTGAAGGTTAAGTTTTTTGTAATCCTATTAGATGTATGTCATTTGTTATGTCAAATTAAAAAAATTCTATTCATTTTATTGATGTAATAAAAAATTAACTAAATCAATAATTGCAATCAAATGAAATCTGTATCAACAAAAGCCATATAAGCTGCATCTAGATGTATTTACACTAGGGCTGGGTAATAAATATTGATTTCTCGATATTAATCGATTGTCATTTTTACGAACCGATATCGATTCTTAAATCTCAAGAATCGATTAGTCATCCTGTTTCATTTGAACGAATGGGACATTGTATCGCGGCTGCGCGCATCCAAAAAAATCGCAATAATCTTTTTCCTTTGTTACTATTGATATGAAACAAAGTCTCAATTTTCAAATTACATCCATTTTCTTTAGAAATTCAAAAACATAAATAGCGTTTTGGCGCTGTGGCGTGAGATCGCTCTGGCGCAGCTCAAGAGAAGCAGCAGCGCTGATCTCTCTTCCGGCTCAATAATACCAGTTACAGCGCCAAATAAACATGAATGAGCATCTGAAAATGTGTTAAAAGATAGAGTACAACTTATCTAATCTTATCAACTTATCACAACTTATCTGGATCATGTCACATTGATTCACTCAATCAGCGTTTCAACCGTAGAAAGACGTCCATTAAACAGCTTGTAATCAATGGCATCGTCATATTTACCTCAGAAAACCCACATAAACTCGTTAGTCAGCTACTAAAAAATAACTCCAGAGAGAAGCATTTTGCTTAATATATACACCATATTACATATGCATTATAATCTTAATGTTCTTCAATAATTAATTAATGCATATTTGAATAAATCTGGCAAATTTTTATGACAGCCACCATTTAAATGTTTATATTTCATATAATCTTCTTATTATAAAAAATAAATAAAAATGTAATTTAAGTGTTTGTATAGCTACAAAACAGTTCATTATTACCTTCATATTAGGCTAATGAACTACAACTAGACTCCTAGTTTACAGCATTTAAGAGATTTGATTCCCTTGAGAAAAATGGCCATATGTAACTGATATCCAAAATAATCGATATTGAATCGAATCGAAATCGAATCGAATTGCAAGCTTGTGAATCGAAATTGAATCGAATTGTGAAATTTGTCTCAATACTCAGCCCTAATTTACACACTGTTACAATGCAGTTGCAGTTACAATGGCATAAATAATGTTATGAGATAGTTTAAATAAAAAATGTTAAATAGAGGAATATGAAATTTTGGTAAAACCAAAGTGATACTTATAAATATTAAACTAAAAACGCCTGGAGGTGGTAGTAAGTCATTGAATTATTCACTCAGTAACAAAGCAAGTGGTTGTATTCATGAATGGGTCATTGAATCATTGTCTCTGCTAATTTGTTCAAAGTTGCAGATTCTTTCACTAACAAAACACCGCTTTGTGTTGCTTGGGACAGTTCTGTTATGGCTTTTATTGGAACTGTTATTTCATTGCCAAATAGACCAAACAATTTTTCTGTTTGGCATGGTAATGGATATGACAACGTTGACATGTTTGGTCTTGGCGGAATAGATCTGCCACGCGGGTGGAGCTGGGGAAGGTGGAGGGTTTCTGAAAGCACACTGCATTGCTAAGGCAAATGCTACCCATGTATTTGAAGGTTAAGCTCATTGGTATATCTATATATGTTCTTTATGCAAGTAAGAGCTGAAACTAGTCTAAACTAAAGATACATTGTCAAGAATAGTAGTAATTTAGGGTGATTTGCTAAGGCAGCAGACTCTGCATGCACAGACTAGACTCTGCCATGCCGCTTTAAGCTTGACGTAGACTTGTCGCTGACCATTGCCTATAGTGGAGCACTGCAAAGCCTCGTGTATACTCGACGAGTCCGCACGAGCGCGAGTTTCCGCTGACTGTGCGCGTAACCTTGCAAAACAGACATTTATACTTAACTCGCTCGCCGATGTGCTATTATGTGAAACGACAGGGGGCGACTCGGAGTAATTCTCCTCTAAACCACCAGAAATCAGCAGTGAAGAAGTAGTTGGGCGTTTATTAATTGCTGATTCGTAGAAGAGTAAATTTGCAGTAGGTTTATTGTAGCCTACTTTCACTGCATGTAATCTAGTTAAACAACTGAAGCCTTTTTGAAGAGTGTTTAAACCTTAATTTCACCAGCAGGGCTTACTTTTGCTATTGTAGGCTTATTTTGTACATGTAGCCAATTACTTTAGACAAATGCAAACTACAGTAGGTGATTAATGCAAATGTTTTTCTTCACAAAATGAGTGGCTTTTATGGTCGCCCATCAATGCAAATGTCTCTGTGTATAGAAGGATCATAAACATGCTGGTACAGGCGTAACAGTTCGGCCAGATTCGGTTTGAAGTCGTTCATCTTCGGATACGGCGCCGCACGCGATATTATAAAAAGTGCTTTACACCTGCCAGGCGAAATAGGGTCTTGCACACGACCGCCCACACCGCAATGACGTCATTTTTGCCTTGCGAACATGTCAAGTACACAAGGCTTAAGAGTATGCATTTATTTGTCATTCCAACTGTTGGAACTTCAAAATCTTGTTGCGCCCCACAAGACCTGTTTGTTCGTTGATGATGTCATCAGCGAATAGTCGACTCGACTTTAAAACTCATTAAAAGAAGTTGTTCAACCCCTACTCTGGATGCAACCTATCATATGCACTCTGCTTATGTGGATGCAGTCTGTTTTGACCACAAAAGATGAGGTGGCATTTTGCCAGTTAGAAATACATGCTCTGTTTTAATGTCATTTTAGGGTGGGGTAGAATTAAATGTACGGCAAAACTCAGCATTTTGTTTGTGCACCACCTTTATCATACGCATACCCTAGTTTGTGAACCACTGGGTATGGGGATATTATATACAGTACAGTGTAATAATCATTATGTTTTTGGTAAGTCCCCATAACACCTGGAAACACACAATGTGTGTGTGCTCATGATCGGTGGTAAAGGCCTATATATCAGCTGTGAGGATCAATGGTTCAAAGCCACACGACTGAAATGAAAATGTATGTATATATATATATATATATGATTAATTCTGGCTGTATGCTGATATACCTATCTCAAAGGCCCCAGAGTACCCAGCAGGCTGCAAATCAATGGTGGCCTGAGATTGATGAACTACTTGAAAAAACACGTTATCAGTTGAATTATGTCCGCCGAGGCAGCCAATGTCACATTCTAGAAAATTAAAGTGGTGCCTTGAATGCAAAGGCCAAGTGTATGCAATTATCTACAACAGTGGTGTCAAACTCAGCTCCTGGAGGCCCACAGTCCTACTGAGTTTAGTTCTAACTCTGCTCCAACACTGTATTTTTTCAAATAAGCTTGAAGGACTGAGAAACTCCAAAATTCTGGGCCGTCTGGTTGAGGAACAACCACGCCCCGAGAAGACAAAGCACGTTTCTGGAAATGAACATTTGAGATTTCTCTTGCAAAACTACCATCCCCATCCGAGACGCAACACACCAAGCAGTTCACACCCTACCCTTACAGACTCCTCATTACTCATCCCAGTTTTTAGGAGTTTAGAGATATCTTGCTCACAGAGGAGGGTGGGTCTTTCATGCAAATGGGATCCTGCCCTGGAAAGGTGTAAACTCTGAAGACCGTGATTACTTGAGTTGTTATGCAATCGCATTATAGGAGGCTAGATACAAATACTATTGACACAATAACAGCAAGCATTGGAGCTGCATTATCTTAATGTACTAGTCATAACCTTTGATTATTGTTTGGGCTTCAACTAAGTTGTTATATAGACGACTGTAAGGGGCTAAATAAGTACCTTTTAACAATAGCAAGCATGGGCGGCATTGTTAAATTGCTTTAGCCAAAGCTTCTTGTTATCAATCAGTTTGTGATCGTGGGCCCACATAAAAATGAACGGCTGGTGCAAGGACCCTGTGGCTTTTTCGCACCTGAACGAATACAGTACAATAAAGGCCCGTACATACCAGGACGTATATCGGCGCACGTTATTCGTCAGCGTTTTTTGTGTTCACACCTAAGTGATTTTCGGTGACAATGAGGCGAGTGAACATGCAAATTCATTCCCTGACATTAGATGCCGCCCATTTGCTCTGCAATACCACTGCATACAGTATCAGTTCTCTTTTACGTATCAAGATTTTTGTAATTGCTGTCGTGTTTTCATCTTGCCTTGAATCTTCCTCGTCTTATTTCTTCCTGGCTGTGTAGACGGCGAGGCGTATAACTTCTTCTCCGTTACGTATGTGTGCTCAGCAAGACCGTTTTGTGTTTGAGCACGCCCCCAAGTTGTGTTTTACTGTAACTTCAGAAGCTCCCAACACCTGAGCAAAAGCGCCAATCTCGTTGGCTCAATTTTGAAGTGGTGCGTCAAACTAAAAAAACTAAAAAAACGTTTTAAACGTTTTTTAAAAATAATGCTTTCACGCTTGGCGTTTTACACGTCAGTGTGCACACTCACATTGGTGCCCTTTGTTTAGTCATGAGGCGTTAAATGTCATGAATATTGCGTGTGAATTTTGTGCCGGTGTGAACAGGCCTTAAGAGTAAAGAGTTAAATAGAATAATCAATTGTGTAGATAAACTGTCAGGGCTTCAGACTACGACCAAATGGTCGCAATTTGCGACCAAAATTTGAGAGTGTGCGACTGAATTTTACATCCAGTCGCTCATGTGCGACCAGTAAATTTGCCACACGTTAAACGTGTGGTTAAACGTGGAAGGGGCATGAATGTGTGTGACAAGAATAGGGAGTGCGCGTAAATGTCTGTGGGAGACGGAGACAAATATCACAACCTGCTATGTGCGTCTGAGCAATGAGCGATCTATCGACTTGTTACCAAGCAGCGAATGCAAACAAAAATTAAAGTGGAATGAAAATGCGCTACTCATTTATGCTTCACGGACCGTTTATTAGTTCAGACCAATAATAGACAGAGCAGCGCATAGCCTTCCTTATGTATATCAATGGAGCAGCGCCCCAAACCATTGACAGTAAAATAAAGACCCAAACTTGCCAGTCGCCGATTTCGCTCACTGTTACTAGGAGATCCAGTGAAGAAATCAATTGAATTCACCTCAGAATTAATAACATCATCACTACGAGATCCAGTGAGAAACATTCCGATTCAGCGCAGAGTCTAGTACCCTTCGTTCCCTGAGTAGGGAATGGAGACGTTCTGTCGGATGACAACGAATGGGGTTTCGTTTGCTCCATTCGTCGTCAGCCGACGGAACTCGGAGTGACAACAAAAGGAAACTCCTAAGTCACTAAGACCAAATCACAAAACAATTGTAAAATAGCTGTGACCAGATTCACATGGTATTTACAGATCAATGTTCCAACGATAGGTGTGTGTCATTAACAAAATATTTCATGTCAATATATATATATATATATATATATATATATATATAAGTAAGTAGTTTCTGGGGTAATGACCAATTTCCTCTTTGGCAACTTCATTAGCAAGGATGCATTAAATTGATCAAAAGTGACAGTAAAGACATTTACAGTGTTACAAAATATGTATTTCTGTAAAAAATAATACATCGAACAAATTACTAAAATTACAATTATAATATATCCTTTAGACCTTATACAAAATATAATACTGCACCTCCAATGACTTTGCTATGAATTTGAAATCAATACAAATAGTTAATAGTCACTAAAATCCACTAATATTTATTTTAAATATTAAATATTTGAAATGTCCATTTTTTTTTTTTTTAAGAAAATCCCTTTGGTTTCATCCTTCTGCTGGAAAATATAGTCCTCTGAAAGTTTACAGGCTGCACAGTGATACAAAAAGTATCTAGATAAACAAGATATTTAGCGCCGTAGTCGAAAATTATTGACCAATGGAACTTTCCATCGTATAAACAGGAAATACAAAATGGTAGAGACTAAATGTGACAGCATAATGTATTTTCACTGAGTGAGAGTTAATGTATGGATGGACATTTAGATTGCTCAAATTAACTCGCAACTTGAGGTCACACTGTTCCCATGACAACCCCACTATCTAGTAGTGCAAGTACAATGTGGTTTGGTGGTATGGTAAGGTTTATGGGTGGGTTAAAGGAAGGGAAAGAAAGAAATTACAGCTGTAATTACATTATTTAAAGATAAGTACAATGCACAGAAAATATGTGCATTGTATCAAATGTTTAATTGAATTGTTATTACATTGTAGGACTGTATGACCATAAATGTTTACAATGGAGGTTAAAAAGGTTGCTTCTGTCTTGCTGAATGTTTCCAGCGTGGAGTGTGTGGTTTCTGTGCAAGTAATGTCACGAAACAGAACTGGAAATATAATGAATGTTTTAGGTCATGCAGGTTTCTCATCTTACATTGGTTGGACAAACAGATCATTCTATTGGTTGAGTCACTGTTGGAAATATTTAGGAAAGCCCGAGGCCAGAGAGAGTTTCTGGCCAATTGATGGAACTGCTATATTTTACAGTATTTGATCATGAACATAACACTTAAACGACTTTTTTGTATTGATTGTTATTAAACTTGTCAGCTATGCAACATGATCTGACTGAATAACATATTGTATATGAGATTTTGTCAAAGCTTGAATGATTTGAGATCATGTCAGTAAGAATGGGTTAAAATTGCAAACCAATCACTATTGTTTTGATGTATGCCATTATCATGTGTTTTTTCCTGCATTATTTTAACATTATTTATTTTAACGTTTTTTTTCTTTTCTGTAATTTACAGTCAAAATCCAAAGGTTCGCAGCAGTACGTCAACAAGGTAAGTTGATCAAGCTTGGGAGCCAGCATTGATGTATTTTTGGACAATTTTGAGAGAGAGGGGACCTCACTCATTATGCTACATTAACAAATTATCACTAATGTTTTACTCAGGAACAGTTCCATTAAATATGAAAATTCAGTCATCATTTACTCATCAAACCTGCATCCGTATGACTTTCCGTGTTCAGTAGAAAGCAAATAAAGATATTTTGGCAAATATTTACGCTGGAACAGTATTTGAATGCAATAAAAACATACAGTAACAAAGGGCTGTTCTTTCTGGTGCTTCACAGCATGCATTTGTTGCACAAAAATAAAAGCTCTTTTGTGTTCACACATTGGAAAGACGTGTTGTGTAAATGATGACACAATTGTCCTTTTTGTCTAAATGGTACAGTAAGCATGAAACGCTCAAGCATGTTTTACTGTGTATATGTCTATTTCTTTATGCTGACTTCCTCTTAAAGTATCTTGTGAAAGTTCTAACTCATCAGCTGCTATAATATAAACATCGGTGCTGGGATGCGTGTGTGTGTGTGTGTTTGTCACAGCCCAGCTTCACCTAGTCCCACTTCACCGCGCTCCCCCTCGTGGCCGATGTTCTCTGCCCCCTCCAGCCCCCAGCTGGCCTCAAGCCCCTCCAGCGAATCCTCCCCCCTCAGGTGTGTGTCCTGCTCCGGCCTGCTTAAACCACTATCTATAGCGGTTTTCTAATCGTTCAGTGTTAAGCTTCAGCTTTGCAAATTCACACCTTCCCCCTCAAGTCTGAGCAGATACAACAACTCCACTAATATTAGTTTTTAATGTATTGTTATTGTTATTGTACTGTATTTTTTTTTTCCTTTAGTATTTACAGTACTCGGCATAAATGACTAAACCTCCGAAAATTAATAAAGTAAGACGTATTAGGTTTCCTTAAAGATAAAATGTTCCAGCAAGTCTGCTTGATCAGATTCTTATTATCAAAGGGATAAAATATTGTGTTGCAAATATGAGTACACCGTCCTAAGAGTTACAAAATAAAGATTTTCTTTTGCAAGTTCAAAGCAATTTTTTATCAAAGCGAGTATGTTAAACCAAAATATTTTCAATACAAGCAATTTCTCGACTTTTAAAAGTGTTATCTGGACTGTGGAATCCACTTGGGATAGAATTGTCCACATTTTTGTATTTCGTTTCACAAAAGAAGCAGTGGTACAAGAGCATTCCCCAAGCGTGTGAAAATATAGTTAAAGAAACAGAAACTCAAAAAGAAGGGACTTTTGATTTTTTTTTTTGATGAGTTGAGTTTTTTGCTAAGAAAAGAGCTGGAGAAATGCCAGCAAGTGTCTGAGAGCTGATAAATGCTGTGAGAAAAGTGATGTGACTGTGCAGAAGTGAAATGCATTGTTTCCCTTTCATGGGAACCCAATGCTGCGTAAAAATGTTGATGCAATGGGAACGCTTCTGCTACTTCAGCGCGAAGTACGTTCTGTGGTTTCCTCCGGACTGAGTGAGGTCCCGGTTTTGGCTTTTTTAGACTCCCTTCAGAGAGACTGGGGGTTAAGGTGATCACAGCCGAAGCCTTCCCAGAGGCAGACAGATCTGAGGACTGTCATGATCTCGAGGAAGGTTTCAGGCAAGAAGTCCTGGCATCAGAGGGCTTAGGGTTGTCCTCCGAAGTTGCCTACTCCAGGGTTAAGTGTGCACAATTTTTTCTCAGTGCCCTAGGGAGACCGGTCTGCCAACCACACCACTTCGGGTGTCCTGGGGTGCAGCGGTCTTGAGTGAGTTTCTCGCCCAGTCTTTGCCTGGGTATGTTGTGAAACTGGGGTGATCGCTCCCTCTGGGGAGGGTATTGGGGATTATTTTCGGTCGTTCTGTACCAGCATATTACCAGAGCACCTATCCGGCAGCATGAGACTTCCGTCAAATGTCTCATTGGGTTATGCAAATTGTAGAAAAGGGTACAGAATTGAGTTTGGTTTTCATCCCCCATGCTTAAATGGAGTACTGTCCACTGTGGCCAGCTCTGATCAGACTTTTTTTTGGCGAAAGAAGCCATAGAGCTTATTCCCTTTTCCTGAAAGAGACGGGTCATCTACAGCCCGTACTTCAAAGTTTTAAAGAAAGATGGGGAACTGCTTCATCTGAACCGTACTGTGCGGAAACTTATTGTGTCTCAAATCAAGCCCAATGACTGCTTTGTGACAATAGATTTTTCGGAACTTACCAATATGGAGTACTTCTATTTGCCTAGCCTTGTCACCTCACAGCTTCACAAAGAGCACTGTGTTATGATTCCAGGGCATTTAGGACTCCATTACATCGACGACTGGCTGATCCAAGCTCAGTTCAAGGAAATGGAGATTCGGCATTAAGTTATTGTCCTCACTCTCATGAAGTGTTTGGAGTTAAGACTAAACTCAATGAAGAGTGTGCTTTCTCAACTACAGAGAACCACTTTTCTAGGGGTGATTTGGGACCTGCATTGACTACAGTGCAGGCGTATCTGGCTCCTGCTCTTATCGAGTCAATACTTTCAGCCATAGGCAAAATCAGGCCAGGCCAAGCTGCTTCCCTCCTGGGCTGGGTTGCGGTCCTAGATGGCTGCTCAATTCAGGGTCTGTGGTGAGGTCTTCATCTTTCATGAAACATAAAGAGCTTGGAGATTAGGGCTGTATTTCTATGCTTTTTCCCAGATCTCAGAGTCTACCATGTCCTTGTCCATTCAAACAACATCAGTAGTCTCATACACAAATCACCAGGAAGGTCTTTTTTTTGCACACTCTCTATGCAGATTTCCGCAACAGATCCTCCTCTGGGCCCAGGGCAAGCTTATATCTGTGAGGGAAGTTTACATCCCTGGGCATCTAAATAATGACTCCACCCAGAAAAAGGTTCAGCCAGGCAGAAGTGGACTTGTTCTCATTAGAAGAAATGGCGCACTGTCTGCCCTGGCTCTCCCTCAAGCGAATCCAACTCTTTTGGGGTTGGATGCCATGGTTCAGACTTGGCTGAGGCTATATCTGTACTCATTTCCCCCAATCAATCTGCTCCTGGGAGTTTTAGAGTGGTTTTCTAGGACGGGGTTCGTCTGTTAATAGTCGCCCCATTCTGGCCGTCACAAGTTTGGTTCTCAGACCTATTGTCTCTCCTGGACGGCTCTCCACGGAAGATTGCCGTCAGGAGGTAACTTATGTCTCAAGTAGGAGGCAATATTTATCACCACAGTTTGGAAATATGGAATCTGTGGGTTGGGCCCCTGAGGGGGTAATAAACTCTTGGAACTATTGTCTCTTAAACGAGGTTGTGGAGACCATCCTTTACTCTGGAGGAAACTTTATGCATTTAAGTGGTCACTCTTCGCTTTATGGTGCAGAGAGCATCATTTGGACACAGTCAACTGCCTGGTTGGTTCAGTGCTGGAGTTCCTTCAGGATTCAATTTCTGCTGGGTTAACACCCTTCACATTGAAGGTGTACGTGATGGCTAGTGCTGTTTACCATACCTGTCGGAGTTGAGTCTTTGGAGAGACAAATTAGTGTCTCATTTCCTACATGGTACTCTACAGTTATACTGTGCAGGCCTGCATGTTATGCAAGAGTTCCGGCCTGGGACTTGGCTGTAGTACTATGGCACCCTTTGAGCCTAGAGTCAGCTGCAGATAAATTTCTGTCTCTTAAAGGATTAGTTCACTTTTGAAAAAACTTTTGCTGATAATTTACTCTCCCCCATGTCATCCAAGATGTCCATGTCTTTCTTTCCTCAGTCGAAAAGAAATTTAGGTATTTGATGAAAACATTCCAGAATTTTTCTCCATATAATGGACTTCAATGGGAACCGGATGGTTCAAGGTCCAAAAGATAGTGTTAATAACAGTTTCAGATGCAGCTTCGAATGTCTTTAAACGACACCAGACGATGAATAAGGGTCTTATCATGCGAAACGATCGGTTATTTCAAAACTTATTCCAAAAATGTAACTTTTCTAAGGACAAAAGCTAGCCTTGCTATATTCTCTGAGGCCCGTTTGTAACGTCACGTAATACGTAATTACGTTCAAAAGGTCACGGCGACGTAGCCGGAAGTACAGAATCAAAGTCGTCCGACATCGTTGTTTTTCCTTTTAATTCCTTTTTTTGTAAACGCCGTTTGAGTTAGTTTGCACGTTCAACTTGTAAACACTGACTCTGTACTTTCGGCTACGTCGCCCGTGACCTTTTGAACGTAATTACGTAATACGTGACGTTGCAAACGCGCCTCACAGAATAGAGCAAGGCTAGCATTTGTCCTTAGAAAAGTTAAATTTTTGGAATAAGTTTTGGAATAACCGATCGTTTCGCATGATAAGACCCTTATTCATCGTCTGATATCGTTTAAATACATTTGAAGCTGCATCTGAAACAGTTATTAACTGTCTTTTGGACCTTGAACCATCCGGTTCCCATTGAAGTCCATTATATGGAGAAAAATCCTGCAATGTTTTCATCAAAAACCTAAATTTCTTTTCGACTGAGGAAATAAAGACATGGACATCTTGGATGACATGGGGGTGAGTAAATTATCAGCAAAAGTTTTTTCAAAAGTGAACTAATCCTTTAATATGGCATTCTTACTTGGAATTACCTTGTTTAAAGGAGTAGAAGATCTGCAGGCCCTGTCTGTTGCCTTCTCCTGCTTAAGGTCCCGATATACTCAAGGCAAAGTTATTTTTCGATCTTCCTTTTTAGGTAAATTTAGGTTGAAATACGTGAGCAGCGATATACAGTTAGCGAACATCTGACACTGCCCACACTGCTGAGAGCAATAGTTAGATGAATATGTAAATATATGTTGCGCTCTTTCCTCTCAGTTTACCAAGAGGTTTTGAACACCAAAACTGACGATTGTGGAAATTGAACTGAAATTGAACTGATTATCAATTTTGAAAACGGTTTTTTGCTGCTTAACATATTTGTGAAAACAAGGATACCATTCAAACATTTGTAGTAAGATAAAAAAAGAGTTGTGTTAATAATTAAATTGATCAAAGGTGACAGTTGCGAACATTTTTAATGATGCAAAATATTTGTATTTAAAGGGACACTCCTTCCATTTGCATTAAGATTTCCATTGTTAGAAATCCAGTCATACTATTGAATGGTCGTGCAACACTCTCTCATTTTCCGCTGAGATGAGAGAAATCAGCTATTTACCTTTTTCACTTCCTCCTACAGTGACTAATCAAAAATCGTCATTTTACGCCATTGTAGGAGGGAGGATTTCTGTAAAGACTACAAGCACTAGTCCCCACCCTTTCAAACCCGCCCATAGGGGGTTGGACCTAATGCGCTAACAGGCTTATGACAGATCAGTGCCAGTGCGTTTGATTTCACCCGCAGAAACTTTTTGAAAATATGGACTAAGGAACTGAATATGCAGACGGATGCATTATGGATAGGGTTGGGTACCTAAACGCGGTGCTAATAGGGAACCAGTTCCCATGTAAACGGTATTAACCAGACCGAATAAGAACGAAAATTTTGGTGCCCGAGTCTCTGTGTCATGATGCGCACACACGCAAAGTCTCTTGCTCTCTCCCTCTCCCTCAGGCACGCACTATACGGTTTGGAGCACAGTCTGTTCTGTCTCGCATTCGCGCTCTAGCTCACTCGCTCAAGATTCCGGGAGATTTTAACTAATTTGCAGGGCATTAGGGAGCCATTATCAATATCCGGGAGACTACCGGAACGTCTGATAGTGAGGGGATTAATGAAGATGCCGAAGACAAAACGCTCCAAGGTTTGACTGCATTTCACGTGTAAAATTATGCGTCAGAGTAAGTGTGGCGATTGAAGCCCATATAGAATCACGCCAATCCATTGACTGATGGCACTGGCGCCGCCTTGACGCTCTTACATCATCACATTACAGTATATTAGTGTGCATTATCTGATTTCATTGTGCAAAATGATTTCCAGGTGGTAGCTTAGAGTGGAGCTCAACTCTAGTCTGCATTGAAGGACGGAGTAGTGGGAGTGGCCTGTGGAGCTGAGCATTGCAATGCACTATGGGGATTGTTTACAATCCACAAGCACGTTTTCTGGACCCAAATTAGAAATTTATGATACTATTCTATTACATATATAACCCACTTTCAATACATATTCATGTCTCCACCAGTGGAATTACTCTTAAATGAATGCTTTAATAAATTTAATAAGTTTAATAAATACAAATAAATGCTGTTTATTGAACTTTGTATTCATCAAAGAAGCCTGAAAAAAGTATCAGCATATCAACAAAAATGATAAAACAGCACAACTCTTTTCAACATTGATAATACCATCAATAATAATAAATGTTTCTTGAGCAGCAAACAATTTCAGTAGGATCATGTGACGCTGAAGACTGGAGGAATAATGCTGAAAATTCAGTTTCGCCATGAGAATAATAAATTCTATTTTAAAATATATTAAAATAGAAAACTTTTCATTTCTAACATCAGGGTTTCGTAATATTTGTAATAAGTAATATTACTGTTTTTACTGTATTTTTTTTTATTAAATAAATGCAGTCGTGGTGAGCATAAGAGACTTATTTAAAAAAAATATATATACATTTTTAAAAAGTTTCTAAACTTTTTACAATTGTTTCAAAAATTTAAATTTTATCATCTCTCCATGAGTTGTAATAGTGATCAAGAAAAATAAAAATATATTTATGTTAAGAGGCCTGTACATGCTATCCCAAGATACTTCAAAGACTACAATGGTCATTTAATACACGTAAAATAATAATATAACATTACCATGGCAAAATTATGAACAACCCATAATAATACCATGGCACTTTTTTTTAAACACATTATATATATATATATATATATATATATATATATGTGATTACACTAATGTCCCCTTAAGCGTACATTTAAACATACATTTATGCACTTAAGCCCCCTTAAACATGCGAACATTTGGAGCTATTTCAGCTTGAAATCTGCAAACTTAATAAAGCCCTTTTCGTGTATTTTTCTGAGCAGATATTGATATCATGCATTTAATTCAATTAAAAATGTTGAAATTCATTACTAGCCCTAACAAATGTTCTTTTCTTTTCCAGCACTCCGCTCCGAAAAGCACGTGCGCTCTACGCCTGCAAGGCTGAGCATGACTCTGAGCTGTCCTTTATCGCAGGGACCATATTCGACAATGGTACGTCTCCGTTTTTAAACCTCAGAATCTGTCCTATATTTGGTTAGTTAGGAAGGTTGGAGCCTTGAGCGTTGGCGTAGGAGCAGCGAATCGATATATCTGCTTTGTTCCACCTCCTGCCCCTCAACAGGTATTAGAGATCGCACCTTCCACGGTTTGACATTTGACACTGTGGAGCAGTAGATTAGATTAGCGTTTAATGAAACCACTGCAAGATTCAATAGAGGCTTCAAATTCTCCAGATGATTCTCCTGTTTTTTTTGGTTGAGGGGATAGAGATAGTCAACTTCTTTTAGAACTCAGGGATGAGTCTACGTTTTTTTAGGTGGTAAACCAACATTAAACAACAGATGCCACACATAGAGCTTAACTTGAATCCAGAACACGTATTCCTTTGTGCACTGGGGGAAAAAAGAGGATAACCAGAGGATAAAGTTGTTGGTAACACTTTACTTGAAGGGTTGTGCATAAGACTGTGTGTCATGAATATGAAATAGGGTTTATGCATGTTTATGACAACTGTTATTAAGTGTCATTTGCTCAATTATGACATTTTGAATGCAAATATGACGTCGTTTAAGATGTCTTTGACATATTGACATAAACCAATACATCATTACCTGTCAGTGTCTTTGTCATGACAAATTGACATTAAATGAAGTTAAACTGTCATGTGGTTGGCTTTGACATTGGCTGTCATGAGGCCATTATAACTGTGTCATGAATATTTTTCGTGACCTCAACTACAGTGGTACTACTATTAAAAAGTTATAATGACCTCATGGCAGGCAACAGTTGAATGTAATGTTAACCAATAAAGCTAGCTGGTTTCTTAAGTTTGATAATTAATCTGCTATGTCATGTTTATGACAGGTTGTGTTGTCTTAGTAATGTCAAGTTGTCATGACAAAGACTCTGATAGGTTATGATGTATTGGTTTATGTCAAGGTGTCATAACAAAGACATCTCAAACAATGTCATATTTGCATTCAAAATGTCATAACTGAGCGAATGACACTTAATGACATAAAACTTCCTTCATATTCATAACATATGTCATGATTATGAAAGTGTCATGTCAGTCTTATGCACACCCCTTCAAGTGAAGTTGTCAATGCGACCCAAAAACAATCTTCCTTTTTGCATTTTTGTCTCATAGTTCATCGGTCTAGAGAGCCAGGTTGGCTGGAGGGCACCTTGGATGGGAAGACGGGGTTGATTCCGGAGAACTACGTGGAGTTTGTTTAGACGCTGTTGGTTGGAGTCTTTGGCGAGGCAAAAAGAACTGGACTTCGACAGAAAAGCCACATTAGCATGCCATAACGTTATGGGTTTTTGGCAACTGTGGCATTTCATTAGCGCATCATTGTCCCACATATCCCCAGCGCACTGCAGCTGTTTAAAAAAGGGAACCGAGAACAAGAAAAAAAAATGGGAC